>BSBK01004861.1:0-475000 GCA_027943335.1 Chamaecyparis obtusa
ATATATATGTATATATATGTATATATGTATGTATATATATACATACATATATGTATATACATACATATATGTATCTAGATACATATATATATGTATATAGATACATATATATATGTATATATGTGTGTGTGTGTATGTATATATGTATATATGTATGTATGTATGTATGTATATGTGTGTGTGTGTGTGTGTGTGTGTGTGTGTATATACATATGCATATACATATACATATATTGATGCAGAGGGTATCTATTCCCAAGAATAGTCTCAACAGATTTCTCAACAAATTGCTCCCTAAAGCCCTTAAGGCTAATGACCTTGTACATCCTCACCAAGGCACTACAAATCCAATCAACTTGGTTCTACTACACCTCATACTCACATAAGACATCCAATGTCCTCAACACACTTCACTCAACACATATCAACCCTCTATACTAACTCAATTCCCTGATCACATTTCCAAGTGTCTGACTACCTTCGTTAGGCCTAATTCAAGTAGCCCTTGAGATTGGGTAATTAGATATTTAATCAAAACTCTTCCAAAAAAACATAAAACCAAATTGGGGATTCAAATACCCATTTTCAAATTCTTCAATATACCTCAAAACCAACTATGAGTTCTTTGGAGCATTTGTATGGACCAGTACCATGCAACTTACTAACTAGGCCTAATTAGCCCTCCTTTACAAAGGAACCCCTTCAAATACTTGGCTCCACTTCAACACAACCCCAAAAATTATTGAGTTAGGTTGAAAACCTAATGATTTTCAATTTTTTAAGTCATGCCATGTCCATTTAACCTTTGGACTAACAAAACCTCCTTTTTAGGGTCTAAAACCTAGGGATTCCTCAAAATGAACCCTTTAAACACTTCCAAACTCAAATAGAAGTTGTCTCACCTTTTATTCAACCTGCATAAACATATTCCATTAGAAATACATATCCTTATTAAAGGAAATATTCAGATCCAATACATGGTACCATGTCTGTTAACATAGAATTTCCCAATCAAACGGTGATCACCAACTCACAACTCTACATTTCCTGCATTATTCATGTTAGTATTCATTAAAGTAAACATTAATAGACCCATTCCACAAGGTACAGTAGTCACATAAAGTGGAATGGGTCAAAGATACATTTGTCCTTCAAAACCCTACAAAATTGTCTACACAATAAAACTCAAAATCAAACTAATTCCTTTATGAAAAAAACTTAAATGATCTTCAATATGTGTTGGAAATAGAACCAAAAAAATAATAAACATTTATATCACCAATCCAAACCAAGGTGTGTCATGCTCAAGGGTTTGTGTAGCTTGAAATACACAAAATCTATCTAAAATTGTAGAAAAATCGTTCAAGTTTATCGTCAAAACTGATGATTACATATATCTATGTCCATATTTGTATTCCATAGCCTTATATAGGTGTAAAAGTATTACAACCATTTCCCACTCAAAAACCCAATCATAACCATCAAAACTATCAAAACTACCCTTGAGGCCCAACTAGTCGTTAGCATTTAAATTCAAATTTGCTAACTTTTAACATATTACCTTTTAACCCTTCCCACTAATTCAAAGGCTTTTATTTTGGCCTTATTATATCAAATATACCTAAAGACAACTAATCCACCACATGGTACCCTATTAGTGCGTGTATTACATAGTTTGGTCATGTGACCCTTATTTGGTCAATTAGGACATTTTGACACAATGATCCTATCTATTACATTTCATTAACCTATTGGTTTATTACATCTATTTAAGTCATAATTGACTTTGATTACATCACCCATTCCTTATAGACATAGTAGGCCTTCTAGGACCCTTACATGCCCCTACACTATACATACACATACACATACACATATGTATACATATACATATATATATATATATAAACACATATATATGTATATATATATACATGTACATATATATATTTATATATATACATATGTATATGTGTATATATATAACTATATGTGTGTGTTTGTATAGACATATATACATATATATACATATGTATATATATACACATATAATACATCTATATATACATTTATATACACATACACATACACATACACATACACATACACATACACATACACATACACATACACATACACATACACATACATATACATAGACATGTGTGTGTGTGTGTATCAAAAAATCTACATTGATATAGCCAGCAAGATGGCATTCAAGGGTTGAATTGATCCAAATTCGTATAATCAGTATGGTAATAACCATGGATCAATTGATCCTCATTAGTATGACTTACAAGATGATATCAAGTTTCAAAATATTTCCATATTCATAAAAGAAACAAAGATAAATCCATTAGATCAAGCAATCTAGTGTATGTGCAAGATCATGGTGGGCTAAAATAGGCCCTTAAACAACAATGAAATTTTAGAAAAATAGAATGAGGCAACTTGAAATTAAAAAAATTATTAAGTTATCAAAAATATGTAACAATGGAATCTATAGAAAATTGAATGTGGTTTCTAAGCTAGAAGTTGAATTTTGAAAAGAAAAATCTATATGGTGAAAATTTAAAATTTCAATGTAGTAGTATGAAAATTTTAGGAAAAATCTAAGAAGTAAGTGTATGTCTAACCACCCTAACCACAATCAAATTATAATATTTTTTAGAAGATTATAGAAAAAAGTGGAAGACTCATGTCCAGATGTGACACATATTTTTTTATCATATTTTCTAAGTAAATAATTAATTATAATATTTTACTACAACTTTTTCATAATATTAAAAACATGTATGTCTAACCACCATAGCTTGGTCAAAATTTATAAAATTTAATTTAATTTTTTAATCATATAGTATGAGAATAATAAAATGTGACACATGTTTTGGATTTAAAAAATGTTATAATGTTAAAAATTTATAGATCTTTTTCAATAAGCCTCTTAATTAGGACTTTAGACATAATTCACATAGAAAATGAATAATAATTATTTATTAAACTCAAAACAACGCAAAATTTATATTGGTTGTGTAATCACCTAAAAATGGTCAAGCTAAATCAGAGTGAGCAATCAAGAATTAAATTGGGTATTAATTGAAATTAAATCCAAAAGGATTAATCAAATCAAAAAGATTAATTAATTGTGTAATTGATTTGAATCAAATTAATTGTATAGTTAAATCAAATCAAATCCAACTCATTCAAGGGTAAACATGGCTAAAGAAAATCAATTTAATCATTTATTAATTCCTATTTTTATCACCAACTAGATACAGACAAAATCAAAATCAACCAATGGGAGTTAAGGAATGATCTAACATGGATCAAAGCCCAATCAATTCTCCATCACACATCTTAGAGAAGCATCTTGACCATTCATTTTTTCTCTTTGTTCCAACCTTTGAGAACAAAATATTTAAATTATCCCAACATTTGAAACCATTAACCTAACTCAAACCTAATCATGGTTAATCTTACCCTACCCCTATGCTTTGGGAAAATCTATAAAATGAGGCAAAAATCAAGAGAAAAGGATCCAATCTCATTATTTTTAATTGTATCCATGTTATAAGCATTTTAGTTGTTATTTCATAGCATAACTTTAGCATGTTTAGTATAATTTGAGAAAAGATCTAGTCATAGTTGCATCCTAGATCTTAATTTATCATTCTAGAGTTGTCTCTAATGATGCTTAAGATGAGAGTAATTCATTAGCTTCTTTAGATATAGAGCCATGAGATGTTTCTTGTTTTAGTTTTTAATTCAATAAATTTAAGTGTTAAATTTACATAATTGAATTGATTCTTTAACAAACTAATCTCATGAAGGTATTTCTTATACAGAAAATGGCACCCACCATGGGGCTCTTGGCCTCTCCAAACTGAATTTCATCATTATTTACCAAAGTGGATATATTTGTGTTGTAAATTTTTTATTTGTAGATGAAACAGTGTGTGTGAGAGATGAAATAGTGTGTATATAGTGAAGTTTGATGCCTTGACATAGAGAAATAGCATGTGTCCACCAAATTTCAATGCCTTTTCCATGTGTTTCGATGCATCTAAGATCCTTCTATCTTCTTTCTATATTTCTCTTAGCGCCTACAATATATCTTTATGACTCATTTAATCTCTATTTAAACGTGTATAAATCACATATCATTTTAAATAACGCAGTGCCAAATTTAAATAGCACATCTAAAACTTTATGTAGCGCATATAATAAATAGAGTTAGCACTTCTAAAACTTTCTGTAGTGCATAGAATAAACATAGTAGCGTGTATGCAACATTATGTAGCACGTAACTCTATTATTTTAAAAAGTTTAAATTCTATCAATTTGATGATTTTGAATTTCTATTTTTTTTATGATAGAACATAAGAAAGTTTAAAAACCAAAATCCAGAATTCATAAGGAGGAGAAACAAACAAAAAGACAATTGAAGAAGGAGAATTGAATTCACTTAAACAATTTTTTAGAAGATTCAAAACAAGAAGGTGAAGCATACGACAGGTACTTGAAGGTAATTCAAGTTTATAAATCTAAATACGTATCTCTCAATTGGATCTTCACTCCTTGAATTAATTAACTTTTGATAAATCTTGAAGAAAAGGAAAATTGAGTTGTTTTGGATTTTCTTCATGTTTTCCTTTCTTGTGTTGAACTAATGTTTGTGAAAGAAGATGCTAAGGAGTTGGAATGATCACCACTAGGTAAGTCAAAAATGCAAATAAGGAAATAAAAAATGTACCTAGCCTTTGCTAGCTTCGATTAAGGTAACTCTAAAACCTTATGTTTTTTCTTAAATTTTGGTTTTTCGATTCAAAGCCTAGCTTAATTAGAAGCAAATTGGAAGCTTGAGGGGGCATTAGGGATATTCTCTTCACTTTTATAAGTGAATCAAACTCCTAAAAGTGTCAAACTTAATAAGAAAAAGAGATAAGGAATGAAAAAATACTAAATAAAGCCTATTCGTTTGTGGATGAGAGTATTAGGTGACTATGCTCTTCACCTTTTGGGGTGAATCAAAACACTAGACACACTCAAATCCCTCCTACATTAATAGAGGCTTGGAAATTGAACCATTTTAATTATGTTTGGGAAGTGAGAAGGTAGTAGGGATATGCTCTTTACCTTTAGGTGAATCAAACTCCTAGACCTACTTATTCATTTCATTTCATATACATGCTAGAGATATAGTGGGCTCGCCTCCTGAGAACATGCCTTAGCGAGGCCTATGAGAGGGATAGTCCAAAGTGGGATACAATTCCTTTTCCACAATAATCCAACCCACTATAAAATAAAATACATTCATCCTTAATGGGGTGAATGAAAAAATAAATCAAGGGATCTCCTCTAGTAGTCCTTTAGGATTGCGCAAAACTCCAACATACTAATGGTGGGAGGCCTTTATAATGGAGGACAAACTTGATTTTATTTTGAATGGAATCCATACTAGCACCTGGATAAATTAGTACTCCTACCTGATTAGAGCCATCTTAAAAGCCAAATTTGACCTTAGGTAGATTGCTTGGAAGATTTTCTAGTGACAAGATCCGCATAAACATTCTCAAACATTAAACTCTTTGTTTAGGGGTTATAATTGAAAAACCATTGTTTGTGTGATTGGTGTGCTTGAAGGTCTATGATTACAAAAAGAAAACATCCATTAAGATCCAAAAAAACCAATTCAAAATGAAAATTCAAAAGGATATGGGTATGTGTAGGATCTGTTGGAAATCTATTGGGAAAATGTGATATTGAGAGGGGGGCATGAATCATATATCACTTATTTATCCATTTTATTATAAATGAAAACTTGCATATCATTAACATAAACTTCAACAATGTAATGGATCTAATAAGCTAAACATCACTCAAGAAAATACACATAACACCATGATTTTGGTTACCCAAAAACCCTTGAAAGGTAAAACTGGGGTGGGGATGACACCCACAAATCTTCACTACTGCAGTAAAAAATTTTCCTATTAGGGCTACAAATTTGATCACAAAATATGATCTACCCTATGAGGGGTCTTCCTTGTTAAGAGATTTAAGATTTATACAATCTACCTTGCAAAAGGATTTAAGACTTACAACTAAGTAAGCACTCAGTTAAGAGATTTACTAAGGTCTGTCAAAACCACTCTATTAAAAGATTTAACCTGATACACCTATTAAAATACCTCATTACCTAATCCTTCGATCTACACCATGATTCTGAATACAGATCTTCTCCTTCCATTATAGATTTGATCTCATCTATCAAGTATATCTCAGTTGTGCTCTTCACTACTTAGCTTTGTTCAACTCGGTCACTAAACTCTATCAGAATACTTCACTGATCTAAAGATAGTCTCTCTATTACTCTTCTTCCTTCCACTCATACTATGTTTTAGGGTTCATATCACATCTTAAATAAACAATTATCTTCCTCCAAGATTTAAGATCTACAATCTAGATTATCTCTTTTTTCTGCTTAACCTTTGCCTAATTCTAATTGGTTCCATCTAATACATAGGAATCAATGATACAATATAGGAGTGTAATCACCTATGTGATTCCCTCAATAAATAGTAAACAAAATATAGATATCGGCCAAAAAGGTTTACCTAAGTTTTTGTGCCATAACAGACACATATGTCAATTCTAGCTTGCTTGGAATTGGATGTCTCTGGCACTCAGCATTCATTGTTCTATATAATCTGATGCTCGACATTGTCTTCTTTACATAACTCAGCAAAAGCTGACTTGACTAATACAAAAGTACTCGGTGACCATTGTTTTACTCAGCAGTGACTACTGCTCGGTAAATTATGATGACTCGATCACAATGATGACCGACCAACATTGCCTAGAAAATAACTAAGTGTAAGACACTAATAGACAACAAAAATTTAGGGATCAACAATCTCCCCTTTGACATTGGTGGAAAAAACACTTTTACATGACATTTACATTACATTTACAAGAGTACTCAATACTAACAGAAGTATATACAAAATACTCCCCCTAAAACTTGACTCGGTCTTACAAAACAAAAGAATTTACATTTGTACATATAAGACTTCCTTACTTGACATACACTTTGAATACATATATACATTTACAAAACTTAGTATGTCATACCATTTCGTTATGCTTCTTTCAATCTGATTCTACTCTCTGATTATGTTCCCTCCCTTTGTGACTTAACATGTCATTCCACTATTTCCCCCTTATTTTTGTCACTTGCAGTTCTTGTGGTGTAGGGAGCTTGAAATTTTTTTCCATAAATGGTTTATGAAGCATCATGACCATGTGCAATGCATTGTCCCAACTAGATGTTTCTATCTTCAAAACCTCTGATTTGACTTCTAGCTTAGTAGCTTGGTCAACTAAGCTCTCGACAGTAGAAAGATGGGGATCTTTCTATACTAATTCCTTTGCCTAGCTAACTCTCTTTGTATGGCCTCCAGGTGAGGTATCAACATTTTTTGAATAGATAATAAGTGAGCCCTTCTCTTATCATCATTAGCTATCAACTCGGCTATCCTGCCTTGAGCCTGGTGTAGTGTATAAAGCTGGAATTTGCATCCATACTCAATGAATGACTTGTAGATTTTATGTCTAACTGTAGCTTATATACCAGCTCCTAGTTATCCTTGGTAAATACTTCTACATCACACAATTTCTTGTACAAAGATTGTGCATTTTGTACAACTCCTTCTAAACTAGATATTAAGGTAGAAAGTTCTACCTACTTCACTGCTATCTCGGTAGAGACCTTATTGAGAACCTTGGTCTCAAATTTTCTTTCTAACCACTGAAACAATTTATCATTTGCCTCATTTTCATCATCAGTTACTTTCTTGACTATATGGACAAGTTATTCCAGTATAGAATCAGAGTGATTTGCATCAGTCATGTCAAAAGCATCAATGAATATACCTTTGATTTCATGAAGAACTTTCTTTTGCTGATGTTCCCTTCTCATTTCTTCCTATTTGCTCTTTTTCTTCAGTAGATCTTGCAAAATTTGCATCTATTCATAGGATAAGTTATCTGTGTCCCATTTAGGAATCACAATAACTTCTTCGAGTGTCACCTATGGGGTAGGAGATTTTGCCTTCTTTTTCTATGACTTCTTCTTAGGTGTTGTTCCACTCAGCATCTGTACAAGAGCTTTTATTGCCTCTTGCTCCTTAGGCTCTTGAGCATCTATAGCTTTTTTTGTCTCCTTCTCTTCTGGATTATTTTCCTCTACATGAGGATTTAAAATTACCAATGCAGATTGTTCTACTTTCCCTTTATGTGGCTCCTTAGTAGATGTAGACTGAGGTGCAATTACTGACTTGTCTTATTCCTCGATAGTACTAAGACTGGCTAGCATGTCAACTATTACTATGTCTATACTAGCAGTTGATTTATCCTTAATTTGTGCATAATCTATGACTTTTAATAATACAAGATTATTACTCAGCACAGATGTATCCTTTGTTTCCTTGGCTTGTATTTCTTCCTTGGTCAATACCTAAGTTTTCACTAGGGTGTCCTCAATGATATCAAAAATTGTTACTTCAGCTAACTTCTCACATTTCTCTACCTTTGAAGCTTCTTCCTCCTGAATATGTGGCTCACTAACATCTTCTTTGTTATCTAGCTCAACTACCCTAGATGTGCTAGCTTCTTGTTGTGTTCTCTTATCAATTAATAGACCAAAAATGATCTTCCATACCCTAAGACTTTGTTGAACAACATCTTCAACCTTGTGTTGAAGGATAGAGTATGCCCTGATCTTAGGAATGAATCTATTCTTGTATTGCTCCATGATTTTTTGAATGTTAGTAGGGGGTAGATCTGGTGTAACTTGGGCTAGTGTGCTTTCCCTGGTCTACTTCTTGGTCATAAGAGCATATTCCCATTTTTGTGTTATCCTCTAATATAGCTCATTTGGAATCAAAATCACCATTTGGATTGGTACCATCTTGAATGTGCAGAGCATCTCAAGAATTTCTTCTTTGACTTTCTCCTTGTCCTCTATACTCATCTTCTCAAATTTGATTTGTTTAAAACCTGCTAGACCAGCAGAGCTCTTGATGTCATGGCATATTTCATCCATAGTCAATGTTTTTCTCTGTACTGGTGACTTTTTCTTTATTTCTTCATCACTCTTTGTTTCCTCATCATCCTTTTCCCAAATAAGTTTCCTTGTCGGCTTCTTCCTTAATTGGCTCGGTACTGCCTTAGGCTAAACATTTTTTCTCTTCCCTAATGCAGGTGTTTTCTTTTGAGGCTCGGTAGCTACAACTATAGAGACTACCCTAGTTCTTGGCCTAAGAACTGGTGATGAGATAGGCTTTAGTTTTTGCATTGTCTTTCTCACAGGCTCAACAATTACTGCCTTCTTTCCTTTCTTCTCTACTACCTTCTCCTCTTCTTCACTTTCACTAGATTCACTAGATTTGTCTTCTCCTAGACCTTGATTCTAGAGGTGCATCTGCCTCTCTTTCTCCTATCATCTTTTCTAGGTTTTTCACTATATTTTTGCTCTTCCTCTCCATGGTTATCTTAGCCTTTTCTTCCTCATAGGTTCCAAAATAAGTAGCCTTCTTGTCAACTTCCTCAGCTAGCAAGGTTGTGATTATTGTTGTGGTCTCATCAATATTTACCTCATAAGGTAATGGCATCAGCCATGATACCCTCAATATTGCAGCTTGAGCATATGTGAGGTCTGTGTCAACTAGGAAACATATGTCAGGTTTGTATTTCTTTACTAGGAATATAGGAATCCTACTTCTCTTCCTCATTTTCTTCTTAAATTCTACAAAGTAATTTTCCATTATGCTCTCAAAATTATCTCCCATTTGACTGATAAACTCATTTATCTAAACTGTAATTGGCCTACTCTTGTCCCATACTACTCCCCCAACAGTAGGGAAAAAAATTTGAATATAGAAGAATAGACAAACAAGTAAGGAACCGAACTTACACATTAAGTTCTTTTCTTAACAAATTGATGTAAGGTTCTCGACAAGTTGAGTCAATTGGAGCTTGGCAAGGTCATAAGTGTGATCCTTCTTAATGATTTTCCAAGCTTACTCCACTGCCATACATGGGACACTGTCCAACTGACTTGACTGATAGAATTTGTGTGCTATCACCTTTACTGCAAACTCAATCTCTGGATTGGTGATAGTATAAATGGGCATGCCATGCCTGTTCCATGTTGCCTATGTGTTTTCATAAATCTCCTCCTTGCTTTGACATCTCATGGTTTTCTTTCCAGGGAGTTTAGGGTATCCAGTTACCTGGTGAATCATTTCTTTGGTGATTTGGACTGGTCCATCCTCCAGCCAAATTTTCATGTCATGTACTCTACTCAGTACAATCTTAATCCATTCAACTTTGAAATTTTGTGGAAAGTCAAGGGCATGAACTAACCCTTTCTCAGAAACCTTTTGTTGTTCTAGCTTCAACACCCTGTTGCTGCATAATTTCTCATATGCTTCCCTGAGTTCATAATCACCAATCTCTCCAAGCTTGCACATGTAGCATGACTGGGTATCATTTATCATTAAAACATTCTATGGAATTGATGACAGGGCTCCATTAAGATCTCCCATGATCGTGCTCTCTAGAATGGCCTGAAACTTTTGTGTCTTACACACCTCATTCCTCACTAATTGAACATTGAAAACCTCCTTTCCTTATTTCTTCATCATAGCTGACGATGATGATACCATGTTTCACAATTTTAAGAATTCAAATATGATAGGATTTCACTTGAAGTAACTTGCACAAGTGTTCTTCAGATGTTTTATCGACGGCACGCTGTGAAGATTTTTGAAATCACACTTAGCTCTTAATCACTCTTGTTACTCGCACTCTGAATCACTCTTAGAAATTTTCAATACACTGGTGAAAGGAAATAAATGGTAACTTCCCTCTTTAGAGACTTCAAATGGTCAAATTAGGGCTTCTTTAATGATCCGTACACTTTCTAGGTGAGATACAGTTGTCTCAGAAATCTCATGCTAAGCTTAGCTAACATAAGCTTGATCATTACAACAATTTAGTTACAGCTCAATGTACATCACATCTCAGCTTTCATAGTTACTTGACATACATTGGTGACTTGGTCACTATAGACTAAAACACTGATGCTCGGCATCAAATATGAATTATTGCACTTTGCTAAAATATGTCCTAATGCATCTTAATCTATGCAACTATGGACTTTTTCTCAACATATGTTAGGAACTAATCTAAGATTAAAACATTATAGAACTCAGTTCCATACATACCTTCTTTTCTTAGTTTGAAGTGGCATGATCACCCGATCCATTGGATTAGGTGAGCTCAGGTGCATTGGCTTCACTACTGCTTCCCTCTTCTTTCTTCTTCCATGTTTTGTTCATCTAATTTCTCATTTTTTCAATGATTTCTTCATTCTTGTTTTGATCATTACTCGGTATGGGTGATCTGCAATCTTTCTTTAGATGACCTATCTTATTGCATTTATAGCATACCATACTTCCATTCATCCAACTCTTGGATTTACCTCTAAAATGTGTCTTTGGACAATTTGCTCCAATGTGCCCATATTTTCCACAGTAATGACAACTGTACCAAGTGTTGTAATCCCAACTGAATGTGTTACCCTTCTTAGGTGACTTAGTCTATTCATTTTAAGACCATTTGGGTTTTGATCTACATTCAAATGCTTTATGTCCATACTTATGATAGTTGAAATAGTATCCTTGAAATTTTGGTGAGGTAGGTGGATTACTAACCTTTGTCCTGCATTCTTGTGCATGATGCCCATGTTTCTTATAGTTAAAACAATATCCATTAAATTTAGGTTTAGGATTAGACTTACCATGTTTGCTTCTGGAGATGTTGGTTGCATGTCATGGCTTTCCACAGTGATGGAATGTAGTGTTAAAATAACTGAGAGGGGGGTGAATCAGTTATCCAGTGTCCCAATTCAAAATGTATAATCCAAAACAATTCTACCACTTCTACAAGTCAGTAAACATAAAATACTTCCATTTTTTGTGTATTTGACAATCTAAACTTTGTAATAATTACCAATTAAATCTAACATGTAATATGCAAAGTATGATCACAAACAAATATCACAATCAACACATAACACAAGAGATTTAATGTGGAAACCCTGTAAAGGGAAAAACCACTTGGGACCAGCAACCCAAAATTGTTCACTCTTCTGAAGTGAGGTCGGTGAAGACCCAACCCTGTTAAAGGTTACAAACACACTGTTAGGTGTGACCTTGTTAGAGGATTTTAGACTAGAAGTTATCATCCAACCAGCAGTCACTCTGGGGTTGACAGGATAACAATGTTCACTCTATGAATGAAACATCAAAAGACTTTCATAGTCCACTCGGTTAAGAGATATAACTGTGTACAATGGTTAAATGTGTAACAGTAGGTGATCTACCTAAATACAACTTCAGTTTGTAGTTTACAGATCAATGTTCAGCTCATTCAAATATTTCTGACCAATATAACACTTCAGATTCAATACTGTATCAACTTACTGTCCATTGGTAATAACTCTCTGTAGCTCAGTAACTATTCTGCAGCTCAGTTCTTATTGACCAGTATGATCAGAAAAACTTCTCCACACAATTGTTCTATGGTATCTTCTTCTTCTGGCATACATTTCATAATGAAACCAATGTCTCTTATATAGACGAGTAAATCATTTTCTTTTCCTCCATTAGATTTTTCCGCTTAATCATATTCATAGATTTTTCTGCTTTAAGCTCCCTCGACTGATGTGTCAGTAATAGGTTTCAATCTGCTCCATTAGATCCTTTTGATTTATGTTAGCCGTCAATCTTCATAAAAAACATTATCTGTTACCTTGATTTCATACACTTTATAGCTCATCACTTTATCAGCTAAACTGATCCTTTAATTCCTTTCTGTTTTGCTCGATTAACAAAGAAATGCATCAGTGAACACAAGCTCGATTAATATTGTGCTTGGTATACACTGCACTTCATCGGTGTATACTAAAATGCTTTATTTACCGACAACATTGCTTTGTGTCTTTCAGCTCTATTCTTCATCATAGATGAATGCAACATAATAAAGTCAATTCCATCAAGTCATAGACTCATCAAAAAGTTACTCAGTGTATTCTTTATCCTCATCTGTCATATCCATCTTCCTCATGTAGATATTTTTGTTCTTCATCTCTTTTTCCTTCCTTCAAATGTGTCGGTATAGTAACTTACAAGATAAGTACTGTCAAGCTAGTTGACATTAATGACAACATAATACTGATTTAATCATCTTGCATATCTAATCATCAACTCCTCAGTAATCTTGAATTACAGATTTTTCATTCTGGTTCTGAATCAGTTGTAGTTCATCAATCTCTCCCTTTGGCATTGATGGCAACTCAAGTAATATGAAATGTACCATACACATACCAAACATGTTTTCTACAACTCTGTGATCAAATGTTGTGTAGTGTAAGCTCTCCCTAGCTTAATATGTTTAATCACTATGTTAATAAAATAGCATTTATAAAATATAGCTTTGTCATTCTGTAGATATAACCTTTTCAGTTCTCAAGTTCCCTTCAGATCATCCCTCCCTTAGATAGTTCTCATCGGTGCAAATCTTCTTTTCTTTTCATATTATTTATCTCTCCCTTTGACAACAATGCCAAAGAAACAAATAAATAATCAGCTTTGTAGTAGCTAAGTAACTCTGTGATGTCCAATACTTCCTCTATATCTTAGTATACTAATATCCCAATCTGTTTCAGTTCTTCAAACTTAATCACAACCTTGAACAAAATTCAAAGTGTGAACTATGCTGCATCAACATGAATGATCTGCTGATAAGATTAGGCTGATGCAACATCCAGATCACATTAGTGACTGATAGATAGGGGACGGACCCCAAGTCTAGTCCTCAAATATTCAAAAGTGTCCTTCGGTAGAGGCTTTGTAAAATTTTTTGCAAGCTATTCTTTAGATGTAACAAATTCTAACTTTACTTGCTTCTCTTGCACTTGTTCTCTTAAGTAATGATACTTAATTGATATATGCTTTGTCTTTGAGTGCATCACAGGATTCTTTGAGATATTAATTGCACTTGTGTTGTCACAATATATGATCACCGGGTCAGTGATTACCTCATTCATTCCTTCCAACACTTGTTTGATATATGCAATGTTTGAGAAATTAGTAGCAGCATCAACATACTCTGCTTTAGCTGTAGACTGGAAAATACAAGCCTACTTTTTACTTGTCCAAGTTACAAGTCTTTCACCAAAGAAAAATGCTCCTCTAGTGGTACTTTTTCTATCATTGAAATTTCCAGCCCAATCAGCATCGGTGTAAACTTTCAGCTCAAACTTACCTTCCTTAGGATACCATAATCCATAATCCTCTATCTTTTCAGATATCTTAAGATTCTTTTAGTAGCAATCATGTGTGATTCTCTAGGATTAGCAGAATATCTAGCAACAATTCCCACAGCATGTGCTATATCTGGACTACTGTGAACTACATACATGAGCTTACCAATCATGGATTGGTAAAGTGTTTTGTTTACCTCTGTATTTTCATCTTCCTTTGTCAATTTACTTCCAGTAGCCATCAGTGTTCCCACAAGTTTAGCATCTTCCATGCCAAATGTCTTCAAGACTTCCTTTATGTACTTGGACTATGTGATGAATATCCCATCACTCTATTGTATCACTTGTAATCTGATAAAGAACTTAATCTCTTTGAACATAGACATTTCAAACTCATTCCTCATATCATCTGCAAAAGATTTACATACATGATCTTGACCTCCAAAAATAATATCATCAACAAAAATTTCAGCAATGACAATAGTGTCATCAGTATCACCTTTCATATACAAATTTTTGTTCTCACTGGTTCTTACAAATCCAATACTTAACAAGTATTCAGTCTTTCATACCATCCTCTTGGTTCTTGCTTCAAACCATATAAAGCTTTGTGTAATCTACATACCATGTTTCTGTTGTCTGGATTAATGAATCCTTCAGGTTGTTCTATGTAGACTTCTTCTTCAAGTATACCATTCAGAAATGCTGATTTCACATCCATTTGATAAATCTTAAATTTTTTGTGTGCAACATATGCAAGTAACATTCTAACTCCTTCCAATCTGGCAACAGGTGCAAATGTTTCACCATAATCAATGCCTTCTTCATGTGCATATCCCTTGCATACCAATCTAACTTTATTTCTTGTCACTTCACCATTTTCATTTATTTTGTTTCTGAATATCCATTTAGTACCGATAACATTCTTATCTTTAGGTCAGGGTACGAAGGACCAAGTTTTGTTTTTCTCTATTTGTTCTATTTCCTCTTTCATTGCATTAACCCATTCTTCATTTTCTAATGCAACTTTCACATTCTTTGGTTCAAATTCACAAACTAAACATGTACCTTGTCTTGTTTTGCTTCTAGTCTACATTTCAGCTTGTCTGTTTCCAATAATCTGTGTCTCAGGATGATGTCTTATGACAAAAATAGCTAGTACTCAGTTTCTTCTTTCTTGTTCATCCTGTTCAGGTTCATTTGCTTGCTCAGTAGCACCATCTTGTTCATCGGTTTCCCTTTCCTGTTCCTCGGGGTTATTTTCCTGTCAACCGGTTATCACAAGTTGCGACTTTGGTAGATAGTCAGGAAGTTCAATGTAAGTGAATCTACCATAGTCTTTCAGTTCCTTTTTTTCTTCTGTGTTTATGTCATCATACTCATCAACATGAACATTAGTACTTTCAATCATCTTATTTGTAACATTATTCAGACATTTGTATGCTTTACTCTTAGTAGAATATCCTAAGAATATTCCTTCATCACCTTTAGAATCAAATTTCTCATTTCTCTCATCCTTCAGAATAAAACATTTGCTTCCAGAAATTTTGAAATAACTTATAGTAGGTTTTTGTCCGAACCATAGCTCATAAGGTGTCCAGTTGATGTCCTTCTTTAGTTGTACTCAGTTAAGCACATATACAGTTGTGCTAACAGCTTCCCTCCAATATGTTTGAGCAACATTCTTTTGTAGCATTAGTGTTCTAGCACAGTCAATGATTGACCTATTCCTTCTTTCAGCAATTCCATTCTACTGAGGTGTTCTCGGTGCAGAGACCTGTCTCTTAATACCATTCTCATTACAGAAATTAGTAAGTTCATCAGAGATAAATTCACCTCCTCTATTAGATCTTAAGCATTTGATTTCTTTTCCAGTCTCTTTTTCTACCTTAGCCTTATACCATTTAAACAACTTAAAAGCTACATATTTCTCTTTCAAAAACATAACAGTCATCAGTCTAGTATAGTCATCAACAAAAAGAATAAAGTATCTATCACCATAATAGCTCTGAGTTCTCATATGACCACATAGGTCAGTATGAACCAATTCAAGTATCTTCTTTGTTGAGTAGCCTTTTCTTTTAAAACTAGACTTAGTCATCTTACCTTTCTGACATTCATGACACATAGCATGATCCAGTTTTGACAAGTTAGGCAATCCTCTAACTCTTTTCTTCTTACTAATCTTGATCATGTTATCAAAATTCCATGACATAACCTCTTATGCCACAACCATGCATCTTCATTTTTCATTAATAAACAAGAGGATTGATCAATATCAAGATAAAATAGATTACCTTTGGATTGTGTACCGATTCCAATAAGTCTTCCTCCATCATCATAGATTCTTACCTTTCTGGTCTCAAAAGCAAGTTGGTGACCCGAGTTGTTCAGTTGTGCCACACTTATCAAATTGTAGTTCAGTCCATCTACCCAGTATGCATTCTCACATTTTATTCTATCATTAATCATTAGTGAACCTTTACCTCTCACCATACAAGGTGCATCATTTCCCATTCTAACAAATCCACCATCATATTCATCAATTAGATCAAATTTCTCTATATCACTAGTCATATGATGTGTGCAGCCACTGTCTATGATCCATGTATTATTTCTACTTACTTTAGAGATCAGTGATGTCTCCTCATGTTTCTCTTCTTCCTCTGAAACATCCTTCATAGCAACAAATACTACTTCTACATCATCATCAATGTCAGATTCAAATTCAAATTCTTCAGCTATGTAACATACCTTTTTCCGTTTGTCATAGCTATCTTGGTTGTCTTTGTTGTTGTGTCGGTAGCCTCTATTGACTCTTCTCCCATAGCTTCCTTTGGATTGGTCTTTGGATCTATCATCATCTTTCTTATTCGAGCATCTAGCAGTGATGTGGCCAACTTCTTTACCATTAAAACAAGCTAGAGGTAACTTGCCTCTATATCTTCCCTTACCTTTGGGTAATCTTCTAGCCATAAGAGCTTCAAGCTCATCAAGTTCATCATCGGTATTACTGTCACTTTCATTATTCTTATCAATCTTTCTACTAGACTTACCAATCTTCAAAGAGGACATGAAAGCGGATTCAATAGAAGGTGCAACACTGTTGTCAAATTTATTCAATTCAAAGGTTGTAAGCTTACCGATCAGAGTGTCAAGGGTGAGGTTGGATGTAGCCCTTATTTCATGAATTATAGAGATCCTGATCGTATAAATAGCAGCAAAGTTCTGAGAATCTTGCTTATCATTGTTTCATCATCAATAGCTCTGCCAGATGCTCTAATAGCATGTACTACTTCTTTTAGTCTATTTGTGTATTGCACAATGTTCTCACCTTCTTTCATCTTCATATCATCAAATCGACCTCTTAGGCTTTCTGCTCTGGCTCTCTTGACATTCGCATCTCCACTGTGTATTAGAGTCAGCTTGTCCCACATCTTCTTAGCAGTATCACATTCCTTGATGTCATTAAATTCGGTGTTGGTACAGGCAGCAGCAAGTTCCATCATAGTAATATTGTGTTCATGCCTATCCTTCAGTTGATCAAGGGTCAAGGGACTTGGTGTCGGTTCAATGTAGCCATTCTCCATCAGTTCTAGTGCAGAATTCCCAATTCTAGATATGTGCAGCTTCATCTGACTTTTCCATACTATGAAGTTATCTTTGTTTAGCTTTGGCACTTCCCTCTTATACATCTTGAGACCTTTTTTTCTGAAGTCTTTAAAACTCTATTCTAAGCAACCGAAGCTCTGATACCAATTGTTAGAATAACTGAGAGGGGGGTGAATTAGTTATCTGGTGTCCCAATTCAAAATGTATAATCCAAACCAATTCTACCACTTCTGCAACTCGGTAAACATAAAATACTTCCACTATCTGTGTATTTACCGATTGACAATCTAAACTCTGTAATAATTATTGTTTAAATCTAACATGTAATATGCAAAGTAAAGGGAAAAACCACCTAGGACCGGCAACCCAAAATTGTTCACTCTTCTGAAGTGAGGTCGGTGAAGACCCAACCTTGTTAAAGGTTTACAAACACACTGTTAGGTGTGACCTTGTTAGAGGATTTTAGACCAGAAGTTATTGTTCAACCAGCAGTCACTCTAGGGTTGACAAGATAACAATGTTCACTCTATGAATGAAACATCAAAAGACTTTCATAGTCCACTCGGTTAAGAGATTTAACTGTGTACAATGGTTAAATGTGTAATAGTGGGTGATCTGCCTAAATACAACTTCAGTTTGCAGTTTACAGATCAATGTTCAGCTCATTCAAATATTTTTGACCAATATAACACTTCAGATTTGATACTGTATCAACTTACTATCCATCGGTAATAACTCTCTGTAGCTCAGTAACTATTTTGCAACTCGATTCTTATTAACCAGTATGATTAGAAAAACTTCTCCAGGCAATTGTTCTGCAGTATCTTTTTCTTCCGACATAAGTTTCATAATGAAACCAATGTCTCTTATATAGATGAGTAAATCATTTTCTTTTCCTCCATTAGATTTTACCGCTTAATCATATTCATAGATTTTTCCACTTTAAGCTCCCTCGGCTGATGTGTCAGTAACACGTTTCAATCTGCTCCATTAGATCCTTTTGATTTATGTTAGTTGTCGATCTTCATAACAAACATTATCTGTTACCTCGATTTCATACACTTTATAGCTCATCACTTTATCGGCTAAACTGATCATTTAATTCCTTTCTATTTTTCTTGGTTAACAAAGAAATGCGTCAATGAACACAAGCTCGGTTAATACTGCGCTTGGTATACACTACACTTCATCGGTGTATACTGAAATGCTTTATTTACTGACAACACTGCTTTGTGTCTTTCAGCTCTATTCTTCATCATAGATGAATGCAACATAATAAAGTCAATTTCATCAAGTCATAGACTCATCAACAAGTTACTCAGTGTATTCCTTATCCTCATCTGTCATATCCATCTTCCTCATGTAGATATTTCTGTTCTTCATCTCTTTCACCTTCCTTCAGATGTGTCAGTATAGTAACTTACAAGATAAGTGTTGTCAAGCTAGTTGACATTAATGACAACATAATGCTGATTTAATCATCTTGCATATCTAATCATCAACTCCTCAGTAATCTTGAATTATAGATTCTTCATTCTAGTTCTGAATCAGTTGTAGTTCATCATGTAGGCTTGTTGTTCTTTGGTTTAGCACTTCTTTTTTCTCCACTCTTTGATGATTCTCCTTCCTCAGTGGATGACAATTTCTCATTCAGTCTAATTCCAAATGTGTCACTAGATCTTCTAGGTGACCTTAATAGCTCTTCAAAGTATCTTATAGCTTCATTAGGCTTGTTCATCCTTTCATTAACTTCTTTTTCATCTCTTAATTCATTCCTCAATTGATTATTTTCTGATCTCAGATTGATGAGTTCCGCATCTCTCTTGCCCAAATCTTGAATAACCAGTAGCAATTGATTTACCATGTCTAGTTGATTGTTTGTCAACCTTTGCATGTCATTTGTATTTTCATCAAGTCTCATTGATATTTGTCTTTTATCTTCTTCGGCCATTGTCTTGTCTTCTTCAGCTTTCTTTTTCTGTTCAACTACTTTACAGACTCTCACAGATTGAATTTCTTGTTCTCTCTCCAAATTTCTAATGTCCTCATTCTATATGTTGTTTTTCTCCAATAGTTCTTTTATAGCTTTGTCACTTTTTGCAGAGTTCCCACTATCAAATAGTCTAGTATTATCTTCTTCTTGATATTGTGTTTCATTCTGTTGAATTGAAATTTCTCTTCTTTGCTTAAGGATTTCTTCAGTTCTCCTCTGGCTGCTTCAAGTTGTTGTAATGCAAGCTAAATGTCAATCTTCTGATTCTCTATGATTTTTCCCAATGTATAAACCTCCATCTCAAGATATTTATCTCACAAGTGGTTAGACTTCTATAAGAGACCAGAGCTCTGATACCAATTGTTGGAAATCTATTGGGAAAATGTGATACTGAGAGGGGGGTGAATTAGATATCACTAATTTATCCATTTTATCATAAATGAAACCTTGCATAGCATTAACATAAACTTCAATAATGTAATGGATCTAATAAGCTAAAAATCACTCAAGAAAATACACATAACACCACAATTTTGGTTACCCAGAAACCCTTGAAAGGTAAAACTGGGGTGGGGATGACACCCACAAATCTTCACTACTGCAGTACAAAATTTTCCTATTAGCACTACAAATTTGATCACAAAATATGATCTACCATGTGAGGGGTTTACCCTGTTAAGAGCTTTAAGATTTATACAGTCTACCTTGCAAAAGGATTTAAGACTTACAACTAAGTAAACACTCGGTTAAGAGATTTACTAAGGTCTGTCAAAACCACTCTATTAAAAGATTTAACCTAATACACTTGTTAAAATGTCTAAGTACCCAATCCTTCGGTCTGTATTATGATGGTGATTACAGATGTTTTCCTTCTAGTATAGATTTGATCTCATCTATCAAGTATATCTCAGTTTTGTTCTTCACTGCTTAGCTCTGTTTAACTCAATCACTAAACTCTATCAAAATACTTCACTGATCTAAATATATTCTCTCTGTTACTCTTCTTCCTTCCACTCATACTACGTTTTAGAGTTCAGATTACATCTTATATAGATAATTGTCTTCCTCCAAGATTTAAGATCTACAATCTAGAATATCTCTTTTTGTCGCTTAACCTTTCCCTAATTTTGATTGGTTCCATGTAATACATAGGGATCAATGATTACAATATAGGAGCGTAATCACCTCTGTGATTCCCTCAATAACAATAAATAAAATATGGATGTTGGCCAAAATGGTTTACCTAAGTGTTTGTACCATAACAAACACATATGTCAATTTTAGCTTGCTCGACATTGGATGTCTCTGGCACTCAGCATTCACTGTTCTTTATACTCTGATGCTTGGCATTGTCTTCTTTACATAACTCGTCAAAAGATGACTCAGCTAATACAAAAGTACTCGATGACCATTTTTTTACTCGGTAGTGACTACTGCTCAGTAAATGTACATTATACATGACTCGGCCTATATATGATGACTCAGTCACAGTGATGACCCACCAACATTGCCTAGAAAATGACTAAGTGTATGACACTAATAGACAACAAAACTTTAGGGATCAATAG
This sequence comes from Chamaecyparis obtusa, assembly GCA_027943335.1. NCBI lineage: Eukaryota > Viridiplantae > Streptophyta > Pinopsida > Cupressales > Cupressaceae > Chamaecyparis > Chamaecyparis obtusa. The sequence goes on from BSBK01004861.1 coordinate 21,566, forward strand.
GATCATGGTATACCAAGCTATGGTCTTAAGTGGCAATGAAAAATCAAAAAATCAGGGTTAGTCAACTTGACGTAAAAAGTTGAACATCTTATCAACCTTATGTGAAAAAGTTGTAAGAATAGAATTTATAGGAAATTGAATTTAGTTTCTAAACTACTAGCCCTTTCTGAAAAAATTAATCTAATTGTTCAAACTTTTAGATTTCAATGCAGTAGTACAAAAATTTTAAGAAAAAGATAAAAAAAGTGCATGTATGTCTGTCCACCTTAATCACAATCAAATGATGATATATTTTCACAAGATTCTAGATATAAGTAGTAAACTCATGCCCGGATGTGACGTATATTTTTTTGTAATTTTTTTCCAAATAAATAATTAATTGTGAATCTTCTGCTACAACTTATTCAGAATAAAAAAACTCTCGTGTCTGACCACCTTAACGAATGCTAAAATTTACAAAATCAAAAAAAAAATTTCTTATAGTAGGTGAAGTATAGAATGTGACGCATGTTTCAGATTTCAAAAAGGTTAAACCGTTTGAAAGTTATAATTGTTTTTCAATCAGTCTGTCAATTAGGACTTTAAAGATAACTCAATTAAAAAATAAGTAATAATTACTTACTTAACTCAAAATTTGACATCAATTATATTGATGGAAAGTTGATAATGTCTTTAAGAAACCCTTTTTGTTTCATCAATTTTGGGTGAAAAAAAAGTTGTCAGCTACATGGTCGAAGTCTGGACATTAGAGGAAATATGGTGAGCACATCTTTTGGGTTGACCATCCATGTTTGGTATTGCAAAGTCAAAACCCAAGGCAAATACCAAGCCTAATCGGATATCCAAAATAATATCGCATATCTGATATAATCAGATATCTAATAATTACGCATATCCGATAATATCAGATATGCGATATCTCCTGCCTAATTTCAACATTCCAATTTCAATTATTTTTTCAATTTTATGATTTTAGTTTTTTTTTTTCTATTTTATGATTCTAGATTTTTAGGTTATATATTATAAATTTTATTTTTTTAATATTAATATTGAATGATAATAGCATTAGTATTATGTAATTATTTATATTAGTATTATATTATATAAATTAGTATTATATTATTATTATTTATTTCTCTATTGTATAATAGTATAATATTAGTATTAAATATTTATATTATAACAATAATACCTAAGGGAGAGAGAGAGGGATGAAAATGAAAAAGTTAAGGCAAAATTTGAGCAAAAGAATTTTAGATATCCGATATGTTCGTATATCCAATTTATTTTACTGGCATCCAAATGTTAGGAATGGGAACACTGAGAAGGGGGGTGAATCAGTGTTCACTATATTTGATCTTTTTACTTTTCTCTTTAAACTTAACTTGAATGCTTAAGTACTGAAATGAACATTAACACAAATAAGATAGATGAACACAACACATCACACCAATATGGTTATGGGGAAACCCAAATAGGTAAAAACCCTAGTGGGAATTGACACCCACTAATAATCTGTACTAGTGTCTTATGATCCTTGTTAGAAGATCCTTAACCCTATTAAGAGTTATCTTTACATTACATTTAGTACAGTGACCTGGTCAAGGGTCAGACCCTATTAGGAGTCTTTTACAATAACCCTGTTAGGGGTGTGGACACACTATCCTAGAGCTCATTGCTCGGGTGTGAAGGCTACAACCTTCTGATCTTAGATACACACTATATCTACTGGATGAACTGGTACTATGACACTACTTGTTTGATCAGTTCCTTTGATGCACTGATGCTTTGACCTCTTGCAAAGCTCTAATACATCTTAACAACTCTTCGCATACTTCTACTCTACTTATCTCAACTCTATATCAACTTCCATACATAATTTACAAAGGCGCATGTAATATTTATATGCGCATACAAAAACAATTAACTAGGTCGGCCCTTAACTGATTACATACAACACTTCTAATTTAATTGGCTCAAGCGTGTTTACAAACAAACATAATTATATGTCTACAATCTAATTACAATAGGCGCATAGCCCTTTACAACATAATAATATAACCGCTAACCAAAATACCATACGTCGGTTGCTTGCTCTATTCTTCTCTGGCATTCACTATCTGTACAACTTGAACTCCTCTGTATCTTCCTCATACTAAATCTTCTGGTCATGCACTCTTAAACTTAGCATGAATATGTCTTACCAACTTATTTTTAGGGCATACTACTATAATTCTATTGTATGCACATGCGCTGACACTCTGACCTTCAGGTACTCTGTACACTGTCCAATCCTCAACACCTAGCCAATTTTTGATCTTTTTATTATGAGCGTTGACTCCAAAATATCATATGACTTTGTTTCCATAATGACAACACTATATTAAGTCATATACACCAGTATAGTCAACTTGCCAACAATCTCCCCCCTTTTTCATTGATGGCAACAAAGGAATATGGCAAAGTTACTAACTGTCCCTTAATACAAAAAATACTTAATCATACTCTATCTTATATCTCCCTTATATTTTCTTACTATACATTTTCTTTACATAGCTATAGCTCCATATTCTATACATACTCCCCTTTGATATTAATAAAAATGTGTTACAAAACTGAATCTGTACAAGTACTTACACTGAAAGTACATCTGGATATGCAATTTGTAAATTTTGGATCTCTTACTTCCAAAATAAAATCAATGCATTGATTTTTTGGAGATGGGCGCATAAGGCATATTGTGGTTTCTCCATCTTCTCCAAATCTAAACTAGGACCTTGATCATATGTCACCATGGTGGCATTGATCTCCTTGATATTCTGATTCAACACGTCTCTGGAGGGCGCAAGAGCATTTCTAAGCTAAGCTTGCCTAGCCCTTATCTTTGACATCTCCTTTTCTTCCTTCTCAATTTTGTCAATATGTCCCTGATATACATTGTTACACATGTTTACATCAGTAGAGGGATCTTCTACTAACTTCCTCACATTTTCAATCATGGCCTCTGCTTCTTGAATCTTCTTGTAGTGATCGGCTATCAACTTATCTTGATTCATACTGTCAGCAATAATTTTCCTTCCTTTTGTTGCAAACTCTTTCAAAGTTTCTTATCCAACTTTGAGTGAACTAAGGTCTAGTGAGAAGTTACCTGACCAACTCATTTAGTATTTTCTTCATATACTTCTCCTTTGCAACTAATGATGTTGATTCTTCCAAGTTAGAGAAATTACTCTTGAACTGTGAAAGAAATGCACTTACATCATCAACAGTGTACCTTGGACACTTTCTATTTGTTGGTAACAAGTTGTTTAGGATATTTACTGATTCTAAAAAAGAGGGGATTCCTCATTACCTATTTTTCTGAGTCCTTCTCCATAGCTAAGACACTGATCTTGATTAGGTCTTCTTCTCCCCATGAATCCAAACTAGTGGTGTCTAGTGCAATCTTAACAATAATGATACAAAATGAGTGATAGGAGTGCTATCCACTACTTCTTGCTTTATTTTGATCACTAGTAGAATTTGACAAATAAATGACTAGGTGACTAAAAATTTTAGTCATGTGACTAAAACTAATCATGTTCTACCATTTTTTTAGTCACGTGACTAAAACTAATCATGTTCTACAAATATAAATGACTAAATAAATGACCAATTTGGTCATTGGGTAAAATCACACAACTAAAATGATTAAATAAATGACTAAATAATTCAACACAGTCCTAATTTCAAACGATTGTGCTAAACTAGCACATGATATCTATATATTTAAAAAGCATTTGATAAAGTAAGAGCCATAAAGTTTTTAATTATATTTATTAAAAAATATGATTATTTTTTAATTAAATAATAATTATTAAAATAAATAAAAACTAAATATATAATTTATTGCTAGAATATCATATTTTAATATATGTCATATTATTTATACTTAGCTTTAAATATAATATTTTCAACTTTTTAATTTAGTTTAATTTTAACATACTAATAACTATTATATATATATATATATATGTCATATTATTTATACTTAGCTTTAAATATAATATTTTCAACTTTTTAATTTAGTTTAATTTTAACATACTAATAACTATTATATACATATATATATATACATATATATATATATATACATATATATATATATATATACATATATATGAGTATATATATGTACATGTATATATACATGTATACATGTACATGTATATATACATGTACATGTATATACACGTACATGTATTTATATATACATGTATATATACATAAATACATGTATATATACATGTACATGTATATACATGTACGTGTATATACATGTACATGTATATACATGTACATGTATATATACATGTATATATACATGTAGATATATACACATGTATATATATACATGTATGTATACATACATGTATATATATACATGTACATGTATATATACATGTACATATACATGTACATGTATATATACATACATGTACATGTACATGTACATGTATGTATATGTACATGTACATGTACATGTATGTATATATACATGTACATGTATATATACATGTATATGTATGTATATATACATACATGTACATGTATATATATATACATGTATATGTACATGTATGTATATATACATGTATGTATATATACATGTACATGTATATATACATGTACATGTATGTATAGATACATGTATATATATATACATGTACATGTATATATACATGTAGATATATATACATGTATATATATATACATGTATATATACATGTAGATATATATATCTACATGTATATATACATGTATATATATATACATGTATATATATCTACATGTATATATACATGTATATATATTTACATGTATATATATATATACATGTATGTATACATACATGTATGTATAGATACATGTATGTATACATGTATACATGTATGTATACATACATGTATACATGTATACATACATGTATCTATACATACATGTATCTATACATACAACATGTATGTATATATACATGTATATATATCTACATGTATAGATACATGTATGTATACCATACATGTATGTATATACATGTATATATACATGTACATGTATATATATGTATATATATATACATGTATATATACATGTATGTATACATATACATACATGTATATATATACATGTATGTATATGTTATATAACATACATGTATGTATATGTATATATATACATGTACATGTATATATACATACATGTAATGTATATATATACATACATGTATATATACATACATGTATGTATATATACATGTACATGTATATATATATATACATGTACATGTACATGTATATATATATACATGTATATATACATACATGTATATATATACATGTATATATACATACATGTATATATATACATGTATATATACATACATATATACATGTATATATATATACATGTATATATACATGTATATATACATACACGTATATATACATGTATATATATATATATATATATATATATATATATATTATATAATATATATATATATATATATATATATGTATATAAACCACAAATTATATGTTTAGTTTGTTTGTTTATTTTAATAATAATTATTTAATAAAAAGAAAATAATTATTTTAATAAATATAATTATTTTTGTATAAATTGATAATTATAATCATTTGTATCTAAATTGATTAAATAAATCAACCAACTTCATACAATTTGTATATATTAAATTATTTAAATACAGATATAATAAATAACATTATATAATATGGATATAATAAGTAAGATATAAATAAGGGGTTTACTCAACATGCAATAATAATAACAAAGGGTCATTGTTAATGATGTGTATTTTTTTTTTATAGAAATTTGAGTCTATTTTGTTTTGTATATTATAATTGTAACAAGATATTTAAAAAAAAGAAAAGTATTATATTTAAATTATGTAGTTTATACTTTCTTTAATTAATCTAATTATAACTTGCACATCTTTAGTTGAATAATAACATCTTGTATAATAGTATTATAATAATAGTAAGTTTTTCATAACTTACTATAATAATATTTTAAAAGTTGAATAATAATATTATTAAAATATAACTATTATTAATTTTTTAATAAATAAATTTAAATAGGTAAATATTATTAAAAATAAAAATATTATTAATATATATTATACTTCTTATTTTATTAATATAACCTTTAAAAAGATTAAAAAATAGATTAAAAAAAATCAAAACAAAAAATTAAAATAATTTTAAGAATGAGATAATTTTATCTCGAGAAGAGAAAAGGGCGGTCTTCTTCACCTTCTTTCATTGTTTTATCTCCGGAAGAGGAAAGGACAGGACGCGAGGGGGCTTTTCAACAACCCTTCTGGAAGGAGTAGTTTGAAGCAGGTCAAGCAGGTTTCTGGAGAGGGCTTGACCTCTCTTCTTCCACCTTTGGATGCAGTGAAATGGGTATGTGTCCTAACCTGTGGAATAACCTCTGAATCAACCTAATTTTCTTCGTTCGTATGACTTTACCCATTATGTGTTGTATTACTAACTTCATGCATAGGATAGGCTCTAGGAGGCTATTAATTCTGTAAAAGTTCTGCCATCAATTATATAGGTGTCATAAAAGTGCACGCAAATACCTCTTTAAAGAAAAACTGAAGAGAGAGGAGGTTGAAAGTTCACACTTGCGAGCGTACTCCCAACCTGTGCCAAAAATAGGTGTTTTGGGACAGGGTATGGACATCCATTAGAGCATAAAGTTTTGAGGTTTTTTTATAGAAGTGGCAGTTGCACAACGTCGCAGTATAGACAAGCCAGGTGAATTGTTTGATAGAATACCTCAAAGAAATGGTTCGTAATGAATGCAATGATTGGATTTGTTGAAAAAGTTTTACAAATTTTCAAGCAAATGCAATTGTCCAGCATGAAGCCATACTCCACAACCTTTCCAGCGTTCAACATGCCTGTGCTAAAATGGGAGCTTTGGGCTAGGGCAGGGATATCCGTCAGAGTATAGAATGTAGACGATTTTTGTCAGATGTTATGGTTGCAACTACCTTGGTAGACATGTACTCAAAATGTGGAAGCACAGACAAGGCATGCTAATTTTTTTACACGATGCCTCAAAGAAATGTGTTCTCATGGATTGTAATGGTTTCAGGAAAATGCACTTTTCAAGTGTAAAGCCAAATTTCACAACCTTTACCAATACCAAAATAGGAGATATGGAGCAAAGTATGGATGTCCATCAGAGCATAATAGACATAGGACTTTTGTCAGATATAGTTACAGCCATGTTGTTTAGACATGTATGCAAAAAGTGGATACATAAACAAGGCACGTGATATATTTGACAGAATGCCTCAAGTAAGCATAGACAGGGCACATAAACTATTTGACAGAATGTCTCAAAGAAATGTGCATTGTGGACTGCAATGATTGCAGATACACACACAAGGGATTTGTTAAGAAATATTTATAAAATCTCAAGGAAATGCAATTAGCAAGTGTAGAACCAGGACTCCTCAACCATTGCTAGCATCCTCCTTGCCTGCGCCAAAGTGGGAGCTTAGGAATACGGTATGGACATAGTGAAGGGACCATCCATCAAAGCATAAAAAAGGGGATCTTTTGTCAGACTCAGTTACAAATATCCTGGCAGACATGCATGAAAAGTGTGGAAGTATAGACAAGGTACATAACTGTTTCTTTTTTTATTGAACATAGAGTATCAATAGTTACATGTTTACTTTATATATTCTACTATGGTCCTGTGCAAATCACACATGATTCTAGGATAGTATAAAATAATAGAGTTATGATTTTACATAAATATTACTTGCGTGTACATGCCACTATTCTTAGATATATAACATAAAAGGACAACCAAATTGTCGTTACAGTCCTATTTTCTGCCACTATTACTTTGTTACATGACATATATTACTATTGGAATCATGTTTCCTGACACTGTAGCTTTAATGTTTCCTGATATTGTTTTTGCTATACTTTGTCTAGTTATACTTTGTGTATCTATTATTGTTCCTGCTACACTGTAGTTGCTCTGACATAAAAGTATTAAAGAATCACAGTCTAGAAGTTCCCACTTCTTCTCCTCAATAACTATGAGGAATAAAGAATAAGCTTTATCAAGCCATTCTAGATCTCCAGAATTTGTCAATACACAAATCAACCAATTTAAAAGAGACTTTCTTGGAAAACCCTCTAATTGTTTGTAATGCTCATAGCCCTTCCACGCATCTTCAATCCTTTGATCCTCTAGGGCACTCTCCATGTCCTCAGCCAATGTTGTTGGATTGCGAGCTTGCCTCAAAATTGTAAGAGACCTTGCATAAGCTACATTTTGCCATGAAGGGCTAAAATATATCAATCCATTAAGAGAAAATCCACGGTTAAATTTATCTCTTTTAGAAGAGAAGCCAATTTTTTTTATGCTAGAATGATTTAAGGTCAAGGGACAAGACATTCTTGTAAAACTATACACATCCTGATAACTGCCCAATGATGCTGACGGGTTGGCACATGTAACCCCATTTTGACCATAAGAATTTATACATAAAACTTCAGCAAACTTTTTTGTAATAACCAAAGAGTAAATTGGAGGAGAGATATTTGGACAAGATATAGGTAAAAATGGCAGTTTGCCCAGCTTTCTTCCTCTGGCTAGCAACAACAATCATGGCTACCCAAGCTCTTCAAAAGTACAACTGCAAGAAAAATAAACCATAGAAAATGAAAATTTGCATCAGAAGATCTGTAGATTCATTTAAAACTAGCAGATCCAGATAAACAATATATTTCAGTCAACAGGCAGATTCCATGATGGGGAGGCTTCATGCTTTGTCTCCTAGCACCTGCAGAAGACCTTGTACAGACTCATACGGTTCTTAGAAAATTAAGGAAAAAATTTGTAACCATGTCGTGCTTCACCTCTCCACCATAATAATTTTGTTTACAGATGTATTTTGCAAGTATTACCTATGACCTAACAAGAATCATATTTGAATTATCAACTTCAGTTTGAGTTAGGCAATAAAGCACCTAAAGAAAATAAAACAACTTTATGTTTCTTTTGCTAAGGCCGAAGACTGCATTTTCAAATCATGTCTTCGTAAACTTATCCAAATTTTAAACTAGATCATACATTGCAAATGCATACACAGTTGACAGAATATCTTATGCCATCCTTTGTCTCCCGATGATCAATCAGATCTAGGTAATGTTATCTTCAACCTACATACACAGAAACCATCTTGGAGAATAAAAAATAAAGTTCATCTCTAAATATTATTTACAATGTGAAATGGCAATTATCATGTGATCTCTTTGTAGCATTGAGAAATTGAAACCCCGCATAGAAGCAAACATTGAAATCTCATGCAAATCAATTTTTTTTTACTGAATATCATCTAGTCTGCTCTAGTTTAGACTCCCATCAATTGGTATTCCATTCTCATCCTTTCATGTCAAAATTATTACAAAGGTTGTGAATGTCTTTAAAACTTATCAAAGCACATGGGGTGCTAAAATTAGCTAAAGAAACCTAAGTTACTGATTCGAATCTGGATGTTGTTGCAGGTATGAGAACCTGGTACATGGATATGTAAATTTTTTTTGGATTTTTTAATTCGTTTGGGTACGTGTGTGTATATATATATATTATATAAATTTATATATAAAAGAAATTAAATAAATATATAGAATTAAATCATTTGATAGTATTAAAAATCTGAAACTTTACTGCTCATAAAAATTTATACTTAGGAATAGTGATTTCTCATACATATAAGGCTTATACATGGAAAAAATAGAGATTTGTTTTCTGTTGTCTGAAAAAATATTCAATATAAATACTCATTAATTTATTGACAACAAGAACCAAAATATGTAGTTTTAACCTTATGGGTTGCCCATATATATTGAGATGCTAATATTAACTCCCACAACAAATAGTAGGTATACATGATTGCTCCTACAAGTTTAGTTCTCTTGTTATTTTTCAATTCTTTTTATATTTGGGGACTGGATTTGAAGCACGGGTTTGATGTTTTTGAATTTTTGAATTTCTCATGCTACTAAAGAAGCATAAAGTATCAGGAAAAGATGCATCTTTTATGGAGGAAGAAAACATGAATTAATAGAAGCTACTCTTATTATGTTTATTCATAGGGGTACCTAATGGATATCAGATTAATTATCTTCTTTATACATCTATTAGTATTCTCTCTATCTTTATCTATTAATCAACAATGGGCATGTGAAGGGCCAGGGAGCACTGAGCTTCTTCCTAGGATTGTCCATCCTGCCTCACTTAGCTTTAGAAATTTCCAAATTCTTAAGACCTTCACCACTTTGAGATTTGGGCCCACAAGCATTTTCACAATACAGCAGAGGAAACTTTTTCTTTTTCAAGATCCCTTTCCACATGAAGTTTAAACTTTATACATATACTGTTGATTTCATCCTTATCTGTGCCTTTCTTTTGAGTTCCATCAAAATTGGGTAATGGTGATACTTGGAAAATCTACTTTTAGTGTTTTCTCAACAGTCTTGGTTAACCTTTTCTTAGCAAGCAACGAGTTGAAGGAAAAAATTCTCTTTGTAAACTGATTCAGATTTCTTTTGGAATGATGGGATAAAACCATTCGGTGATTTATCAACAAAGTTTACTTAAATGACAGTATTTTATATTGCATGGACAACTGAATGTTCAATGTTCTATAATGTTTCATTCATATATTATTAAAATGTTAAATATTACAACTTGTTTTGGCTTTCTATATTTTCTTACATATTCATGGTACTTTTTTTTAACTTGTTTGATTGCATTTGTTTCGTTACTGTGCACAACTTTTTTCTGCTCTCTGTACTTAATGGTATTATGATATTATCTCAGCAAACAACTCTTTAGACGATCAGAAACATGACATACATTTCCACAACCTGATGATCAGAAAGTTGTCAAATTTTGTACCTCGGTTGTGTTAGAATTAAAAAGGATTTCTCCTCAATTGTTTGCATTGAGAATTTAGTCACCTTCTTTGTGCCTTACATACTCAGGAAAATAATAGTTAGTAGTTTAGTAGTGAAATTTTAGGACAAGTGATCGTCTTGTAGAAGAATGCTTGTGTAAGGGGGATCCCATATGCCAAATTGGTCTCTCAATTGGCAGTGATCTAAAGGATTTCACCACTAATGAAATTATGGATCCATTAAGAAAAACAATCATATAGATGGATTTTATATCATTTAAAATGCCAATTGAAATCACATAGATATAATTTAGATGCTTAGCAATACATGTGTCATAGTCAACAAGACAGCAAAGAATCTACAAAGACGCTCTGAATTAGCCAAATAATTTTTTTCAAAATTTAAATAAATATTCATCATACCTAAAAGGACCCTTGGGATATGTAGGAGGCAATTCAGAGCTTCAAAAAGGCAAGGTCAACTCTTGGGTGCCCTCTCTCTCAAATTAATGCCACAAAGGCTATAAACTGGAAGGAACTGCACATTTGAAACATTCTTAGCATTTTAGCTTTACAAAACATGAAATAAAATAGAAAAAATTTGGTTTCTGTTTTCCCAGCTGAAGACTGAAGTAAATGAAAGATGAATAAAATCAGTAGAGACACATCCCCCAAGGCCAATTAAGGGACATGTGTAGCAGACTGTACAACATACCGCATAATCATCATGCCATACCCTCTCTGTGAAAAGAACAGAGATAGAATTATGTATTGGGTGTCACGTATATGACTTTGATTTGGCTATGGATAAGGAAGCAAGTCCAGAACTACATCTGTGCAAGGGTAGGTCATTTAGTAGCTAGTCAATTTTCTCCATGGGATGGATTACACATCATGCATCAAGTTATCACATTCTATCAAATTTGAAGATTTTAAAATTAAAAGAGATATGGCTGATTATCTTGTATTTTATGTTTTCTTGAAGCTTTTTTAAGAAATTGATTTTATTACACCAGTTGTTGTACGATAGAATGTTGAGAGTGTCACTCCAATTAATGCTTATTGAAGAGGAATGGTACTAAGGACCATTTTCTAGTCTGCAGTAGGTTACCCCAAGCATACAGCGGATAACAATGGTATGCTTATTTGATAGATAAGGCTATGGATTTTCTTGACCATTTTACTACACGTGTCATTTGTATTTTGAGTGCATTCAATTTTCAAATATTTCTTGCAAATATCAACAATTGGAAACTACATTATTTTTACAAATTATGACTTTTTTTTGATAGCTTTCTATATGCCATTCTTGAGCATTATAGATCTTCGATTGAATTTTGAAGGACTGTGAAAGGGACCATAAAAATCTCTAAGTAAAAGCTAAAATTCAAGTTGCCATCTATTTGAAGCTATAAGCTTGTTGCTGTAGAAATTTTTAATAGTCTTGCTAATCCCCTTAGACCCCTGATAGTGATGGCTTTCAAGTTTCTTGTAGGTGAAGGGCTTCCAGCATGCATGTTACAATAAGTCTAGATACATTTCTTTTTGGTTCATTTCTTTTTCCTTCTTCTTCTCCTCCTTTTGTTTGTGTTTCTTTTTCTTCTTCTTTTTCTATCTCTTTTTCTTTTTCTATCTCAGGTGAGTTACCATAGCATAGTGTTTCAGCCTCTTGTGTTCTTACAAAGGCTTCATCAAACTTGTCCAAGTCCTTATTTGTGGCCGCTATTGCAATCTCAACATTATCAATAATGATGATGCTATCCTTTAGTGACTATGTCATGGGCATAGACTTATTTGCCTCTGTATGTGTTTCAACTGTGGGCGCTGAATCCTGAGGACCTGTATTCTATACATTGATGGTCTCTGACTCCTTGGCTACCTTTGTGGGTACTTGAGTTGTGGGTGCACTAGCTAGATACATGTGTTTGTTCATGAACATTGTCTCAAAGGATTTTTCTATTTCCTTTGCAACTAGTTCATAATTCTTGTCTATTAAATGCAAATTCTTTGACTTGGTTCTAAGATGTGGCTTTACTAGATCTAACAACAATTTTTTCTACTCTAGAGAACATATTGGTAGGCTTTCATCTAGAGTCGTTTCTCTTATCCTTTGATCCTCTTCAATAGCCTATCTCTTTAGGAATTTTAAGATATTCCACACATTGTCTGGAATCATAGTCTTCAGTTCTAGGACTGTCTTTTTGAACTTCAGCATATGTTTGACAATCATTCCATGAATTTTTTATTTGTCAATTTCATTATACTTATCATAGAACTTCCCTACTTGATCTATCTTGCCTTCATCAATAATCCTTGTACTCAACACACTAACACTAGGTTTGAAACTTACTTTTGGAGGTGCTTGAGTATTCTTCTTGCTTCGTGTTGCTCGCGAGGATGGATGACTAGTGTTGTTCTTTTTTTTCCTCTTAGGCATTGCCTTATACTCAAGAGGAGTAGTAAGGTCAATTTTTTCTGTGGGTGCAGGAGGGGTAACATTAGTTTTACCCTTCTGATCATCTAATTTCTCAATTTTCACCACCTTCATCTTTGGATCATTAGATTATGTCTTTGTTGCAGTTGTGCTCCCTGTTTTCAAAGCAATCTTCTCTTGCTTTGCTTTGTCTAGGTCTGCTTGAGATATTCCATGAATTTTCAAAATCTTCAAAGTAACCTTGGCAACTTTTCTTTTTGTTATTACATTATTCAATACAACATCTACTTCTCTTGTTTTCTCTTCATAAGTCCCCCATTTAGGTTCATTGAGGTCCTTAGGTACTGACAATAGAACTTGAGCATAAGCCTCAAGAATAGGCTCTTCAACTTCATATCCCAGTGGATGAATCCACTTTATTCTTGGTTCAAAAGCCTCCATGCATGTTGTATCAGTCTCTACCATGAAACAAATACTATCCTTGTATTTTTCAACTATCTTTTCAGGTATCCTATACCTCATCTGCATTCTCACTCTGAATGTTTTCAACTCCAATTCCATGTAATCCTTAAGGGTACTTTATGTGGATGCCTTAAAGGATATCTATGGCATAGTGGGAATAGATTTGTCTAGATACAAATCAGACACCTTTCCAAGAATATGGAAGTGCATATAGATTATTAAAGACCCAAACTTGACTATCTTGGTCTTGTCATGCTTGATGGCTCTTATGTTTTCTATTAGTTGTGCACGCAAGATCTCACACAGATTAAACTCTTCATTCTCTCTTACCAATCTTATTTCTGCTAGAATGGTGGCCGTTGACACACTGTTTACTCTGCTAGTGTGTTGGAACCTATATCCCAGTATCATGGACATCAATTTGATGTCTTTCTCCTTTATAGGCTCTATTGTCATTCCACGCCTATCACTTCTTGATTTGCAAGCCTGTTCTACAAGTTTTCTGACATCCTTGCCTGCTGGAAGAATGGCACATGTCCTTGAGAGTCCTATCATCTCATGAATTAGATCTCCTGTTATCCTGACCGGTCCTTCACCTATCCAAAATAGGTCATCATGCATCCTGCCGAGTAGGATCTTGATCCATTCTCACTCATAGAACTCATATGTCGTAGCATATTCCACTATAGAATGATTTTCCAACTGTGCATACTCATCCATGAAGGTTTTATCAGGTTTCATCATTGTTTCCATGTGCACTCTTATTCTATCCAAACCTATTGGTTCCTTCTTGCAATATATGTATGTCCTGATATCTTCGACATGCATAACACCCATGGGAGTGCGGGAAAATGCACCTTCTAGGTCATCTAGTGTGGATTTGAACTGATGTCTCTTAAACACATATCTCTTCTTCTCCACCACATCAAATACAATGGGAGTAGCCATTACTTACTTGTATATCTCTTTCCAAATGATCTCAAAGACTTCGGAATCGGCGCGACGGGTTAGGGCTATTACAACCGATCAAATGCACTGCTAAATACTGGTGAATCAATATGTAATCCTTCACGATCAAATGCTAGGGCTCCTCTTCTCTCCAATCGCTCTGAATTTGAATGCAATGAGAGATCTAAAAACTTATGTGTACTTTAAAGTAAGAATTCTACCATTAATTCTTGCTGCGTAAACCAGGTTGTCACTAATAATTTCCAACTTTCATTGTGTAATCAATCAGCTAGTGCGCTCTTGCACATAGGTTCTCCTAGTCTCCAAAAGGTTAAGTCCAAAGGCGCATACTTTGATGGTGAGTATACTAGCGGCACAGGGGTTTAGAGCTAAATTAGCTCTCTCTATGACCCTGAGGGCCATTCATCCTTATGTAGAGGGTGTGTCCACTGTGGATACATCCAATACATTCTCATCAACCTTATCCTTCTTTGCCTCTAACGAAATCAAGCTTGTATCTTCTAAAGCTTTCACAAGCTTAACTTCACCTTCAGTATATAGTATTGATTCTTCTGGCTTTTTAGGGATTTCCTGACTTTGCGTCCTTGATCTATAGAACTTTGAGATGTGTCCAGCCTTGTTACATGAGTGACAAATAACTAGAGGCCTTATATTCCTCGGTGCATTGACATGGGTTACCATTTTACATTGTCTAGCTGAGAGACCATTATAGTTACATATCTGACATGTAACATTATGAGAACTTCTTACATTTGGCTGATTCTGATTTCTCTGATTATGCTGAGTCTTTTTCTTCTGACTTGTCTTATAATTCATAGCTCTATGACCAAATTTATTACATGAATAACAATAACCATTGAAAGCTCTTACCTATGTACAGCTCCTTGCTATATGTCCATGCTTGTTACATGCATAACAAGTTCAATCTACTAGCTTGCGCTCATTCTTGGATGGTTCAACATGATCTTTAGTCTATTTTCCAATCTCCTTAGCATCTGTGGTGTCTTCTGGCACTTTCATTCTTGCTCACATGTTTTCAATCTGATTTTTCACTTCATTGAATCCAATGTTGCTGGTATCTCCTTTAAGCTTCTAAGCATACAGTTGAGATTCAATCAAATCCTTGCTTGTGTGTAATTTATCAATGTGATTCTTAGCCTCTTTCAATTCAAATTCCAAGCTTTCTTTGTTGTTTCTTAGCTCCAAGATTTCCATGTTTTCTTATCTCAATTCTTCATTCAGTTGAAGGTTCTCTTTGATCTGTTCATCATAGACTTCTTGATTGTTGGTTAGCTTATCATCCAATTATTCAATTTGTTCTTTTAGCAATGAATTTTCTTCATTCATCTTCTTGATCATTATCCCTAAATCACTGGTAGAGCATTCTTTCAAATCTTTCCTTAGCCTTTTGATGATTGCTTGAGCATCACTAACTTTTTCTTTTAGTTTGTTCAATTTCTTTTTCAGATATGTCCAGGTCTTCAAGAGAAGCTTCAAGATTTCTTTTCAGATGTTTCATTTCTGCCTTGTCCATGATCTCCTCAAGTGGTTAAACTTCTTTGCTGAGGACCAGAGCTCTGATACCAATTGTTAGGAATGGGAACACTAAGAGGGGGGGTGAATCAATATTCACTATATTTGATCTTTTTACTTTTCTCTTTAAACTTAACTTGAATGCCTAAGTGTTGAAATGAATATTAACACAAACAAGATAATTGAACACAACACATAACACCAATATGGTTACGAGGAAACCCAAATAGGTAAAAACCCCTGTGGGAATTGATACCCACTAATATGTACTAGTGTCTTATGATCCTTATTAGAAGATCCTTAACTTTGTTAAGAGTTATCTTTACATTACATTTAGTACAGTGACTTGGTCAAGGGTCAGACCCTGTTAGGAGTCTTTTACAATAACCCTGTTAGGGGTGTGGACACACTGTCCTAGAGCTCACTGCTCAAGTGGTGAAGGCTACAACCTTCTGATCTCAGATACAAATTATATCTGTTGGATGAACTGGTACTGTGACACTTCTTGTCTGATCAGTTCATTTGATGCATTGATGCTTTGACCTCTTGCAAAGATCTAATACATCTTAACAACTCTTTGCATACTTCTGCTCTGCTTATCTCAACTCTATATCAACTTCCATACATAATTACAAAGGCGCATCTAATATTTATATGCGCATACAAAATAATTAACTAGGTCGGCCTTTTAATCGATTACATACAACGTTTCCAATTGAATTGGCTCAAGCGTGTTTACAAACAAACACAATTATATGTCTACAACCTAATTGCAATAGGCGCATAGCCTTTACAACATAATAATATAACCACTAACCAAAATAACAACAGTCGGTTTGTTGCTCTGTTCTTCTCTGGCATTCACTGTCTGTGCAACTTGAACTCTCTGTATCTTCCTCATACTCAATCTTCTGATCATGCACTCTTAAAATTAGCATGAATATGGTCTTACCAACTTAATTTCTAGGACGCATACCATAATTCTGTCGTATGCACGTGCGTTGACACTCTGACCTTCAGTTACTTTGTACACTGCCCAATCTTCAACACTTAGCCAATTTCTGATCTTCTTATCATGAGTGCTAACTCCAAAACATCATATGACTTTTTTGCCATAATGACAACACTATATTAAGTCATACACATCAGTATAGTCAACTTGCCAACACCAAAAGAAAAATTTGATTCTTTAGGTCCCTCGGTCCAAGAACCACATTTTTTGCAGAGAATATCATGGGATTTCAATTGTAGAAGACAAAAAAATTACTTTTTCCAACCTTTTTGTTGGAATTTCTCTATTATCACATGTTTTACATCACCTTTTTGGTCTCACCATGGGGAGTAGTAGTCAAAATCATAAACAAAAGAGGAAGCTCACAAATGAAAAGATTGAAGTGTATAGATAAATAGATAAGGTTTCCCATCAAAACAAGAGACAAAGTATGTTAAATATTAATAAAGATGTGGGCATAGGCCCACCCTTAAATGTGGTTTCAAGTGAAGAAGAACATGAATTTGAAATGATTTATGATAATAATATTGAAACCAAGAAAGTAGGGATTGAAGATGAAAATGTAAGTTTTGAAAATGAACTTGTAGATGTGGACAATAGAAGCATGGACATTGACAATAACAATCCACTGATTGAATATGAAGGAATTGACAATCATAATGGTGCACAAGAACCAAATCAATGTAACACATCTCCAATTTATATGAAAAATGAAGTCCCTTGGGAGGAAGAAAGACATTCTTCAAATTTGAGACCTTCAAGAACAAAAAAATGGTTACTTGAAATTGATGAGAACATAATGAACAATTTCAATGGAAAGAGATCAGAAAGAACTGTTCGGTTGTGGGTTTCAAAATATTTTGATCAATTTTTAAGCCACAAGACATTGTTCAAGAAATGTCAAATGTTTGTGCAATTTTTAAAGATGCATAAGATGAGACATATACTAGTCAAATTGAAGATTAGTGTGAACAAGAAAAAGCAGAGGAATTCTATTATTGTGAGAAATCATTTTAGTGCTATCAATTCCATTGGAAAGACTACAAAGGAAAAAGATAAGAGAGCCGCTAGGAGTGTTATTATAACCTCCTTAGTAAGTCATCATTTGAGAAAGGCTCGTTTAATGAGACAAACTTGTGTTGACTTGAACCTAAATCGTAAAACTTTGGATAGAGCACTTGCAAGAAGAGAAATACTTGATGATCCTAATCATATTGATAAATGGGCTTATGGTGGGATACTTTCACATTTTGATAAGAAGCTTACCAATGGTGTGAAGGATCAAATTCAATTATTTTGTAAATCTAACTCAAGAGTGTCACCAAATGTGAGGGATGTTTTGAAGTTGAGAATTGGCATTTGAGACCATACCCTACATCCCAAACATTACTTGTAGGTGAGTCAAACAATGTTGTTCAAAAAAATTTGTGAGACACGTCTAACATTGTAAATATCACAAATAGATTTTGAATCCCTCAAGCCATTTTTTTGTGTGCCTCTTAAGATTCGAAATACTTGTTGCAAATATCATGTGGAGTTTTCAATATACCATGAACAGTTACGATCCCTTCATTCTACTTTTCATACTAGTGAAATGTTGGAGGAGTGTGGTGCAAGTGCTCTTCCAAAATCATCAAGAGACTTTCTAGATCATTTTTTATGTCCTGGAGATGATGGATGTTTCTTTTATAGAAAAGATTTCTTAAATGACAAGTACTCAGAGTGTGATGGGCTAGTGAAGTTTCTTGAATATTTTCATGAGGGCTACGAACATGATTTTGGAAAGACAATTGTCCACAAAAAGGTATATGAAACTGTTCAATATACGTAGAAAAATGGAGCTGAAGGCTCTATATGTGAGTTGGTTACAAAAGAATGCAATGCAGCTGATTTTATTTCAGATTTCAAGAAGAATCATTTTTACAAGTATGCAAGGCATAGTCAGAGGTTTTAGTGGTTGGATCAACAATTCAAGATGTCTACGGACACTTTCTCGATTGGCACTATGATATCAGTCATTGAATTTGTAGAGAAATATACATTGCAGCCCCAAAATGATTTGCAAGCTCAATATTACAATTCTATTCAAGTTGCTATTTTTATGCACATAACATATAGACATTCCCCTGATAGTACTGAAGATGACCGGAAGATAATTAGAGAGTACCATTTTATATGAGTGATGATAGATCTCACTCTCACAAATATGTCCAACATTTTTTGATAATTATTTTGAGTAGGTGTAGGAAAATAACATTGCTATGGATAGACATCTCATTTGATTGGATAACTGCATAGGTCAATTAAAAAATGCTCATATGTTTTATTGGTTATGTAGAATGCATGTAGAGAGAGGTGTACCTCATATTTGGATTTTTTTTAGGCCATTCATGGAAAAGGGGAGCATGATGGAGCATGCGTATTTGTAAAAAGAACTCTAGTTAAGGAGCAATTGAGGGTTTCAGGTGCAGAACTCCTTGATGCACATTTTATTGTTGATTGGTGTACTTCAACATTGTCATAGGAGGGACTCTTGATTCAGCGGTGCATAGATTATTTTGGTTGGTTGATTTGGGAACAATAGGAGATAGGTTGGATTGTCAAACTGTGAAAGATTCTTCAAAAATGCATTCAAAATTGGTCAAATGTGTAAAAAGTAAAATGGTGATTCCCTAGGGTGAAGGGATAGTGTTGAAAGATTGCATCCTGGCACCAAACGGTTTATGCCATTAGCTTTGGTTGGGCAGATAAATTATAGTGACAACCTCGTTTCACCCACGGAGTCACTACAACACTCATGACCATGCCGGACCAAAGTGTATCCAAGGTGCACTAAGCACGATTAGGCAGTGATCTTTTGAGGCTTATATCTTAGACCCTGTGAGAGGTATCGACAAACTGTAAGATGTTATAAGACCGTGTTTTTGAGGCCTACAATAACCTCTCTCCATTTTAGGAGATTAAAAAAAAATTAAATTTGGCATGCCAATCTCGCTTGATGCCAAAACTTGCAGAAGGTGTGAGCAAAGCTATCTGTATCTGTTTTGAAAGGCTCAAATTAGTCAAATGTTAAATTTTAATCTAACATGAAATCAATCCAAAATAAGAACATCTAAGCTAGGCCACCTCAAATTGAGCCTAAACAGGTGCACCCAAGCACTATTTGATTTTCTCTTGCTTAAGGAGATGTGGGTGTGCTCTCTAAGCACTTGGAGCCTACTCTAATGCATTTTAAGATGGATTGAGACTCATGAAAACTCCATAAATGACACAAAACAGGTATAGAACACCTGATTTGCCCTTAAGGCCTCAAGGATCCAAAGGATGTGGAAATGAAGATTAAGCTACATGATGTTTATGCTAAGATTGATTTTAGACCAAATAAAGATGTGATATGATGCTATATGCTATGCAAAATAATGAAAGAAACTATGTTAATCCATTATTGCTAAGCTATGATGTGTTAAAAAGCTTGAAGAAAATAATGAAATCTAACAATTAGGATTGATTATGCTAAAGCTAGAACTAATTTAGCATGATAACAATGCATGAGAATAAAAGCTAAGCTAATAAATTGCTCTTGGAAGAGGGAGTATTTATAGGATTTCCTAAGGGCTTGGGTTAGGAGGATAGGTTAGGTTTTGGGGTAAGGTTAGGGTTTGAGTGAAGGGGATAAGAATGAAGACTTTCTAGAAGAGTCTAGTCTTTTCTATGGATAATAGGAATTTAGGAGATAAATAAAAGTTTATTTATCTCAAAGGCTTTAATGATTTTGAGGCTTATTAGGGGAAGGGTTTGACTAGGAGTCAAAAGAGACTTAGATTAGCTTAGGGAAAGTAGGTAATTTCTCCTAAATTGGTTTAAGGAAGGATTAGGAAAGTTCTAGAAGAGTCTAAAGTTTTCCTAAAGTAATTTAGGGATTTAGGGAAATAAAATAAATACTTATTTATTCCAAAGGCTTTTGGTTGAGAAGATATTTATTAAAATATATTTAATAAACATGAGGATTAATATTTAATCTTAATTAAATATTTTTGAGTTGGGATTAGGGTTAAAAAATGGGTAAATCAGCCTTTTACCGAAATTAAAGAGGGATTAGAAGATTCTAGAAGAGATTAGTGGTCTTTAGGATATTTCTAAGATTTTGGGAAAAAATAAATTAATTAATTATTTTTTAAATTTTTGGTCAATTTATTAATTAAATAATTAATAAATAGGGAAAGGGTGTTTAAATAAGATTTAAACATTTTTGGAAGGGATTTTTTAATTAAATATTTTTAATTAAGATAAAGGGATTTAATGACATAAAAATAAATAAATTAATTAAATAATTAATTAATTAACAAATGATGATGTCATCAGGAGTTTTTCAGAAAATAAGAAATACTTTATTTTCTAAAAGATTTTTAGGTGTCTACATTTTGCCCCTCTTTGATGTGATGTCGCAAGTGGTGTGGCGTCAAAGACAAGAAAATAAGATACCCAAGGCTAGAATTTAAAGGAATAAGGGGCTGTGCCCCCTCGAGAAAATAACGCAAGTAAACGTTGTGAAATTTTCTCGAAAGGAAATAGAGAAGAAAGGTTTTAGGAAGAAGGGAAGATAAATAACCAAGCTTCCAAGAGCAAAGATGGGTGAATGCAAGATGAGATGGAATGTAGAATGCAAAATGCAGCTACATGAAGATCCAAGATGCAGGATTAATCTATATGATGCAAGATGCAGAGGATTTGGGGAAGCTCCAAGTGCAAATGTGGAGAGCACAACCTAGTTTAATATAGCAATGCTAGAGACCTGCCAAGGATACTGGGATCACGAGGCCTTGTCACCAGGGTTGCATATGACTGACGCTAAAAAGACACGCAAGGTTGCCCTAGAATCACACATGAAACCCAGAGGAGGCATGGTGGAAATGATGCGGAAGAAACCACAAACAAACGACATTTCCCAAGTGCACCATGTAACCTAGAAGATCACATGTGAACCATGCAAGGGTCACATCCAACTGACTCACAGGCAGAATCAAAAGATCAAAAGACCTTGCCCCAGATTATCCGTAGTCGCAGCGCACCATGATATAAAAAATCGTGGCGACTTTGAGTAGAGAACAACGAGAACCCATAAAAGATTAACAAGATCTAAATGACAAAATCCAAGACCAAAATGAGAACTCCAAAAAGACATCCTTTGCCAAGGAGAGAGATTTGATTTGACTGATTTGATTGATGGTGGGAAGATTTGGTCTGAACGTGTGGAAGGATACATCGACACGGACCTAGTGTGCTTGGTGGAAGATTAGGTCTGACAGGAAAGATACATTTGAGGGGACCTGTAATTAGGCTTAGGTCAGACAAAACAAAAGCATATATCTGTGCAAACCCTATGCTGATCGGGGATGCCAGAATGTGAGCAAGGCTATCTGTATCTGTTTTGAAAGGCTCAAATCAGTCAAACATTAAGTTCTAATCTAACATGAAATCAATCCAAAACAAGAACATCTAAGCTAAGCCACCTCAGATTGAGCCTAAACAGGTGCACCCAAGCACTGTTTGATTTGCTCTTGCTTAAGGGGATATGGGTATGCTCTCTAAGCACTTGGAACATACTCTAATACATTTTAAGATGGATTGAGGCTCATGAAAACCCCATAAATGACATAGAATAGGTATAGAAAACCTGATTTGCCCCTAAGGCCTCAAGGATCCAAAAGATGTTGAAATGAAAATTAAGCTACATGATGCTTATGCTAAGATTGATTTTAGACCAAATAAAGATGTGATATGATGTTATATGCTATGCAAAACAATGAAAGAAACTATGTTAATCTATTATTGCTAAGCTATGATGTGCTAAAAAGCTTGAAGAAAATAATAAAATCTAACAATTAGGATTGATTATGCTAAAGCTAGAACTAATTTAGCATGATAACAATGCATGAGAATAAAAGCTAAGCTAATAAATTGCTCCTGGAAGAGGGAGTATTTATAGGATTTCCTAAGGGCTTGGGTTAGGAGGATAGGTTAGGGTTTGGGGTAAGGTTAGGGTTTGAGTCAAGGGGATAAGGATGAAGACTTTCTAGAAGAGTCTAGGCTTTTCTAGGGATAATAAGAATTTAGGAGATAAATAAAAGTTTATTTATTTCAAAAGCTTTAATGATTTTGAGGCTCATTAGGGGAAAGGTTTGACTAGGAGTCAAATGAGACTTAGATTCGCTTAGGGAAAGTAGGTAATTTTTCCTAAATGGGTTTAGAGATGGATTATGAAAGTTTTAGAAGAGTCTAGAGTTTTCCTAGGGTAATTTAAGGATTTAAGGAAATGAAATAAATACTTATTTATTCCAAAGGCTTTTGGTTGAGAAGATATTTATTAAAATATATTTAATAAACATGAGGATTAATATTTAATTTTAATTAAATATTTTTAGTTGGGATTAGGGTTAAAAAATGGGTAAATCAGCCTTTTATCAAAATTAAAGAGGGATTAGAAGATTCTAGAAGAGGTTAGTGGTCTTTAGGATATTTCTAAGGTTTTGGGAAAAAATAAATAAATTATTTATTTTTTAAATTTTTGGTCAATTTATTAATTAAATAATTAATAAATAGGGAAAGAGTGTTTAAATAAGATTTAAATATTTTTGGGAGGGATTTCTTAATTAAATATTTTTAATTAAGATAAAAAGATTTAATGACATAAAAATAAATTAATTAATTAAATAATTAATTAATTAACAAATGATGATGTCATCAGGGGTTTTAAAAAAATAAGAAATACTTTATTTTCTAAAAAAAAATTAAGTGTCTACATTTTGTCCCTCTTTGATGCGATGCCGCAAGTGGTGTGGCATCAAAAATAAGAAAATAAGATACCCAAAGCTAGAATTTAGAGGAATAAGGGGTTGTGCCCCCTCGAGAAAATAACGCAAGGAGTAAACGTTGTGAAATTTTCTCGAAAGGAAACAAAGAAAGAAGGACCTAGGAAGAAGGGAAGATAAATAACCAAGCTTCCAAGAGCAAAGATGGGTGAATGCAAGATGAGATGGAATGTAGAATGCAAAATGCAGCTACATGAAGATGCAAGATGCAGGATTAATCTATATGATGCAAGATGCAGGGAATTTGGGGAAGCTCCAAGTGCAAATGTGGAGAGCACAACCTAGTTTAATATAGCAATGCTAGAGACCTGCCAATGATACTAGGATCACGAGGCCTTGTCACCAGCGTTGCATAAGACTGACGCTAAAAAGACACGCAGGGTTGCCCTAGAATCACACATGAAACCCGGAGGAGGCATGCTGGAAACGATACGGGAGAAACCACAAACAAACGACATTTCCCAAGTGCACCATGTAACCTAGAAGATCACATGTGAACCATGCAAGGGTCACATCCAACTGACTCACAGGCAGAATCAAAAGATCAAAAGATCTTGCCCCAGATTGTCCGCAGTCGCAGCGCACCATGATATAAAGGATCGTGGCGACTTTGAGTAGAGAACAACGAGAAGCTGTAAAAAATTAACAAGATCCAAAGGACAAAATCCAAGACCAAAATGAGAACTCCAAAAAGACATCCTTTACCAAGGAGAGAGATTTGATTTGACTGATTTGATTGATGGTGGGAAGATTTGGTCTAAATGTGTGGAAGGATACATCGACACGGACCTGGTGTGCTTGGTGGAAGATTAGGTCTGACAGGAAAGATACATTTAAGGGGACCTATGATTAGGCTTAGGTTAGACAAAACAGAAGCATATATTTGTGCGGACCCTATGCTGATGGGGAGAATGTTGTGTTGTTGATTGGCAAATGATGCGGTTCAAAGATAGTCACAATGATCAAGGATAGTTGACAATTGATGTTACTGAAGTACAAGGCTGGGTAGGACAAGATTTCTGATCAAATGTTGCTACAGGACTAACAAGGAATATGTACAACAAAAAGGGACAATATGTACAACGGACGGGAAAAGATATACAACTGATATGTACAAAAGCTCAGGGTTAGGATGTACAAAGAACCTGGGGATGAAGCTGAAGCTTCAAAGATATGCAAGATGATGCCCCAGTTGGGTTGGAAAGCCAAGATGGACTGATGGTGGATGGTGTCTTCTGAAATGACACGGATATGGGAAGGACATATCCCAACGATGATGATTGGATTGAGATCAAGGCTTGCTACAAGACTAAGGATGTGATTTGATCGGTTGACTTGATCTTGGATGTTGGATAGCTAGAGGATGTGGATAGGATTGGAAGATGTCAGAAGACTGATAGGAATGTTTGGATAGCGATGAATGACATTGGATTGCAATGAGGTTAGCCTATAGCTAGATACCAATGACAAGGGAAGATACCAGGTGATGGAAAGATGGAGGAAATGCTTAGGATGAGGATGATGGAACTGCTAGGAGATTTGGATGGAGGAAGATTTGGATTTGGATGGAAGAACGCTTGAGGATTGGATAGTGGAAGATTTCAGGAGATTGGATGGCGGATTTTCTTAAGGATTGGAAGACAGAATGCTTGAGGAACTTGTTGAGGGATCTGGATAAAGGAATGCTCGGGGAGATTAGATGGGGGATTTGCTTAAGAATTTGGGAGATGGAAGATTTTGGATGAAAGATAGTCTCCAAGGAATATGTTAACAAGGAAAAAGATGCCCCCTACTTAGGATAGTTCATTAATCTAGAGGTAGTAGGATGGGGTACGATTGGATGGAAGATATGCCAACAAGAAGATGAGGAAGGTAGATGAAAGCTAGGATGAATGGATTGGATAGAGGATATGTAGCTGAAAGGTGTGATGGATTCCAAGAAGGTGCCCAAAAGCATGTATACCTGGTAGTCGTTGTTTTGTCATCAAGATCCAAAGGAGGATGAAGGAGGTGAGAGACAAATGGGATGGAGGAGATGTTGGATAAGAGGTGATAAAGGGGAATGGCCCCCAACTGCAGAAAGGAATTGGGGGAGCCTACGCATGACACCTGTTTGCCAGGTTTTCACCATGGTACTTGTCCAAGGTGCTTGAATTGCCAAGTTTTCACCATATGACGAATGTTTTTCTCTTTTTCTTTTCTTTTTTGATATTTTTCTCTTGATTTTTTCCAATTTTTATGGATTTTTTGATTTTCTGCTAACTTTGTGTTGATCTTTCACTGATATTTTGATGTGTTGCTGACTTTTTGATTTGGTGTTGTCATGTTGCTGACTTTCTGATTTTGCTGACCTACTGATTTCTCTAATTTGTCGCTGAGTTTCTTCACTGATCTTCTGATTTGTTGCTAATATTTTCTATTTTGTTGTTGCCTTTCTGATTTGTTGCTTTCTTTTCGATTTCTCTGAATGTTGGTACAACTTTATTGGGATGTAGGGATTATGCAAAGGCATGGATGAGATGGGGTAGATGGGAGATATGGTGGTAGAAAGTGTTTGGATGGAAAGATGGAAAGTGATCATGATAGGGGGATGTTGTCAGGACCAACATTGGGACATGTTGCGAGGAAGATGGATGAAGTGGATGGGTTTTGGAAGATAGAGGTAGATAGGATGGAGGATTTATGCTAGGAGATTTAGGATCTTTGGGACCCAAAATAGATTGAGGAGGTGGAGGAGAAGACTAAGTAGCTGGGGGATTAGCAACTTTGGATGCCATTGGAGATGTTTCTTTTAGATGCATTACATCTTTTTGTTTTGGGATCCACATCATTTCTGCTTTAGCGTTGGTGGGCCTTTGTGGCTGTTGGTATGCATCAGATTTTGCTTTTTCTTTGCTAGGCCTTTGTGGCCATGTAGTGGATTTTGCTTGTGCTTTTCTGGGCCTTTGTGGCCATTGGAATGCATTGGATCACTTGATTGAATTTTTCTTTGGTTGACCATGTCGTTTAGGCTGGACATGACAATCCTTAGATCTTTGTGGATATTTCCCTTTATTCATATTGGATGTGGCATCCAAATTGCGGGGAGCATTGGAGTGAATATGAGGAGATGTGCGGGATGGAGGAAATACAGATGGAGAGATGGAAGGAGATTGGTAGATAGGATATGTGGAAATGTGCCTTTGTTGATCCTAACTAGGGATGCTTGGATTTTGGATGAAGAACTGAGTAGGATAAGATGGGGGATGATATTTTGGGATATAAGGTCCCAAAATGGATTTAGCATGTGAAGGATATGTGCTGGTAGATTTTGGGACATAGGGACCCAAAATGGATTTGGAGGATGAAGGAGGAATGTGATAGGTTGTCCTAGGCTATAATGATGGAGGAGGAATAGCATTGTATGCCTTGGAAGATGTGATGGTGGGTTTGGGAGGATGCTTGAATTTAGCTTTAGCTATACCAACATTTCTGGAGGAAGTGCCTTCTTCTAATGTGTGACCAATACCACATGATTTTGGATGTTTCTTGTCTTGAATGGGCTCCAGATTTCCTTGTTCATGAGAGCCTAGGCCTTTGCCTTGATAATTCTATTTCTTGAGCATTTTATCCAAACAAGGATATTTCTGACTTGGGGAATATGATAAACATCCAGTTTCTAGTTCCCTAATGGAAGATATAGAACTTATTGCTTCTGCTTCAAGTGGGCTACCTCTGACATATGTAATTGGTCCAAGTGGATAGAGTGATGGCAGTGGGATAGTTTGGTTTGGAAGATCCTCAAGAGGAGAGGATAGGATGGTGGGATTTTGACTAGGATTGGGGGATAGTAATGGATCTTTAGTTGGAGAAATTGGGATGATAGGATCTTGGATTGGAGGAATTGGGATTGTAGGATTTTGGATTGGGGGTGATGGAAGCAATAGAACATGTGATGGGGGAAGTGAAGGGATTGGATCTTGATTTTCTTCTGCGAGTATTTCAACATGCTTTTGGACAAGATCTTGACATGGTAGGATTTGTGTAGATAGAGTGTTGGGGGATGTATAAATGGACTCTTTAGATGGGGTGGATGGAAGGATGGGAGATTCTGTAGCTGTGATGTCTGGAAGAAGGAAGAACTCTTCAGATGGTATGGATGAAAGAATGGAAGATTCTATAGCAGTGATGGTAGGAAGAAGGGTGAACTCATGAGGCTCATCAGATATGCTTTGGATGATGCTAGGAGGAGGTGATGTTGGTGGGGATTGGATGGAGACTTCAGATGGAAGGGACTCAATGATGCTAGGAGATGGAAGAGGATCAATGAGTGGGATGTATGGAAGATTGATAACAGATGGGATCGATGGATGGGCCTCTTTAATGATGGCTTCACATGAAAGATTGAAATGGCTTGGCTCTTCAACTTTAGGAGTGGGATTTGTTATTGGCTTCCTTGTGAAACTCCTTGAAGATTTTTGTGGTGAAGAAGGATTGGAATGTGGAGGAGATGGAGAGCTAGGATAGTCTTTATATGAAGATGGGGTGGATGAAGGGGAACCTACTTGAGGGGATGATGGTGCAAACGAGGAGCTGGAGGATGGTGGGTTTGGATAGTTCACATAGGTAGGTTTAGAGGAAGCTTGTGAACTTGATGGACTATTTGATGAGGTAGGAATGATGGATTGAGGTACGGGATATGAAGCAGATTGAAGGGTGCATTCTTTTTGTGGGAGGGGATTTGCAAAAACATGGGTTTGAATGGAGGATGGTGGGTTGAGATAGGATGGTGGATTGGGGAAAAAGATTGGAAGACTTGGTTTTTGGTTTTGAGAATGATTTGGAGGATGAGTGGATGGATTCTTTAGATAAGGGAAGTAGCATGAAGTGTTTCTATGGGATGATGGTGATTGGGATATGACCATAGCAGGAGATGGAAGTATGAAGGATGCATATGGAGGATGTGTAGGTTTAAGATAGGGATAAGTTGTGGATGGATAAGATAATGGATTTGCCTTACCGAGGACATGAAAGGGAGTGCTAGTGGATAAGTGTGAAGGCATGATAGGATAGTTTGGAGGAATGATTGGATGCTAAAAGATGTTTGAGGCAATCTTGCTAGGATTTTCAAAGTATTTATTGTGATCTACAAGGCTTTTATCATCATTGGGATAGGATGGAGTGGGAGAAGATACATAATAACCAAACTCATCATAATAGTTTTGAGACATGCTAACTGGCAGATGAGTTTGGATAAGGATGAAGGACAAAGATGGATTGGAAGACTAAGACTTGGATTGGGATGACTGACAAAATTAGACTTAGGTTTGGATTTGGCTCAAGTTTGGAAGAAAACTAACTCTAGAGGAAGACAGACAAGGGGATGGGGGATGACCAAGATGACTCTGCTAACCTAGGATAGGAGAAAATGATGACAAGACTGGATTGAATATGACTGGAAGACCATGATTTGAGATTCTGAAATCTTTGGACGTTTTTTGGATTTTCTGAGGATTTGGACTGACATGGCTTTTCTGAGTATCTTTGAACCAAGTTGTAGATCAGTTCGATGTTTTCCAATGGTAAAGGATAGATTTCAACAAAGATTTTTAGAAAAAAAATCTCCACAAAGGACAAAGCAACCTTGCGGGATACAAGTAGGATAATTGACCTTTAATCTAAAAAAGCTCTGAAAAAGTGTATGTTCCAACAATGTTTTTACGGAGTTTTTGACTGTCAAGCACTTCAAGCAAGTCTACCTAAGGAAGGTGAGTATCAAAATCACTTGCCCACAGCTTGGTTCCCCCTAAAAGGGAATACAAATGCTGAGTAATCTTGAGGTGATCTGGTAAACCCCTTGGATCAGTCCTTGCACAAGGATTTTGATACCTTCAGATGTGGATAGGGTAGCCTTTATTTTATCAGGTTTGTAATGGTTCCGTGGAGTCTCCATACCCGGTTATGCTGACCACCCGTGACTCACTTAAGAGCCTAGCCAACAACGCCGGGGGAGGAATATTTACCATCCCCAGTCACTGTATTTGGTACGAACACTCATGGATTAGGAGATATAAGTGAGTACTTTTTGCCTTCACTTTATTTATATACCGATCGGGGGGGATACCGGTTTGAGGTCATTCTCCGAGGAGGAAGCGCTTTTCTCCCTGGATAGGCCTCACTAAAAGTAAAACAAGTAAACTTGTCCAAGTTTAAATGTTCTACGTTGCTTACTTTAACAAGGATTTTGCAGAAAAAGAAAGCTCCTAGATGCACACCAAAAAGAGTTCTTTTTTCCAAATTGAATTAAGTGTGATTGAATTTGAAAAACTTTTGAAGACACCAGTGTTTAGATTTTGAGTTGTTCTTTCTCTAAAAAGTAAGCGATTTGAGCGCTTGCAAGTTCTTTCTTTGAGTACTCAAGATTGAGATTGACATGTTGTTTTAAGAACTTTGAAGTGCTTTGTTTTGATCTTTTAAGGCATTCAAGATTTGATTATGCGCTTTGCTTTTGAATTGAAAAGGAGGGAACATAGATGTTTGTTCTTTATTGCATTCAAGAGTGTGTTTGATTTTCAAAATGATAATGACACTCTAAGACTTAGCTTCATTCCTTTAGTTTCATTCAAGATTTATTTTGACCATTTGCTTTGATTTTTTAGTTCCAAGAAGACAAGTTCCTAATTTAGCTTTGATGCATGAAACTTGAAAGGCATTCAAGATTTTACAAAAAATGAAGATAGTGTCTTTAATCAACAAAGCCTTCAGGATTGATTTTAAATATTTTTTTGTACCTGCAAAAAATAACAAGAGTTAGAATCTGCAAGGAAAAAACCAAATTAAAATACTTTAAAAACACCAGTTTACCGCTCACTGGAATGGATGCACAGGAACAGTGAACAAATGCGCAGAAAATCTGAACATATGCGCAACAACAGGAAATCTAAATTTTGCACATATGCGCAGCAACAGATAATGCATGCACAATTATAAATTATTCTGCCAGAATACCTTTAAAATGCAAGTTTTTTACAAAATACATATGCGCAGCTCTATTTCACATATGCGCAGCATATCGGGACATATCCGCAGCAAATCTAAACATATGCGCAATTTTACAAATTTTAAAGGATAAATGCGCAATTTTAATGGATAAATGCACAGTTTTCCAAAATTTTGTACAAATGCGTAGCTGTGGACAACAAATACGCAATTTATCCCAGGATAGAATGTGATAACCTAGAATTTTGAAGAAAAGCTGAGAAAAACGGCTAAGAAAACTTGATTTCGAAGTAGATGATCAGGACATGGGTCGCACTGGGCATGCCAGAATGTGAGCAAGGCTATCTGTATCTGTTTTGAAAGGCTCAAATAAGTCAAACGTTAAGTTCTAATCTAACATGAAATCAATCCAAAACAAGAACATCTAAGCTAGGCCACCTCAGATTGAGCCTAAACAGGTGCACCCGAGCACTGTTTGATTTGCTCTTGCTTAAGGGGATGTGGGTGTGCTCTCTAAGCACTTGGAGCATACTCTAATGCATTTTAAGATGGATTGAGACTCATGAAAACCTCATAAATGGCACAAAACAGGTATAGAACACCTGATTTGCCCCTAAGGCCTCAAAGATCCAAAGGATGCTGAAATGAAGATTAAGCTATATGATGCTTATGCTAAGATTGATTTTAGACCAAATAAAGATGTGATATGATGCTATATGCTATGAAAAATAATGAAAGAAACTATGTTAATCTATTATTGCTAAGCTATGATGTGCTAAAAAGCTTGAAGAAAATAATGAAATCTAACAATTAGGATTGATTATGCTAAAGCTAGAACTAATTTAGCATGATAACAATGCATGAGAATAAAAGCTAAGCTAATAAATTACTCTTGGAAGAGGGAGTATTTATAGGATTTCCTAAGGGCTTGGGTTAGGAGGATAGGTTAGGGTTTGGGGTAAGATTAGGGTTTGAGTCAAAGGGATAATGATGAAGACTTTCTAGAAGAGTCTAGACTTTTCTAGGGATAATAGGAATTTAGGAGATAAATAAAAGTTTATTTATCTCAAAGGCTTTAATGATTTTGAGGCTCATTAAGGGAAGGGTTTGACTAGGAGTTAAAGGAGACTTAGATTAGCTTAGGGAAAGTAGGTAATTTCCCCTAAATGGGTTTAGGGAAGGATTGGGAAAGTTCTAGAAGAGTCTAGAGTTTTCCTAGGGTAATTTAGGGATTTAGGGAAATGAAATAAATACTTATTTATTCCAAAGACTTTTGGTTGAGAAGATATTTATTAAAATATATTTAATAAACATGAGGATTAATATTTAATTTTAATTAAATATTTTTGAGTTGGGATTAGGGTTAAAAAATGGGTAAATTAGCCTTTAATCAAAATTAAAGAGGGATTAGAAGATTCTAGAAGAGGTTAGTGGTCTTTAGGATATTTCTAAAGTTTTGAGAAAAAAATAAATTAATTATTTATTTTTTAGATTTTTGTCAATTTATTAATTAAATAATTAATAAATAGGGAAAAGGTGTTTAAATAAGATTTAAACATTTTTGGGAGGGATTTCTTAATTAAATATTTTAAATTAAGATAAAGGGATTTAATGACATAAAAATAAATAAATAAATTAAATAAATAATTAATTAACAAATGATGATGTCATCAGGGGTTTTTCAGAAAATAAGAAATACTTTATTTCTAAAAGAGTTTTAGGTGTCTACAGAAGGTCAAATAAAAGTTGCACCATTGGGTTTCTTCCAAACCATTCGTCTTGGCACCAAATGGTCTATGTCATTAGCTCCGAATGGGTGGGTAAACATTAATGACAACCTCTTTTCAACCATGGAGTCACTAGAATGTTTGCAACCATGACAGATGAAAGTGTCCTCAAGGTGCACTAAGTATGATTGGATAGCGATCTTTTGAGGCTCATATCTTGGACCCTATAAGAGGTATTGGAAAACTGTGAGATGATACATGTAATGCCCCACCAGGGAACCCAAGAGAACTTAACCTAAACAAGCATCTAAGTTTGTAGAATAATTTTTTTTTAAAAGTTAACATAGAAGAACACCAAAGTTTTACAATGCAGAAACAATACAATGAAATGAACAAATCACTCAGGTTACAACTCTCAAGGATTCCATGACGATGATTACGTTATCATTAATTAATTAAATTAGATTAGATACAATAACAAAATTCATGTAAACAAAGAAAGATAAAAGCGACATCACATCAAAGATAACATAAATGCAATTGGTACCATAAGGTATCCATAAACCTACATCCACTGCACATGTCGCAGGGTATGTAATACAATAACTGAAATGAAGTACACATGACATCTCTGAAGAACTGATGCAAAGATACAAGATCACTAGGTAGAAGAAGAAGAAGAGAACACAACTCCAACAATGAAGATCTAGAAAGAACTGCCACATAGATCATCCAACACTGGTACACGAACATCGAAATCTCAAATGGTAAAAGAATCACTACCACCCAACCTCATGAACCTAAATGGTCCACTCCCACCATGCTGAGGAGATAACAAAATATCCCACTCGGATAACAAACATCAAACAGATCAAGCTAAGGAAAGGATTCTAAAATCTCTCTACTCAAGGTATACAGAAAGAGTGCAAGGTAAGACTCACTAATCCAGAGGCAACCGACACATGTAGATGTAATACTCCAAAAATGGGTTATAAGTTCATTAATCTTTTATATCAACAATTCGAACGAAATCGACATCGAAGTCCTAATCTAAGACACATCTAAACATCATCGAATCATAATTGATTATCTTAAATTCTGCATCGGAGAATATTCCTAGCAATATTCTTAATTATCTTAATTATCTTTAATTGTGTAATTAAATTTAATTATCTATTATTAATTTTATTATTTAATTTTGACAATAAATCTAATATCTTATGAATAACTGATTAAATTCATATTTAATTAATTAAAGCAAGTTGTCAATTTTTAATAATATTATTTTTGAATAAAAGTTTGAAAAATAGTTGATTAACCCATAAATTATTTGTTTTATTTCAAAAATCAATTAAGTTGAGCATAAATCATTTTATTTATTTATTAAATCATAATTATCCATGTGCACATTCAAGGACCAGTTAAACTCAAATTGGAAAATCAATGCAAATTGTTAGCTTTTTGGAACTCAACATCTTTTTGAGTTTTAAAGTTGATCTAAACTTCTAATTCGAGTTGAACTGTGCTTTTGCATGATTTTTGTAACTTAATTATCTTTATTTAAAAATAACTCAAAAATCAAGCTGAGTTATTTGAGTGATTTATGACTTTTTTTCATGCACCTCCAAAGCCTTAGATTTCTATAAAAACAATGCTCAGCTCTTCATAATTCATCTCTCAAATCTACAGAATCACGCTGGAGAATTGGAATTGGAAGGATCAAAGCTTATTGTGAATCAACATTGTTGTGAGATCACTTTTGTTTTCATATTATTGTTAGATCAATTCATAGCATATCAGTTTTTACATATCATAGATTTCATATCATTTTTCATATTATTGCATAGAAAATATCAAAAATATAGATTAATTGTATTCATATTTCATATCAGTTTGACATTCAAATATTTCGTTTAGGTGTCGTCTAGGTCACTGATCTCGATAACAATCTGAGAACATTAATCTCACACCTACTAGAAAGCAGTAAATCGCTTGGTTAAATTAGATTTTAATTTTGCATGATTTTGATTATAGCTAACCTCTAATATTTTACTGAAGTGTTGTGTCTATAGAGCAGGTACAAAATTCACACACATTTTTTGCGCCCACCATGAGGCAACCCACCTTTACATACTAGTTTTGATTTTTTTGAGAAGCTAAAACTCTAAAGTTTCAAAGATTTAATTTTATCTCTCAAACGGCTTGGATTTTTGCTCTGAAATTTTTTTTGCAGATTGGACACATCAAGAAAGCTACAGTAAAAAATTTAAAATTTTTGGAGATGTTTTGAATTTTTAATAATTTTTTTTGAAATTTTGGAAAAAATTAATATTTGACACAAATCAGCATATTTTTCAAAAATTTTATATTTTCAGAAAGCTCTTTAAATTATACAGGGGTTCCATTATTTGTATTTTAAATTTGGATGCAATATAATAGCTCAAATAGTCAATTTACAAAAATTGGTCTGTTTTGATAAAACGGGTCTCTAGGGCACAAATGAATAGGTTTTTAAAAAAAATTTACATTTTTAGAAAGCTCTCTATTTTTTAGCAGGGGTCTTTATTTTGAATTTCTATTTTTGTTGTCAAAATAAAAAAATAAAAAATTAGATCTTGTTGACGAGGTCAAATGCAGCAAAAAAAAAATAAACGTTTGTGATGGGTATGCACTTATTTTTTTTACATGGTTCAATGAATGATATGAGTTGTCATTTGGGTTAATTGCTGGTTATTATTGCTGATAATAATTGATTTTTAGAGCTAACCCTATGATTTTCATAAGTTGAATATATGTTGCATATCTTATTTGCTTGTTTGCTTGTTGGAAAGTTCGTCACTTGTTTGCATGGAAAAACTTAACAAGAATAGCTAAAAATCAGGTAAAATCTACTAAGCGCATTGTAAAGATCTTAGGTATTCTCTTTCATCTAATAACATTTTGATTTGGATTTAAAATAAATCTCTTATGTGTCTGGCTTGTGTGCATCTTTTCATGCTTTTCTCTATTTCTACACACTTGCATAATTGATACTAGGTTGTGACCCCTTAAGTATTCATTAAGTAGTCTTAGATACTTGTGATTGATCTTGATTGCTATCTTGGGTTATTGGACGCGCTAATCCGTCGGCCCCTCATTCCGCCTCGTGGTTGCAATCTCAGCGCCATAAAGAGGAGGGGTCAACAGGACAGAAGCGTTAAGTGTTCCACTTGGCAACCCTTTTGTGCTTTTAGGAACTTATTTGTTTTCTAAGTTGGGGACTCATTTTTAGCTTGTGTGAGGTGTTAAGTGTTCCACCTTGTGGACTCATCTCATATTCGCTTTAAGCGTTAAGTGTTCCTTTTTTTGCTTTTTGGGTACTTTTGGTAGATTTGCTTTTGAAAACATACATCTGTGCTCACATAGTAATTAGGCCCTATGAATACTATTCATGATTCTTGAGAGATTGGATTCCCAGCGAAATCTTTATTGACGAAAGAATCCTTGTAGGTAGGGAGGATACTTAGTGCGTTTCACATTCAACTCGGTTAATGCGTCTTCTCTTATTGATCGATACATTCTCTCCCAGGAGAGGTTGATAGATCACGTAGGGTTGACATCATGATCTTTGGTGAATCAAAATTAGTTAGTGCGCTTTCTCTTATTGATTGATACATTCTCTCTCCAGAAAGGTTGATAGATCACGTGGAGTTGACATCATAGACCTTGGTGAAGCAAAACTTTGTCTTAGCATGTCGGATTAATCTGCTTGCTTTGTTTGGGTTAAAAGTGAAGAGGCATCAAAACCTTGGATCTGGAGCCAAGTCCCATTGTGGTATACTATTGTGAGTCACCTTTAGAGAGGGTTAACCGTAGCGGACAATCCCTTCACAGGGTAAATTGCATTGACGGAACCTCAAGCGGTAATAGTCATTTTCGTCGTGGTAGTGACAGTCGCTATATAAATGTCCTTGTGGAAGAAATCTCCATGGGTATGGTTCATTGTTGGGTTGTCAGATCTCCCTAGCAGCTCCTAAAGATTAAGTTCTCGGACTGTGTCAAAACCCTGGTGCGCTGGGATTGGAGTTCACCCTTTTAAATCATAAAAGTTGCAAAGTCAAACCATTACTAAAAACCCTAGCGAGGCCAAATTTTCATTTTATAGGGTATATGTGCATTATTGCAAAATATTTTTGGAACATACACAATTAGCGCTTCTGAGGATTAGAACGAATAAGTCACTTGATTGTTCATGCACGAGGTTGCTTTTGCCTTTGTTCATTATTTTCAAACATGTTTGAAATCACTTGCTTTCTATTTTGCATGCTTGTTTATCTATCTGGTTACTGAAAATGAACAAATCTATTACAATCCTCAAATTTGGACATTGAAATTTGCAAACAATCCGAATCTGCAAACTCAAAATTTTGCAAAAATTGACGTAAAATCTTTTTTAGAGTCAAAAATCATTTCAGGAAGTCAAAAGTCATACGAGTTTTCTCAAAGTGTCATTTCATTATTACCCAACTGTCGTATGGTAATGAACCCAGTGTCGTACGAGTTTCCATGCCAGCAAATTCTCAAAGTCAAAATCTTGCAACTGTCATATGAGATTTTCGAGTGTCGTTTCATTACAACCCATCTATCATATGATTGAGTACCCAGTGTCGTACGAGTTTCCATGCCAGCAAATTCTCAAAGTCAAAATCTTGCAACTGTCGTATGAGATTTTCAACTGTCATTTCATTGCTACCCAACTATCGTACGAGTTTTGCAACTGTCGTTTCATAGCATACCCACTGTCGTACGAGTCTGTAGAGTGTCGTTTGGCAAAATTTTGAAGAGTTGTCAAAAAATTGTTAGAATTGCTAGATATTTAATTTTTTCAGCTTATTTCCAAAATCTATCGAATAAATCACTGTGTCAAGAACAGAGCAGTAGCTATTGAGAATCAGTACACATGTCTCAAAGAATCAGTACACAAGAGGAAGAAGCTCTAATCACCACTATGATGAAGCAGCTGCAAGTTATGCAAGTCTAGCTTGACAAACTTGAGAAAGAAAAGGAACTTAAAGAGTTCTCCATGGAAACTCTATGCTCTTTTCCATTTGATAAAGACTTGTACATGTCACCATGCCCTCTGACAAAATGTGAGCAACGTGACAACCCTTATGATACCTCTTCCACAGAGTGACACATCAAGCTTTGGAGACTATGATGACAATGACAATAGACAATGTAATGATACTTATGACACCTCTGTTCCTAAGAGTCCTCGTCGTGTGTTCCTACTTACTACAAATGGGCCGTCACATTAGATAGATCGTGATGGTGATCCATATGATTTTGATTTTGAAAGAGACTTTGATGGCTTTTGTGGACAAT
This sequence comes from Chamaecyparis obtusa, assembly GCA_027943335.1. Classification (NCBI taxonomy): domain Eukaryota; kingdom Viridiplantae; phylum Streptophyta; class Pinopsida; order Cupressales; family Cupressaceae; genus Chamaecyparis; species Chamaecyparis obtusa. The sequence continues at coordinate 59,913 of BSBK01004861.1, forward strand.
ACTTTGATTATGATCCATCTACTACTGCTGAGGACTATAAAATGCATCGTGCTAGCCTGAAGCATCAATATTATAAGAATCCTTCTCCTAAAGACTCTCTTGCTGAAAATAAAGATTATCTTCTCAAGCAAGGTCATGTTAATGTTGAACCTTTGTCTAGTGATGGTTCCCTTCCATCCCCTACTTCTTCCAATACCCGTACATTTCTTAAAGCTTCTGAGTCTTTCAAATCTTTCACAGAACCTTCATCCGACACAAGCCCTGATACTTTTCATGCGGTTCCCTATAGTTATCCTCCAGGGCTACCTCTTAAAGAAATTCAAGCTAACCTTCACTTGGCTGCAAATACTTTCAATAATGATAAACCTAAAGAGCCTAAGCCTTCATATGCTACAATGCCTACTTCAGCTAGTCCTCCACCATCTTTTCCAAAGTCTTCCATACAATCCCAACATGCTTCCTTGTCCTTACAAGTGGCTCCATGTCAAGAGGACTCTAAAAATGATAAAGAAAAGAACATAAAGAAAGATCAAGATCAAGAACCCTCCATGTCATCCACTCCTTTTCCCAATGTCTGTTATCCACTTCATGGTTCTTTTGATCTTACACACTCTTTTTATGTCTTCCACCATGTCTTAAGTCTTCTCCTAAGCAAGATCAAGTTACTACTTACACCATTGATCTTATGGACAATCAAAATAACCTTACCCCACTTTCACTTTCTAAAGATGATACTTCCATTAAGGTTGGTGAAAATGGTGTTGTTCCTTCCAATGTTAAGCCTATTGAAAATCAAGAGAAAAATTATGCACTTATGCTATCCAAAGATCCTTGTCAAGATCAAAGTCTTCCATCTTCTTGTTCTACCATTCCATGTTCACTTCCACTTTCTACTCTTCCTATGTCTTTGCAAACTTTGAACAATCCTATCAAAGAAGGTGCTCATATTCAAGATGTCCATGATTCTATTGAAAATCTTAATGCTTACTCTAAAGATGCTGATATCCTTGATTGTCATATAGATATTGATGAACTTATTGATTATCCTTTTACATCTTCCACTTCCATCCTTGGACCTCTTCCACCACTACTAAAGACTTCACGTCTACCTTCCATCTTGGGTCCTTATGTCCCTTCACTTTCCCCTCCTAACTCTCCTAATTCGCCATCCATCTTGGGTCCTTACATCCATCCATCTCCCATCTTTCCTCAAGATCAACATAGATGCATACCCTTAAATCTTTTTCATCCACCCACCCATCTAAACCAGTCATATCCTCCTTCCACAAGTCCCAAGTCTTTTGGAAGTAACTTGAATGTTCAATATAAGAAAAAGAAGCAATACAAGAATCCATAAAAAGAGAAGATCACCATGTCTCCTTTAATTGACATGGAAGCATAAAGTCCAAAGAGATATCTAAGAAAAAAATTACAAGACAAGTATGGGTTCCAAAATTCATCATTGAAGATATTCTCTCTAGATTATCAAAAGGAAATAAAAAATTTACGACTATATGAATTTCAAAATCTTTCTTGAAAGAGTCCGGTGTTGAACAAAAAGTGAAGTTGACATTCAAGCTTCCAAAGGCTTCCACTTCATCTCCTTCCAAAAATATTTTTCCATTCCACGTGCCTAAACCACAACCTTTGCTATCCATTCACCATATTCTTTTACGTATTCTTTCATTCACATTTCCTCCATCCTCTTGCCACCCTTCAAGGTGTGTGTTGACATTGATCTTTCTTTCTTTTCCACCTACCCTTTCACAATCCTTCCATTCATTATCCTTCTACCTTCTATCATTTTTTCTCATTTGCCTATTCCTTCTATCTTCCAACCTCACTCGCTTTACATAAAACCTTATCCTTCATTTTTCTCTTCCATCTCCTTTTCTCTATCAGCATATTTGAGCATATCATTTTGAATCTTTGGCATATCATGGTTTATCCTTTCAATGAGCATTATCTAAAAAGCTTGCCTTCTTCCAAAAAAATGAAAAAAAATAAAAATAAAAAATAAAACAAAAAAATAAAATTGAAAATGTGCTTTGGTGAAAACTTGGAAACAGGTGCTTTGGTAGCGAAAGTAAAGAGAAATAAATTCGTCCTATGGTGAAAACCACTCCCTTGTGGCGCCTTGGATAAGTACCATGATGAAAACTTGGCAATCAGACATCATGCGTAGTTCTTTTACATATTTCATCCATTCCATCTTCTCTCTTTGATTTTGACAATGTTGATCTATATACAAACATTTGGCTATTTTGTGAGCTATCTTATGATGATCTTGCTTTCATTCCTTCCATGTTTAGCTTTCATATCCATCTTCCTCCATTCATTTTTGCTTATCGCTATTTTTTTCCCCTTTGGTCTTGATCTAATAGAAAGAAAGAGTAAAACACGGTGCTATGAAGCCTCTTGACATGTCTACTCCTTTAGACTACATCTTGTCCTTCTTTGGCATTACGCTTTTGTGACTTATCCTATGCTAGCCTTTCATTGCTTGTCCAAATGCACTTTACATGATAATTTTTCTCTAACTTGAGTATTCTTGAGGAGTTTTCCCTTGAGAATTTCTTCCCTTCATTCTCCTTCATTCTCTTGTCTTCCATCTCTTCCACCAGCTTGCCAATCCCTCTTGTTCTCCACCTTACTAGACATTGGGACTGCATGATATGATCTTGTTTGAGAGTTTGCAATGGAAAAATATGCTATCAAGTATACCAAGTATCAGAACAAGTATCAGAACCAGTATCAGAACAAGTATGAGAACTAGTATCAGAACAAGTATCAGAATCAGTATCAGAACAAGTATCAGAATAAGTATTAGAATTTCCACTGGGGCTACACCTTTCGCTTTAGTTTATGGGTCTGAGGTGGTATTATCTATTGAGGTTGAAATCTCATCACTAAGAATCAGAATGCATGGTCTAGTAACTGATGATGACTACAGAGTGTCTAGGTTGCAAGAACTTGAACTACTAGATGAGCATAGACAAGCAGTGTATGATCATCTCAGAGTATATCAGAAGAGAATGTCTAGAGGCTACAACAAGAAAGTCAGACACAGAGAATTTTCGGTTGGCGATCTAGTCTTGAGAGAAAATCCTAAAAATCAATCATATCGAAAATGCAAGGGGAAGTTCGAACTCAATTGGCTGGGTCCCTTTGTAATCACTGCTACTTTTGGTTCTGGTGCCTATCAACTCTCAACGACTGAAGGAGAACAGCTCCGAGAACCAATCAACGTTCTCCATCTGAAGAAATTCTACGCCTAAGGCATTTAGTCTATAGTAAAATATTTTGAAAAAATAAACATCTTGGTGAAAACCTAGCAATAGGCACCTTGATGATTCACAAAAAAATTTAAAAATATCAAAAATACAAAAAAAAATGAAAAAGAAAAAAGTGTCTTGGTGAAAATTTGGAAACAGGTGCCTTGGTAGCAAAAATAGAATCTCTGCCAAGATGGTGAAAACTCGGCAAACAGGCGCCACTTGTTTCAAAATATTTTATCTATCAGTGCAATCTTGGTCTTTCCCAACTTTTAGTCTTGCTTTAGTTTGTACATATCTCTCAGTTTATTTTTGCATTTTCAGTTTTCAATAAGTCGATTTGTCCACCAATCAACTCAAGCATCTGTATCCTATCAATGTTCAAACTTGGGGGCAATCAATGTCATATCCTATGGTCTCCCATGTATCTTAGACGTATCATATCCAGTCAGAGTCCTTTGAAGCTATATCTGAGTCAGTCAGTCAGTCTCGTCTCCAAAAAAGATTTTGCATCTACAACACCAATATCAAACATCAAATTGAAAATGATCTGTGCTTCATGCTTTTATCTCCTTGTATGCTTACTGATTCGCATTGAAATTTTTGCATATTGTGTCCCTTTGAGCTCTTTGATGATGTCCTTTATAGGATTTAGAGAGTGATGACTGGGGGCATAAACTTTTCTTTGTCTTCTGCTTGTATGTGAAAATCTAACAACTTTGAAAATTTTAGATTGAAGTGGTGTCCGATTGTAAGAGCCTCTATCTCGAATTGGATGGCCATGCGTACCTCGACCATTGATACCTAGAAAATTCAAAGAAGTTTGATTTCACTATTATCTTTTTGAGTTCTTTCTCCTACTGTGAAACACAATCTTGCCTAAGGATGTGAACGATAAAGGGTCACTACGGGTAATTCACATTAGATTTAAAGTGATCTCTTGACTGTTTGATGTGTTTGTCATGCAAGGCGTATTCAGGTCATCGCAACGTTTATGTTTTGATGCTTATACAAATTGCTATATCAAAATGGACCTGATATTCAAGTCATCTTGGCGTTTGTGCCTTGGTGCTTATATCTAATCTGACATTCCGAAAACAAAATCAATATTCATATGTCCATGGTTGCCTAGCCAGTGGGTGTTGTATTGACTCTTGCGCATACAAATCGATATTCATATGTCTATGGTTTCATAGCTAGTGGGCATTGTATTGATTTATCCGGTTACCTAAAAGTTCAATGATGATAACAAATCGACATATGATCAGTGACTAGGTCCTAGGTCTTAGGTTGCATTTCATTTTGCATATCTCTTTGCATTTTGCATGTCTCACAATGATTAAACGAACTTCAATGCTTAAACGATTCTTCAAATCGCATCTTCAAATCTAACAAGAGCTGAATCCCACATGAAGGTTCCTCCAACGAAACAACAAGTAGAATCTATTTTCGGGATCAAAATCAAAATCTGAGATTGTTTATATTATTAACTACTTGCATATTCGACCTTCGATCATCACAGAAATCCATTATTCAACTTAATTGCTTATCTTACATCAAACTATCAAAATTTTAACTTGGTCAACTATGGTCAACTCATGGTTTAACCTAGTCAAACTTGGTCGTCTGGACCTCTAAACAATGCATAATGCATTCCTGGATGTGTTTAACCACTTCTCAAATCAATTAACATGTTTCTAAACTATTAACGCTGATTTTTTTTGTCAGATTTCAATTTTAATCCCGAATAGGGCATGGTATTACACATCATTCAAAGTCTATAATCAAATTTGAAATCATATCTTTATGGAAATCATATCTTCCTCAGTAATCAAGACAACAACCATGTCTAGTTATTGATTCATCAAAAGTACTCATTGCTTGGGGCAAATCTATCATCACTTGGGGCATATCAGATTCATCAAGATCCATATCAATCTAGTATTCTCCTAATCTTGTAAACTGTATCAGTTTTTGCAACTATCAGATCATAGTGTTCTTTCCTTAGTTCTTCGGTAACTAAAGGATTCGGATGTGATACCTGTTAGTTCTGCTAAGACAATCGAGTCTAGAACCAGTCACTCACTTCTTTGCAATCCTAAGGTTTAGAATCAAGCGTTTTGACATTTTTTTGCAATCATAGATTCATTTGATGTTATAGTGAACATTATCTTTGGTCATTCATGACCTATTATCTCCATATCAAATCAATATCAATTAGCTTCTATCTCATATCAATTATCAATTTCAAACATCAGTTTCATATCTTGATCAAACACAAACTATCTTTGAACCATTGTGCTTCACACAGTAATTCAAAGAGGGGCAAAATGTAATACCCCAAAAATGGGCTATAAGTTCATTAATCTTCTATATCAACCATTCGAACAAAATCGACATCGAAGTCCTAATCTAAGGCACATCTAAACATCATCGAATCATAATTGATTATCTTAAATTCTGCATCGAAGAATATTCTTAGCAATATTCTTAATTATCTTTAATTGTGTAATTAAATTTAATTCTATATATTATTAATTTTATTATTTAATTTTGACAATAAATCTAATATCTTATGAATAATTGATTAAATTCTTATTTAATTAATTAAAGCAAGTTGTCAATTTTTAATAATATTATTTTTGAATAAAAATTTGAAAAATGATTGATTAACCCACAAATCAATTGTTTTATTTCAAAAATCAGTTAAGTTGAGCATAAATCATTTTATTTATTTATTAAATCATAATTATCCATGTGCACATTCAAGAACCAGTTAAATTCAAATTGGAAAATCAATGCAAGTTGTTAGTTTTTTGGAACTCAACATCTTTTTGAGTTTTAAAGTTGATCTAAACTTCTAATTCGAGTTGAACTGTGCTTTTGCATGATTTTTGTGACTTAATTATCTTTATTTAAAAATAACTCAAAAATCAAGCTGAGTTATTTGAGTGATTTATGACTTTTTTTCATGCACCTCCAAAGCCCTAGATTTCTATAAAAACAAAGCTCAATTCTTCATAATTCATCTCTCAAATCCACAGAATCTCATATTTTTGCACAATCACGCTGGAGAATTGAAATTGGAAGGATCAAAGCTTATTGCGAATCAACATTGTTGTGAGATCACTTTTGTTTTCATATTATTGTTAGATCAATTCATAGCATATCAATTTTTACATATCATAGATTTCATATCATTTTTCATATTATTGCATAGAAAATATAAAAAATATAGATTAATTGCATTCATATTTCATATCAGTTTGGCATTCAAATCTTTCATTTAAATGTCATCTAGGTCACTGATCTCGATAACAATAATCTTGCACCTACTAGAAGGCAGTAAATCGCTTGGTTAAATTAGATTTCAATTTTGCACGATTTTGATTATAGCTAACCTCTAATATTTTACTGAAGTGTTGTGTCTACAGATCAATTACAAAATTCACACACACAGTAGAATAACTAGACTATGCATAAGAATGTGTCATCATGTATGTCTAACCCTTGAGTCTCGTCCTAGTAATCTCTCTGGATCCTGTCACTCAAGTGCCCATACATGGTGTCAATGACCTCTCATACAAACGAAGTCATCAACTATGCCAACTCATCCCTTAAAAGGGGGCTAGTCATCTTTTCCATTCCCACCTTAGTCTGTACTAGCACTAAGCTAGGGTGAGAAAACTTATCTTGTTAGGCTCATTTTAAAATCTCTCAATATTATATTATATTATAACTTGATTAAGATACTTAACAATAAGTGATCCTTACAGCCATTTGTGGGCCCCGATGCTTATTGCAAGCCACCTCCTACTACATATCTAGGTAAAGTACCTTAGGCTCACAGATCTTACATAGATTACAAAAATATAACAATGTCCCTCAAGACTGTTCCACAAAATAATAGGAACATACTAGTTCTCACATAACCATGATATAACAAAACACTCTCAAAGTGTTCACAAAATAATAAATACACATGATCCCGTGGATCAGACATAAAATTCAATACCATATTCTCCTTTATAGAATATGAAGTAAAACTCAATACAACATGAGCCCAAATGGTCAAAACAGGGATGATAATAAAAAAAGTACATACACATCAAAACATAGTTGAAAATAAAATCATCTGACACATACTCCAGCCTCTGTTTCCCCCTAAGTCTTCTAGTATCCCAAAATCACGGTAAGCACAAGAAGACACTCTAGACATGAAGAAGACACATTTGCACCATAGAACACTGAGATCTAAATCCATAAGTACTTTAATTTCTATTTTGACATAATTGAATCTAAGCATATAATCAATAAAACCCACTATAAAAATCTGAACATAATTATTACAATAATCTCATAAATAAATAATATTCCCTAATATTGTCTTATGAATTCAATAGAATAAAAGTCCCAATTTCAGTATAACCATAACCACTAAACAAGTAGTTGTTCTAATCATAGCAATTCACATTAAGCAAAGATAAAAAAAATAAATAAATAACTAACCTAAGATTAACCCTTAATTCTTCATAATATATAAATCTACAAATCAATTAATCAACTTATAAATATTTATTTTTTTAAAACATAATTTACTTTTAAATTATAAAATGAAATAATATAATTTAAAAATAATTAAAAATCAAATGTACCGATTTAAAATACATCAAATTTAATTTTAAAAAGAAATTCCAACTACATAAACTAACTTCATAGCTAATGTATTTTATTGTTTATTTAAATAATAAATAAAGTTAAAAAAATAAAATAAAAATATTAATTAATATACTAAAACCCAACAAAGGAAAGAAAGAAAAAATCATGGGGAACATGGGGTCCCACCTCTCCCATCCTTCTCCTACATAAAGGGCTTTTAAACATAAGAAAAGTTTTTTTAAAAAAGAGAATTATGCATTTAATAAGAGATAAAAGTGGGGAATGGTGTGGTGGGACCAACACCCACCTTTTTCTCTCACATCATACAACTAAAAGGGTACGATTTATTTAAATGGAGACTTCAAAATAAATTAAAATAAACAATGTGGGGTCATAGGTCCTTTAAATATTATGAAATCTTTTTTTTATGACAAACAATTAATAATAAAATTTGCTATTATAATTGTCATTATTTTTATTTAAAAAGAATATTATTTTATTATTTTATTTTTATTTTTTATTTATTTACTCGTGTAATTTCTGATTTTTTTTTTCAGCAAGTATTTTTTTGAAATCAATCAGAATTTCAATTCTTTTGCACAAGAAACTATTCTATTTGAAAAGGGAATAAATATAATCAAACAAATTATGCTAAAGTCATGTCACATATTGACTTTTCTTGTGACTATAATTTAATTTTGACTTTGTATTTTTTTAAAAACCAGAGCATATTATAACAAGAATTGGTTTTTTTCACACTGATTTTTCTTTCAAAGGAAAATTTATTTACAAACTCTATAGTCAGAATATAGTCCTGATTTAATTTATTGATTTCTAAGAAAACTATGAAGAATCTTTCAACGAATTTTTGCCAGCATAACATTACTATGCTAAATTTTAATAAAAATAAGAAAATTAATTTAACTAAGATTTTCTAAATACCCAAAATTCAAAGAACACAGATCTATCTATTGAGACATATTTAAAAATTTGCTCAAACAAAGAAAGTCAGACAAATGCAAAATAAAACCTACAGGCAGGATTTCAAAACCTACTTTGGATCCAAAGCCAAAAATTGAAATAGAAAACCTTTGAAGATCTGTAGACGAAATTTCTTTTAGAATAAATCCAACCTGTAGATTTGAATCCAAGAAGAATGCCACACCCAAAATTCTAGATGCACAATATAGCCAAAATCAACAAGCAATCACAACAAACAAATTCTCTAAAATCCAATGCACACAACCTCTTCCAAAAATTCTCCTCAAAAAACCTGTCTCCTCTCCAAATGAATGCATTTTTCGCTATTAGGGATTCAATTCTCTATTTCATGCAAATTTCAGAGATGACTCAACAGTTAACTCTTAATCAAACTCCAACTCTAAAATTGAAAGTAAATCCTAATTAATTAATTAAAATATCTTTATTTTGCACAACTCAACTTTGACTTTTGAAAACTAATTATTCACTTTTTGAAAACAAATCCCTTTTCAAATATGCGCATGTTATAATTCATTATTAAATAGATTAAATACTTAATGCATCCTAAAATCATGCAATCAATTATTTAATAAAATATGCAAGCATAATTCAAATCACTTTCAATTAAGTACATGTTAATAATTAAAATACATATGAAATAAATTAAATATTTAAAGCATCTTAGAACATGTAATTAAATATTTAATTATTTAATAATACACTCAAGCATAAATAAATTTAATTTCAATTAAATAATCAATTAATTCTAAATAATTAGATAATTGACTTTAGATTAATTTATCAATTACACATAGAAGCATAATTAATCATTAAATTCAACTATGATCCTAACATTAATAATCATATAAAATCACCCACATAAGTTGTAAATCAACTGAAATCAAACGACATAAAACTAAGCAAACACAGTAGAAGGGATCCACAAATTCATGTCAACTAGACGAATTCGAGTAGGGTAGTCAAACTGACACTTGTCCAATTTTAGGACAATTGGGCTTAGGTTAGGGTTTTGAATCTGTGTTATATCCCTTCTCTTACCATTTGAGATATTGTGATAGGGCATGCTCATCCTGACAATTCAGGGAAGTCGATGTCCAGTACCTACAAACCTGCATACAAAACCCACATGTACATACATATATAAATATATAACAGATAATGACGGGGATCAGCTGATCGTGTGAATCTCACAAGCAAATAATTATGACTCTATCCCTCAATCACATCAAGCACGACAAACAGAAGTATAAAATAAACACATCAACCATACACATGCAAGTATGGGGTCAGTAAAATCATACACATCAATGATTTCTTAACATATAATCTATCATCCTAAACTAATCATATCATTTGTAAAATCAGACTAGGGGCGGGGTACTACATCCACCCCCCTAGGATTAGGCTTACTTTTGGAAGTTTACAAACAGATAAAGATACATATCCCCCAATCACAAATCGTTTACTAAAAATAAAACATAACATCTGAAATCAAGTCATAAGGTAGGAATATGATATGCAGTCATTAAGAACAATATAATATCTAATTTAGGAACAAATTGAAAATCTCATTGATTAATCATTCATTTAAAATTTTAATAAATCAAATCTTTTATTCATTTATCATCATAGAAAATATTTAGGATCAATTGCATAAAACACACATTCATATCTATAACAATTAATAAGTTGATAAGTTCATGAAAAATTATTTAGTTAATGCAACACTTATGCAAATATAAAGGATACACAATATTTCTAATTTCATACAATAAATATAGTACCATCTTCGCAATGTCCTCCCTTATACATACTATCAGGCGTTCAAGATGAACATGATAGAAATAATACTTATCATAGAATAGGGCCAACAATACCAAACATTCGGAGTAGCCACCACAAAAATCAATAGGTAAAACTAAAATGGGGGAATCACAAGTCCAACATTAAATCATAGGAGATCTCCATTTCAACAATAAATTAAGTGTGACTAGCATCACAAAATAGATAACGAAAAAAGAGTTAGGTGACTATTCTGATAATAAGAAAGTTCAAAAATTTCAATGCTAGCCCATACACAACACGAACAATTCGTAAATCAACCAAAATAAATCATCAATCATAAAATATCCACATAACAAGATGACTAGTGGTAGCCACACTCAAGGGAGTAATCGTTTCATGACATCCAAAGGTACTTTACCCTAGATGCATTAGAGAAGGTAACCATGCACAATAAACAGTCCAATCACCTATGACCATCACTAGACAAGTGATATCTCAAAGAAATTTAAGAGAAACAAGAACGTAAATGTTTAGATGTAATTTAATGGTCAAAAAATACAACAGAGTTATATGTCTATGTTTGGTTTCAAGTTTAACAGTTCAGACATCTAATGGGCACACAACTTCCCATAGTTCCCAGTGTAGAACCTGGTGCTCTAATATCAAGTGTAATGCCCCACCAGAGAACCCAGGAGAACTTAACCTAAACATGCATCTAAGTTTGTAGAATAATTTTTTAAAAAAAGTTAACATAGAAGAACACCAAAATTTTACAATGCGGAAGCAATACAATGAAATGAACAAATCACTCAGGTTACAACTCTCAAAGATTCTATGACGATGATTACGTTATCATTAATTAATTAAATTAGATTAGATACAATAACAAAATTCATGTAAACAAAGAAAGATAAAAGCGACATCACATCAAAGATAACATAAATACAATTGGTACCATAAGGTATTCATAACCCTACATCCACTGCACATGTCACAGGGTATGTAATACAATAACTAAAATGAAGTACACATGACATCTTTGAAGAACTGATACAAAGATACAAAATCACTAGGTAGAAGAAGAAGAAGAAGAAAACACAACTCCAACAATGAAGATTTAGAAGAAACAACTGCCACAGAGATCATCCAGCAATGGTATACGAATTTCGGAATCTCAAATGGTAAAAGAATCACTACCACCTGACCTTGTGAACCTAAATGGTCCACTCCCATCGTGCTGAGGAGATAACAAAAGATCCCACTCGGATAACAAACATCAAACAGATCAAGCTAAGGAAAGGATCCTAAAAGCTCTCTACTCAAGGTATACAGAAAAAGTGCAAGGTAAGACTCACTAATCCAAAGGCAACCAACACATGTAGAATACCTAGACTATGCATAGGAAAGTGTCATCATGTACATCTAACCTTTGAGTCTCGTCTTGGTAATCTCTCTGGATCCCGGCACTCAAGTGACCATATACGGTGTCAATGACCTCTCGTACAGACAAAGTCATCAACTATGCTAACTCATCTCTTAAAAGGGGGCTAGTCATCTTCTCCATTCCCACCTTAGTCTGTACTAGCACTAAGCTAGGGCGAGTAAACTTATCTTGTTAGGTTCATTTTAAAATCTCTCAATGTTATATTATGTTATCACTTGATTAAGATACTTAATAATAAGTGATTCTGGCAGCCACTTGTGGGCCCTTACGCTTATTGCAAGCCACCTCCTACTACATATCTAGGTAAACCACCATAGGTTCACAAATTTCACATAGATCACAAAAAGATAACAATGTCCCTCATGACTATTCCACAAAATAACAGGAACATACTGGTTCTCACATAACTATGATATCACAAAACACTCTCAAAGTGTTCATAAAAGAATAAATACACATGATCCCGTGGATCGGACATAAAAGTCAATACCATATTCTCCTCTATAGATTAAGAAGTAAAACTCAATACAACATGAGCCCAAATGGTCAAAACAGGGATGATAATAAAAAAAAGTACACACACATCAAAACATAGCTGAAAACACAATCATCTGACACATACCCCAACCTCTCTTTCCCCCTAGGTCTTCTAGTATCCTGAAATCACAATAAGCACAAGAAGACACTCTAGACATGAAGAAGACACATTTGCACCATAGAACACTGAGATCTAAATTCTTAAGCACTTTAATTTCCATTTTGACATAATTGAATCTAAGCATATAATCAATGAAACCCACTAGAAAAATCTCAACATAATTATTACAATAATTTCATAAATAAATAATATTCCCTAATATTGTCCTACGAATTCAACAGAATAAAAGTCACAATTTCAGTATAACCATAACTACTAAACAAGTAGTTGTTCTAATGATAGCAATTCACATTAAGCAAAGATTAAAAAAAAAATTATAAATAACTAACCTAAGATTAACCCTTAATTCTTCATAATATATGAATCTACAAATCAATTAATCAACTTATAAATATTTATTTTTTTAAAACATAATTTACTTTTAAATTATATAATTAAAAAATAATTAAAAATCAAATGTACTAATTTAAAATACATCAAATTTAATTTTAAAAAAAATTCCAACTACATAAACTAACTTCATAACTAATGTATTTTATTGTTTATTTAAATAATAAATAAAGTTAAAAAAATAAAATAAAAATATTAATTAATATACTAAAACCCAACAAAGGAAAGAGAAAAAATCATGGGGAACATGGGGTCCCCCCTGTCCCATCCTTCTCCTGCGTAAAGGGCTTTTAAACATAATAAGTCTTTTTTTTAAAGAGAATTATGCATTTAATAAGAGATAAAAGTGGGGAATGGTGTGGTGGGGACCACCACCCACCTTTTTCCATCAAATCATACAACTAAAAGGGCACAATTTATTTAAATGGAGACTTCAAAATAAATTAAAATAAACAATGGGGGTCACAGGTCCCTTAAATATTATGGAATCTTTTTTTTATGACAAACAATTAATAATAAAATCTGCTATTATAATTGTCATTATTTTTATTTTTAAAAAATATTAATTTATTATTTTATTTTTATTTTTATTTATTTACTAGTGTGATTTCTGATTTTTTTTTCTTACAAGTAATTTTTTGAAACCAATCTATTCTATTTGAAAAGGGAATAAATATAATCAAACAAATTATGCTAAAGTCATGTCACATGTTGACTTTTCTTGGGACTATAATTTAATTTTGACTGTGTATTTTTTTAAAACCAGAGAGCATATTTTAACCAGAATTGGTTTTTTTCACACAAAATGATTTTTCTTTCAAAGGAAAATTTATTTACAAACTCTATAGTCAAACTATAGTCCTAATTTAATTTATTGATTTCTAAGAAAACTATGAAGAATCTTTCTACAAATTTTTGCCAGCATAACATTACTATGCTAAATTTTAATAAAAACAATAAATTAATTTAACTAGAATTTTCTAAATACCCAGACTTCAAAGAACACAGATCTATCTATTGAGACACATTTAAAAATTTGCTCAAACAAAGAAAGCCAGATAGATGCAAAATAAAACCTACAGGCGGGATTTCAAAGCCTACCTTGGATCCAAAGCCAAAAACTAAAATAGAAAACCTTTGAAGATCTGTAGATGAAATTTCTCCTAGAATGAATCCAACTTGTAGATCCGAATCCACGAAGAATGTCACACCCAAAATTTCAGATGCACAATGTAGCCAAAATCAACAAGCAATCACAACAGACAAATTTTCTAAAATCCAATGCACACAAGCTCTTTCAAAAATTCTCCTCAAAAAACCTATCTCCTCTCCAAATGAATGCATTTCCCCCTATTAGAGATTCAATTTCCCATTTCATGTAAATCTCAGAGATGATTCAACAGTTAACTCCTAATCAAACTCCAACTCTAAAATTGAAAGTAAATCCTAATTAATTAATTAAAATATCTTTATTTTGCAGAACTCAACTTTGACTTTTGAAAACTAGTTGTTCACTTTTTAAAAACAAATCCCTTTTCAAATATGCACATGTTATAATTAAAATTCATTATTAAATAGATTAAATACTTAATGCATCTTAAAATCATGCAATCAATTATTTAATTATTTAATAAAATATGCAAGCATAATTCAAATCACTTTCAATTAAGCACATGTTAATAATTAAAATACATATTAAATAAATTAAATATTTAAAGCATCCTAGAACATGCAATTAAATATTTAATTATTTAATAATACACTCAAGCATAAATAAATCTAATTTCAATTAAATAATCAATTAATTCTAAATAATCAGATAATTGACTTTAGTTTAATTTTTCAATTACACATAGAAGCATAATTAATCATTAAATTCAACTATGATCCTAACATTAATAATCATATAAAATCACCCACATAAGCAATAAATCAACTGAAATCAAACGACATAAAACCAAGCCAACATAGGAGAAGGGATCCATGAATTCATGCCAACTAGACGAATTCAGGTAGGGTAGTCAAACTGACACTTGTCCAATCCTAGGACAATTGGGCTTAGGTTAGGGTTTTGGATCTATGTTATCTCCCCTCTCTTACCATTTGAGATATTGCGACAGGGCACGCTCATCCTAACAATTCAAGGAATTCGATGCCCAGTACCTGCAAACCTGCATACAAAACCCGCATGTACATACATATATAAATATATAACAGACAATGTCGGGATCGGCCGATCATGTAGATCTCGTAAGCAAGTAACTACGACTTTGTCCCTCAACCACATCAGGCATGAAAAATAGAAGTATAAAACAAACACATCAACCATACACATGCAAGTATGAGGTTAATAAAATCATACGCATCAATAATTTCCTAACATATAATCTAACATCCTAAAGTAATCATATCATTTATATAATCAGACTAGGGGTGGGGTACTAAAATACAAGACCATTTTTTGAGTCCTAAAACAACCTCTCTCCTTTATGGGAGATTCAAATTTGTTTGAATTTGACATTCCAATCTCGCTTGACGCCAAAACTTGTAGTGACGGTCAATTGAAAGTTGCACCACTGGGTTTCTTCCAAACTGTTCATCCTGGCATCAAATGGTCTATGCCATTAGCTCCACTTGGGTGGGTAAATGCTAGTAACAACTTCATTTTGACCACAGATTCACCATAACGTTCATGATCATGCCAAACCAAAGTGTCCCCAAGGTGCACTAACCATGACTAGATAGTGATCTTTCGAGGCTCGTATCTCGGACCCTGTGAGAGGTGTCAGTGAGCCATGAGATGCTACAGGATTATGTTTTTGAGGCATACAATAAGCTCTCTCTATTCTGGAATATTTGAATTTGTTTGAATTTGGCATGCCAATATCACTTGATGCCAAAACTTGCAGTGAGGGTCACTTGAAAGTTGCACCATTAAGTTTCTTACAAACCGTTCATCTTGAAACTAAATGGTCTACCCCATTACCTCAGTTTGGATGGGTAAACACTAGTGAGAACCTCGTTCAACCATGGAGTCACTAGAACATTCGTGAGCATGTCAGACCAAAGTGTCCCCAAGGTGCACTAAGCACGATTGGGAAATGATCTTTCAAGGCTCGTATCTTAGACCCCGTGAGAGGTATCAAAAAATAGTGAGATGCTACATGACCATGGTTTTGAGGCCTACAATAACCTCTCTTCGTTTTGGGAGATTTAATTTTTTTTTAATTTGGCATGCCAATCTTGCTTGAAGCCAAAACTTGCAGTGAGGGTCAGTTGAAAGTTGCACCACTGGATTTCTTCCAAACCATTCATCCTGGCACCAAATGGTATGTGCTATTAGGTCCGATTGGGTGGGTAAACTCTAGTGAAAACCTCATTTCAACCACGGAGTCACTAGAATGTTCGCGACCATGCCAGACCAAAGTGTTCGCAAGATGCACTAAGCACGATTGGGAAGTGATCTTTTGAGTCTTATATCTCGAACCCCATGAGAGGTATTATCGAACCATGAGATGCTAAAAGAGTATGTTTTTAAGGCCTACAATAACCTCTCTCCATTCTGGGAGATTTGAATTTTTTTAAATTTGGCATGCCAATCTCGTTTGACACAAAAACTTGCAATGCCGGTTAGTAGAAAGTTGCACCACTAGATTTCTTCCAAACCATTCATCCTAGCACCGAATGGTCTACGCCATTAGCTCTTGTTGGACAAGTAAATGCTATTGAAAAACTCATTTCGATCATGATTTCACTAGAATGTTCGTGACCATGCCAGACCAAAGTGTCCCCAAGGTGCTCTAAGCACTATTGGGTATACTGGTGAGTGTTCTGGTGTGTAAAGAGGCAAAGTGGGATCATTCCTAAGGTAAACCTACCCAACCAGATGTGATGGAAGAATCTTTTTGTTCCCATAATGAACATATCTTTCTTCTCCAAGGGATATGGGGACATGACCATAAAGGGTCATTGGAAAATGTAAAGAGACCAAGGATGGCCATTTAAATGTGTCTTAAACATGTTTGTAATGTTTTGATGATCATTGTGTAACATTGATAAAGACCTTGAAGGTCAAAATTGATCTTT
This sequence comes from Chamaecyparis obtusa, assembly GCA_027943335.1. Classification (NCBI taxonomy): domain Eukaryota; kingdom Viridiplantae; phylum Streptophyta; class Pinopsida; order Cupressales; family Cupressaceae; genus Chamaecyparis; species Chamaecyparis obtusa. The sequence continues at coordinate 77,212 of BSBK01004861.1, forward strand.
ATGTGGCCTATAGTGCCATTAAAATGATGTAAATGCACTAAATATGCTAAAATGGTGTAATAGTGCCTTATTGGAAAAATAAGCCTTAAGAGTCAGTGTGAGGTCTAGATGACCTTAGGGTCAATATTTGGTTTGAGATAGAGTGTTTAAGCCTTACACAAATATCTATGCAAAGATATGTCTTATGGGGATCAAGTTGACAAAGGTAGTTGTCAACTTAACAACTTCTTTAAAAAACTTGTAATTGTTAACAATCGGTTTGTGACTATTGTAGATAGTTTTAGAGTTAGTTGATGTTCGTTTTAGAGTGTTTGGGGATCTATTAGAGGAGATCCACATGAGTATGGTTTAGCATGTAAATTGGTGTGATAGAGAACAAATGTAAATGTTTCTAAATCAATAAACAAATGTATATTCTTGCAAACTGGTTCACTGGCCCGTGGGTACAATCATTAAACCAGGGCATTTGAATGCATTGTGGAATGTGTCTATGATTGGAAATGGATTAAATTTATTGTCTATTATCTTTTTATCACTTCCATGTTTATATTTCATCATTTCATTGGCATTTTAAGGGAATTAATTAACTAGTGTCTTGTACAATAGTGTTTGGTTGCAGGGATATGCAGGATATGGTGGTGGAGAGACCAGAAACGGTGGTAAATGTTGATTAAAGGTGCTTGAAGCAGCACCAGTCATTGTTGTGATAATATACTCCAAAGGATGAGTGTATTTTTTGATGGATCTATTCTATTGGGGTCCATAGGGATGTGTTAGATCCTTTGGAGGGATCTAGAGAGATTTGTAAGGGTATTTTTGAACAAGCCCTAGCCTAGAGACCCTAGAAAGTAGGGTTTGGTACCTAGAATGATATGTCATTATTTTCTCAATAACAGTTTGACAAAATCTTAATGTAGAAGCATCATTCCATGAATGTCCTTACTGATTCTCATGGAATGATGTTTCTTTGACATGTATAATAGAGTTATAATATGATACATTGCAGAAGAGTTGATTTGACAAGGTGATCACTGGATTTGTGAAGTGAACTTTGAAGGATTTTCTTGGTTGAGAAAATCAGATACACATGAATACAATGTAGCACATAAAGCATGAATTCACTTAAATGATCAATTAAACATGTGAACACACGTAGTACATAAAGCATACACATAAATTTTCTTAAGTCGTGAAGCATACATGTAGCACATAGATTATAAAGCATACACATGAATTCACTTAAGTCATGCATGTAGCCCATACACATGAATTTGAGTTATGAAGAATGTACTTGAATATACATGAATATACTTAAGGCATAAATCCTACACATGAGTATAGAATAAAATCATATTTACATACTAACAATGAACAAATGAACAGACAATTAACAAATTAGATAGAATATCAAGTTTCATATATATCAAAATGAACAATAATTCTGTACATATTTACAAAATCAACATATCTAGATACAATGTGGCATACGTCATCTCAAAATGTGTCATATGGCATCTCAAAATAAGAAGTTCAACTACAAATATTTCTAGGACATCATATTCTACTGGTGGATCATCAAAATGCAACCTCTTTGAAGTATTATTTGGCTCTGATGGATCGTGCATTCAAACACAAAAGTGAAACCCTAAGTTCGATTACTTAATTTATATGGTTTCTACAAATAAAAAATAAAAATTCAAAATCATAATCAATAATAATAAATAAATAAAATTTAAAATTTAACTCTCGTGTACCTCGCCTCTTTGTCTCCTCATGTAGATAGGAGACCTAATATATGTCCTTGGTAGCAAAGGGAAAATGCCACCAAGGTTGACTCTGACCTGTATATGTTTGTGAACATGAGATTGATCTACGAGTTATACTATTTAAAGTTAAATCCTTGGTAGAAAATATATGTTTACAAAATAACTGAATAAACATTAAAACTTATCTGTGTTGAACTTTCTTCAGGAAATATCAGTTGAATCATCAACTATACAAACCCTTGGCGTTGTACCTCCCTCAAACTAGGGGTGACCTAAAAAATTCAAATAAATATTTCATACAATCATGACTTGATCATATTATATATACTTGATAGTAAAATACACACAAATAACTTTAGAAATATACATACCATGAGGCCATCACTGCGAATTGAGATGCATGTGACTCTATCATGGTGAAAGGGTCTCACGACATCATCAGACACTACCCTCTATCAAATAAACCATGTAAATTAAAAATGAGTATGCACAACTGACAAGTATACATATATGCATAAACAATCTAAAATACTTAATTACCTTCCCCTTGTCAACGCCAGACACCTAAACCCCCTCACATTGCCCCCAGTAGAAATTGGTGACACCTGCATTAGTATGTAATAAGATGATCATAAAAGTTAGAAAACACATGTATATACTATTATAATAAAAGGAAACCAATGAGTATATTAAAACGTATGTACCATGGAAGTGTCAAGGCCAAATGAAATTGTCAAAAGCATGGACCCCTCCACCTGTGCCATCTCCTCCTCTGTCATCAACTAAAGATAAATGGAACACATAAAAAAACATAAGTGGGAAAACATTATAAGAAATTTCTACTAAAAATACAAACGTTTAAAATTAAATATAATGTAACAAGTGAATTGTTTACTCTTATCGTAACAATAGGATTCCATGGCTCTATATGTTCCTGATGCACATCTTCATGAGGTGCTTTAGTGCCTGTAGTGTGTTGTGTAGTATCGTCCACCTCAAAGGTGTATTTACATGCATCACTATAATTCAGGAGACCCAAGCACATATTCTTGCACATAATACAAGTGTGGGGCACACAAATATGTGAGCTCATGGAGGATGTGGAAGGGCTAGAAGCATCGACACAAGAAGGCAACAATGTTGTGCTTTGCATAACTAGTAGATCAATCAAGGTGTGAATATCTTGAATAGTCTATGAGTTGACCTCAGTAATAATATCAGGATGTTGTACTATAGGAGGTGGTGAAATATTGGGAGGGGGGACATATGTGTGTTTTTTCACCCTGTGTGCCCATGGCCTGTCCTAGGGAGTGCCTAAGTTTACACCCCAGTTCGGTCTCATGACCCAATAATTTACCTTGTGACTGAGCAAAAATTCAGCATACAATTTTCTTATGAAATAGAATGGGACATCCAAATTGATGTGGGGTGGTCTATCAAAAACCATCCACCAGTAGCTCCAAAATTTTTCATGTATTGCATCATTTGTGCACCATTTAATTCACAACTTGGGTCTTTTAGGGTCCACTTTTAAACTAGTTTTAGGATCCACAAAAAGATTACATATGTCATGTTTTGTTATATTTAGGTTCATAACCTGATCATAGTCAATCCCATCATCAAACTAGACATGCATGGAATCACACCAAAGAAGTGCAACATTATGTTGCTCTGTAAGTTTCTCCATGTTTTCAATAATGGAGTTCAACGTGGAAAACATGGGGCATAATGTGGGGATATTTTCATATGTGGTATGATATCCTCTAAGGTGATTTAGATTGTCTCCTATGAGATCCTCTAAATGTCAAGAGTTTGGGACTAGTTGGTCTTTTGAAGGTGGGGGATTGTTTGGAGGTGGTTCTAGATTATTTGTGGGATCACTGGGAGGGTTTTCCGATTGGTTTGAGTCCATGTATGACTACAATTAAAACCAAAATAGATAATTATAATCAATTTATAAAAAAAATAAAGAATATCATTTAAACCCTAGTTTTTATAAAACAAAACTACAAATTTTAATTAAAAAACAATAAAAATAATAAAAAATTTAAAACTTAACTTACCTTTCAATCTGGAGCAAATCGGATATCAGATTATTTCCAATATGTGAAATCCTTTGGGTTGTGTTCAACATTTTCACAATAAAAATGTTGAATGCAACTGCGGACTACAACTATATTTTAATGGTGAAAATTTAATATCTGATATAAAATAGGATATTTGATAATATCAGATATCTAATTTTATATCAGATATCCGATTAGGCTTGTTCTTTGGCATTTGGCTTGGCCAGGTGTACTGACACCTAGGCCTACTAAAAAGTCAACAAACTTTTTAGTGTGCTTTTAGACGAGTGAAATTTTCATTTTTTCGCATCTCCACTTTTTGGCATACCATGATCTTGCACATACCCATATTCTCTTCACAAAATTCCAATACATGGAAAAATAAAGGGATACATCATCCAAAAAATCCTCACTAAGAACAATGTTTCCTTTTCTCTATGATCATAATCCTACATCTATGTCTTCATTTTCTTAAAACAAAGAGACTACTCCAAAATATCCCATCAATTATGTATTTGATCAAGAATAACATCATGGACATCCTATATTTTATCAAGAAAATCTTAATGGTAACCCAATCTTTGATCACAAACCTATTTCAAAGTATCAAGAGAATTCAATCTTTGATCAAGTAAATCAAGAGGAATTAGTCCTATTTCAACAATCTTCATCACATGACGACGAAAAATTGGATAATCAGGATCTTGAATATCACATCTCTTTGAAAAACACAAATACATCTAAATGTCCATAGGATATATCATTTACTCCTTTGGGAAAATCTTACGAATCATCTTTGGAAAAAATCCTTCCAAATAATCTCATTATGTTGCCTCAAATAACTTCATGTAGTTTTATCTTTTCAAGAAACTATTATGCATATCATAGACATAATGAACATGAAACTTCATATTGCATAGAATTGAAGCATAAAATCCAAGATCTTATTGATGATGACCTAATCAAAATTGAAGATCCTAATGACTTATCTAATGAAGATACCACTCTCAAGAAAGATCAAACTTATGAATCTATGTATAGCAATGGTCCTCATGTAGTCTCTAATTCTTCCACCATTCCTCCATCTCATAAAGTAGCAAAGCAATCCAATATTCCTCCATAAGATCAAGAACCTAATCCTTTTCATGATAACTATGTATACCCTCAAGAGCTACCTCTAAAAGAGATCCAAGCTAACCTACATCTTGCTACAAACTTATTCTATGCTTCAAAGGTTATAGACCCCAAGCCTTCAAGTTCCACAATTCCTATCATGCCTATTTCAAATTAATTTCCATTACCCCTTCAAGAGTCCCTCATGCATATCCAAAATCCTACACCATCCTTAGAAGTGGCTCCATGTCAAGTGACTAATTAAAAATGTAAAGAAACAACCATAATCAAGGATCATGATCAAGATATTACCCCTCCTTATTGAATAGGTGGCCAAAGTCCCATACCCCAAGAATCCCATGATAATCCTTTCATAGCCTTCCATTTCTTTCAAGAAGATACCCTTCCACCTCAAGCACCCCATATTCCTTCACCTCCTATATCCCATCCATCTCCCAAGCAAGATCAAGATATTCCTTCCATTTATAATGCACTTCTTCAAAATCAAAAGAAAAGTACTATTCATGTGCTATCCAAATATCCTTGTAAAGATCAAATTACTCCAACATTCCCTTTCATATGCCTCCATATATACCAATTTAAAATTATCCCATTCTTCCTAATCCATTATATAAGAATAAATCCCCTCAATCTTCAACTGCACCTATCAAAGTCACTCCTATAAAAGCTACTCATAATTCTATTGGTATAAAGATAAATAATAAATATGATATCCTTTTCCATGAAGCTCATAATAAAAATGTTGATATTGTTGGAATTGAAAGATAAGGGATTGAGAGGGAGGGGTGAATCAGTACCCTCAAAAACTTTTAACTTAATACTCAATCTGCAAATAGTAGATAACTAATCTACCCAACTAAATCCATTGTTTGTAACATTCATTTAATAGACTTGTAAATGTAAAGTGCATGAAAACAAGCAATAAGTCAATCACATAACATAGATATTTTGGTTACACAGAAACCCTTGTGACAAAGTAAAAATTGCGAAGGGGATGAGACCCACAAATTCTTCACTACTACAGATAATAAAGTATGTCGTTTGAGGCTATAAGTTGTGATCAGTTCTGGTGATCTTACCCTGTTACGAGTAACAGTCAGATCAACTAGATCTACCTTGTTAAAGGATTTAAACAACACTACTTGAGTGTGTACTCGGTTAAGAGATTTACAATCAGACTGTTAAGTCTACTTTGTAAAGAGATTTTTCTAACTTTGTTACAATGATTAGAGAATAACATAAAGTATCTGTAAATGACAACTAAACTTGTCTGAATCAAATCTATGATATACTTAGTAAATAACACCTCAATGTGTAGTAGTCTATCCTATGTTATGCTCGGTAGCCTTGACTAATTCTGAATAAACTGAATTTGTATCTCTAAATATTGCTCAAATCATGTCTGAATTCTAATGTCTTGAAGGTGGCTACTACTTCAAGATCTACTGCTTGATTTGCTTCTTCACACTTGTATCATCCTTGTCCTTATGTCAAAATGACATGAATTACAATTATATAGAAAACTGTTATGATTTCCATAACTATCATGACCTAATTAGGTTTACATCTTCTTAGGAAAAACCTAAGATTTATGGTATACAAAATTAACCTAGATCTAACTATTAAATAGGGATCATCATCACATTTAATTATTACATCTATAATAAATAATCCTTGATCTTGGTAAAACATTTAATGAATCCATTGTAACTGTTTACATAGATAAATGTGCCATAACAGATTACTATTTTGTTTCCTGGATTGCTCAGTAAATACAGTCAATACTGCTCAGTAACTATACTAGTGCTCAGTGTCCAGTGTTCTCGGTGTTTACTGATGCTCAGTGCTTGGTATTCTCTAATGCTCGACAAAACTTCTCTGGTGCCCGATTAAGCCTGTTTCTATTTAGCTCTTGGTATTGCCTTATGAATACTCGGTATGAAGGCTTGTTTGTTTAACCGACTAGCATATGTAGCTTGTAGTTCTTTCTTTTACTGACTAATTAGCATAGATAACCAACTGATCCACTTTGATACTAATGACAACATCTTAATGCTCAAATAGAGATAAAAATCTCCCCCTTTGGCATTAGTATCAAAACTTTTAATGTATATACCTCGATATATCTTTCACTATCCTTACTTCATATATACATGACAAAATTTCAAAAACTTACATAACTCCCCCTCAGTGCATGCTCTCGGTATGTATGTAGTACACTTAGCATATAATTATACAATTTGACATATACATTATATTTCCCCCTTTTTGAAATTTATACCAAACTCAAAAAAATATGTACTTACATCTTGTAAAAAATGTGCTGATGGGTTTTCTTTAGAGAATCTAAGAGGTTTTCCCACTCTTCTTTCAAGTTGGTGAGACCAAGGTGCTCAAGACCGACTTGTGCATGCATATCAAACATGTTCTCCAACACTGAAATCTTCGGTGTTGCAACTAAAGCTTGTGCTTTCACAATATGTCGCTCAATTATTTTCAGGTGGGGAAGCAACTTTGCTTGTATCTCGATGATTTGATTACTTATTTTGTCCTCTTTCTTCTTCAACTCTTCTCTTAACCACCTAATTTCTTGAACTTTAATTATATGCCTATGAAAGGCATCCGGCTTGGTTAAGGAGGCATTTTCACTGGCTTGGATTTTGGTATCCAACTTTTTAATCTTTTTACTTATCTTAGAAGTGAAACTCTCCATAGTGCAAATCTTAACTAACATTTGAATTATGCTCTAAGTAATAGATTGTACATTGGTAATTACCTCAAAATTTTTTACCTTATTTATTGCTACTTCCTAGTTGATCTTCTCTGCTAATTTGTTTTGTATTTTTTATTTTCCCTTTCTTCAAGTCTCTTCTTTGCATCAATGTCTGGGGTGTTTATTTCTTGTACAAGAGTGGCAAGTTGGTCCATAATCAGTGTGTCTTCATTTATATGGACCTTAGGTACAACCTGTTGCAAGATGTCTCTTACATCCTCAAGAATTTGTTTTCTCTTGCACTCTTTCCTCAGCTTCTCCTGAGCTGCCTTCCTTGTGCATAGTTCCCCATATTTTCTCAACTCTTCAGGATCTAAAGTCCTTGGGTCATAGTCAGGTATTAAAATGACTTCATCTAGTGTGACTGGCCTTGTACCATGCTTTTTCTTCTTCTTTTTAGGCTCTTGTGGTGAAAATTTAACAAAAGGAATAATGTCCTTTACCTCAACACTCAACATTTCTTACCTGGTAGACACATTGTCTTCCTTCTTTTGCTCCTCGATAACCTCTATGTCAGTTGATATGGAGAGAGATTCAGATGTAGTGTCCGATGGTTTGGTCTCGATAGTATTTGGGTCATCTTGGCCATGTGTCTCTTCCCCTTTTTCCTTAGGCTCTTCTGTCTCAGCAAGTGTGCATGTCCCTTGTTCCGCTGATGTGTCCTTCGGTTGCTCGAGGATTGAGCCTTCGGGTTTTCCCTTAGAAATTATTTCAACTGCTTCCATCAGGATAGGAAGATCACCCAGTATAGATCTTATTGTTGTCTCGGTAGTGAGTCCCTCATCTTGTGTTTTTGCTCTAGCAATGGTAACATCCTCATCATCTTTAATGTCATTAGGATCACCATTTGTGATGTCCTCAATGAGTACATCAAGTGCATTGTTGTCAATCCCTTGGATTTCAACTTGATTAGGTGCATCCTGAGTTAAAATCATTTCCTTAGTGGCATCTATTTTATCGGGTACCTCAGTATATGATATGTCAATACTATGTTTCGATGCCAAATCTACATCATCTTTATGAATTCCCTTCCCTTTTCTCTTTAATTTCTTCTTGGGAATAATGGCTAACGCCATCTTTTCCGACTCTTCTCAGGCTTGTATAATTGAAGTCCAGATGAGTTGACTTTTATCATCTATATCTGCCAGATTTTCATCAAGTATCTGCAGTGCCCAATTCTTTACTCAAAATATCTTTGAATATTTTATCATTAATTCCTCAACTTCAGGAATTGTCAATGTAGGAATTGCCAAAACTAGGGATTATTCCCTCATCCTTTTCTCATTATTCAAGGCATAGGACCACTTCTGTGAAATTGTTTCTTCTAATGCCTTGGGTAATTATTTGGAAAACTCAAATGGTACTCTCTTGAATCTTATCATCATCTGTATAATTACCTCTTCAATTTTATTCTGATCCTCAGTTGACAAGTGCTCAAACTGACTAATTACAGGATCACTCAATCCTCCATTTTCAATTATCTCTTCAACTACCTCATCTATTGACCAACTCTTATTTACAACAACTTTAAATTGATCATTATCATCTTCATCATCATCTAAATCATCTTTTCCTCTAATTAACTTTCTTCTTTTTCTACGGGCCTCAGTAGTAGTTTTAGTACCTCTCTTCTTATATGTCTTTGTCAATGTAACTACAGTTGGCCTTAATATATTTACAACTCCTTTCTTCAGTGGAGGTGAAGCTGCAATTGTTGACCTTGTTCATTCCCTTGTTTGCACTTCTAACTGCTTCTTCTTTGGAGTGGGGGTAGGAGAAACTGGTGTAGATTCTACATCATTGTCTAACTTGGTTTCTTCACATTCATGTGGTTTGTCAGAAAGAAGTAACTGACCTTCAGTTGCTACCTCAACTAGTGTATTCTTAGATGATCCATCATCATCACAAAATTTCTTTACTAGATTTTTCATCATTTTCCTTGACTTTGTAATTTTACAGATAACTAGGCCTGCTTTAATTCTTGTATTGGCCTCTTCATAGGTTCCAAACCTTTCTGCATTAACATCCTTAGGTACATCCAACAAAGCTTTTATTGATTTAGAAGCAAAATCAATGTCTAATTCATATCCCATGGGGGCTAACCATTTTGTTCTAGGCTCCACAACCTTCATCAATGTGTGATTGGTGTCAACTAGAAAACATATATCCTGCTCATAAGCTTCTACTAGTTGCCTTGGAATTCTACTCCGAGAATTCATTCTTCTTTTAAATTTCTCAAAATAATTGTCTAAAACACTGTTGAGATTATTTCCCAAGCCCTTAATCAAATTTGAAATTTGCACCATAACTGGCTTGTTGATTGACCACTCTATATTACCGAATGATGGAAAAAATATTTTCACATAAAAGAATATGCAAACCAGAAAGGATCCAAACTTACATGTATTAGACTTCACCGACTGGATTGTCTTCATGTCCTCTTCAATCTACTTCAAAAGAAGTTCGGCAAGGTCTAGCTGATAATATTTCTTGACCATTCAGTAAGCTATGTCAATGGCTCTACATGGCACACTATTTAGTCTATTTGCCTAATAAATCTTATAACCGATGACATGGGCTGCATATTTTACTTCTGGGTCCTTGATTGTGTTGATCTTCATAGCTCGGTCATCCCACTCGGCTCTCATGTTCTTCTTAATTTATGTCCTTGGTGCACTGTGAATTGTTTTATCCTTATCATTGGTAGGGTACCTAGTAACATCATGAATCATTTTCTTAGTTATTTTGACGGGCTCATCCAACCAAAACTTTCCATCATGGAACCAACTGAGAAAAACCCTAATCCATTCACTCTTGAAATCTCTCAGAAAATTTAGGGCATTCACCAAACCTAATACTTCCAATTGTTTGTAATCAGATTTCAATTTACCATATTCTCCACATAGCTTCTAATAAGCTGCATACCTATCAAAATCTCCAATTTCTCCTATCTTGCAGTGAATGTTTGATCGTACGTCCTCAACTAGTAAAACCCTAGGTGGTATGCTTACGAAAGCTCCCGATTGATCAATTTTTTATGCAACTTCAGGATGAAGTTTGTATCGGAGTTCATTACATGTTGCAGAAATAATAAGGTTGACTTCCTCCTCTGCAAACTTAGACTTGTGCACCTTTCATGCGGATGCCATAATTTCTTGAAATAGGGTTTCGGCAAGTACGAGTATGAACATCGCAATAATAATAGAACTTACATGAAAATTTTGATGAAATCACTCGGAAGACTTTGAAACTGCACTTAAATACTCTAAAAATCCTTTGCACGGAATCACTCTGGAAACTCTTCGCTCTTTGTAGACTCTTGTGAAAAAATGAACTAAGTTCATCACATATTTATAACTTTTTCAAATTCCTGCTTAAAACCTTTTTGCAATAAATGCATGACCTAGTCACAGTTCGACAACAACTATCAAACTCGGTGAGTACCACAAAATACCAACAACTCGGTTAACATATAATTTTTCACTAGGTTAATACTGATACTCGGTTAACCTTGCATAATAGTCACCGATGGGTAACTCCTTACTCAGTCTAGCATATACCAACTATAAACTCTTTAAAGTCCAAAACTTGTAAAACCATAATGCATCTTAATTCATGCGGATTTGGTATGTGCACATCAAATATAAGGAACTATATGTAAAATGTGATCAACTTGAAATATCAGTTCCATACATACCTTTTTAGCTTAGGTGAAGGTGCCGATGTCACCCAATCCAATGGATGAGGTTTCACTGACTACATTGCTTGACTCAACATTATCATTTTATGCCTTTCTCCACATAGTGTTTCTTATTCTCATGATATCTACAATTGTATTTCCATTCTCAAAAACTTGTGCTTCTGGTGCTCGGTCTCTGTAATCTTTACTTAGGTGACCGACTTTATGACAGTGTAAACATTTCATACCAATTCTTGTCCAACTTCAAGATTTTCCAACCCATCTATTCCTCATGAAATTAGTTTCAATATGTCCATACCTTCCACATACTGTGCAGTTAACCCATGTGTTATAATCCCAAGTGTAAGCATTACCTTTTCTTCTTGGTTGATAGGTTTTATTCTTTTCTTTCAGTGTGGACAGACTTGCTTCATCTTTGTCCTGCATTCTTGTGAGGTGTGTCTATGCATGTTACAAGTGTGACAGTGTTTCTCCATGTAGGATTTTTTAGGAGTCCTATTCAACTTATATCTACATTCATATGCTTGATGTCCAAACTTGTTACAATTATAACAATGACCATTAAACTTAGGAGTGGTTTTAGGTTTACCTTATGCTTTACTCCTACAAACATTTGAAGTGTGGCTTGGTTTACCATAGTGATAGCATGTCAATTTCTTAGATCTCTTATTCTGGTTGATATTCACCCACTCATCTTTTTTAGATGATTCTCCTTGCTCGGTGTATCCTAATCCAGTAATACTTCCAAGTCCTCTTTGACTAATCATAAAATCATCAATTTTCTTAGAACCATCTTCAACATTTTTCATCATCTCATTATGTTGTTGCTGCATCTTCACTTCATTTCTTAGTTTTTCATTTTCTTCCTTGAGTACACCAATATCTTCAAGTTTCCTTGATAACTCATTATTCACTCAATTGATCTCTTGGCTTACAACAATCATCTGATTGGATATTTTGAAGTGATGCTCGGTAAGTCTCAGTATCTCAAATTTTCTTCACTTGTAGTTGTTCAGTCATTTTTCTTCTATCTACAACAACCAAATTTCTCTCTTGTTTAATTTGTCTAGCATTGTTCATCACATCAATCATTCTTACCATTTGTGTCTCTTGACCGATCTGTAGGGCTTTCACTTGTTCAGTCAAATGAAGATTTTTCTCAGATAAATCAGAAATTGTACTTTCAAAACCATCAGATATACTACATGAACTAGATCCAATATTCTCAAATAGATCATCAATGTCTTCTTCATAATAGTTAGTCTCACTTTCCAGAATAACCATGTTCTTTCTCTAAACCAGTAACTTTTTCAATGCATCCTTAGCTTGCTTGTATTGCTCAACAAGAATATGCATCTGAATCTTTTGATTCTCTATGGTTTTGTCCAACTCGTATCTCTCCATGTTTAGATATTTCCTCTTTAGTGGTTAAACCTTCCAAATAAGAGATCTAGCTCTAATACCAATTGTTGGAATGGAAAGATAAGGGACTAAGAGGGGAGGGGTGAATCGGTACCCTCAAAAAAATTTAACTTAATACTCAATTTGTAAATAGTAGATAACTAATCTATCCAATAGAATCCATTGTCTGCAATATTAATTCAATAGACTTGTAACTGTAAAGTGCATGAAAACAAATAATAATTCAATCACATAACATAGATATTTTGGTTATGTAGAAACCCTTGTGATAAGGTAAAAAATATGGTGGGGATGACACCCACAAATTCTTCACTACTACAGATAATAAAGTGTGTTAGTTAAGGCTACAAGTTGTGATCACTTCCAATGATCTTACCCTATTAGGAGTAACAATTAGATCGACTAGATCTACCTTGTTAAATGATTTAAACAACACTACTTAAGTGTGTACTCGGTTAAGAGATTTACAATCAGATTGTTAAGTCTACTCTGTAAAGAGATTTTGCTAACTCTGTTACAATTATTAAAGAATAATAGAAAGTATATTTAAATGACAAATAAACTTGTTTGAATCAGGTCTATGATATACTTAGTAAATATCACCTCAATGTGTAGTAGTCTATCCTCTATTCTACTTGGTAGCCTTGACTGATTCTGAATAAACTAAATTTGAATCTCTAAATACTACTCAAATCATGTCTAAATTTTGGTGTCTTGAAGGTGGCTACTGCTTCAAGATCTACTACTTGATTCACTTCTTCACACTTGTATCATCCTTGTCCTTATGTCAAAATGACATAAATTACAATTATATAGAAAACTGCTATGATTTTGATAATTGTCATGACCTAATTAGGTTTACATCTTCTTAGGAAAAACCTAAGATCTACAGTATATAAAATTAACCTAGATCTGACTATTAAATAGGGATCATCATCACATTTAATACTTACATCTATAATAAATAATCCTTGATCTTGGTAAAATGTTTAATGAATATGTTTTAATCGTTTACATAGATAAATGTGTCATAACATATTACTATGTTATTTCCTGGATTGCTCGGTAAACACAATCAATACTGCTCGGTAACTATACTGGTGCTCGATGTCTAGTGTGCTTGATGTTTACTGACACTCAGTGCTCGGTATACTCTGATGCTCAGTAAAATTGCTCTGGTGCCCTGTTAAGCCTTTTTCCATTTAGGTCTCGGTACTGCCTTATGAATACTCAGTATGAAGGCTTGTTTGTTTAACTGACTAGCATATGTAGCTTGGAGTTCTTTCTTTTACCGACTGATCAACATAGATAATCGACTGATCCACTTTAATACTAATGACAACATCTTAATGCTCAAATAGAGATAATAGGTATCCCTTCCACATCACATTTACCTCCATTTGCACATAAGTATCATCCTTCTACATCCTCCAAATCAATTAGTGGTCCCTATATACCAAGGTTGAAACCTCCATATCTTCCATCCATATTGGGCCTTTACATCCCTCCATTTCCTATGCATACCATGCATCCCTAACTTTCCATCCACTTATCCTACCATGTATCACGATCAAAAAATACATGTATCCTTGAACCCTCCATATCAACCCATTCATATGAACTAGTCATATCAACCTTATGCATCCACCAATCCCAAGTCTCTTGGAAGCAATTTGGATGTGCAAATTAAAAATACAAAATCCAAGAATCCACATATATATGAAGAGCACCATGTCCAATATAATTGACATGTGAATGCAAAGTGAAAAGAAATATTCAAGAGACCAAAAAGGTCCATCAAGAAAAAAAATATCAAAGAAAATGTGGGTTCCTAAATCCCTCATTAAAGAAATGCATTTTAAAGCATCCACTAAACAAAAAGAAATATTAAAAAAAGTGTGGATTCCCAAGTCACTTTTGAAGTCCTTGCGCACAAAAGATAAATCAAAGTTGGCATTCAAGCTTCCAAAGGCTTTCCCTCCATGTTCTCCCAAACATATTCTATCTTATCCATCCATTTTGGGTCCTTACATCCCAAGATCCATATCATCTTCTATATCAAAGCCTTTAGTTGTTTCACCCATTTTTCCTCCATCATTCCACTACCCTTCAAGGTGTGTGTCAATGTTGAGCTTGTTAATACTTCTTATCCTCGCATTATTTATCCTTGCTTTCCCCTTATCACACCCACACATGGAAATACTTCTTATCCTCTCATTCATTATCCTTCCAATTCCCTTATCCAATCCATCACATAAATCTTTAGCCACCCTCTACCTTATCCACTATATCACCTTTTCATCACCCTATCAACATCTTTGAGCATATCTTTCAGCGTCCTTGGCCCATCATATCATACCTTTTCAAGGTGTATCCAAAGAGAATGGGGATTGAATCCCTCCAAAAGTCACAAATACAAAAAAAAAAGAAAAAAAAAAGAGAAAAAAGTGCCTTGGTGAAAACCTGGTAAACAGGCACCTTGGTAGCAAAAAAAAAATCAATAAAAAACAAAGAAAAATAAATCCATCTTATGGTGAAAACCACTTCTTGTGGCCCCTTGGACAAGGACCATGATGAAAACTTGGCAAACATGCATCATGTGTAATTCCTTCCTCTTGCACTCTACACTTTGGGGCAAGTCACATCCATCATATCCTCCATCTTCCTACCATTTATCTCACTTGCATCCATATTTCCTCTTTCACCTTTGATCTTGACAAGGTTAGACATATCCATGAGTATTAGGTATCTTGACATTTTTAATCCTTTACATCAACCTATTCACTTGTAGCATCTAGGCTACCTTATCATGATCTTTCTTATCCCAAGTCAACCATCACTTGTAGCCTCCATCAAGTCTTATCTTATTCATATCCTATCCAAATTGACCCCTTGATCTTGATCCAAATGAAGAATGAAGAAATGCAAAACATTTTATCAAAAGTCTCTTGACATCCACTCTTTTGGACCACACGCTTTTCATGACACCGGGTCAATACCCTATATGTTATCCAACACTACATCATTGGCCTACATTGTTATATCATATTTACCTAGCTTGTAAAATCTTAAGGAGGTCATCTTTGAAGGTTGTATTCATTTGCTTCATCCATCATTCATCAACTTGCAAATTCATTCATCATGTCCTATGCCTTGCTAGACATTGGGGGAAAATAAATGTGATCTTGCTTGAGAATAAGTAATCTCTACAAAATCTATAAAGTGAAAAATTGATCTTCTAGAAATACAAGAAACATCAAAAATCTCTTAAAATTTCATAAAACATAAAAAATCTCTTAAAAATTCCAAAAAAATCAAAAT
The DNA here is from genome assembly GCA_027943335.1 of Chamaecyparis obtusa. Taxonomy (NCBI): domain Eukaryota; kingdom Viridiplantae; phylum Streptophyta; class Pinopsida; order Cupressales; family Cupressaceae; genus Chamaecyparis; species Chamaecyparis obtusa. The sequence continues at coordinate 93,394 of BSBK01004861.1, forward strand.
TATTTAAAATCCAAAAATAAGTAAAATCTTTTAAAAATCCAAAAACATCAATAATTCTTAAAAAAAACCAAAAATTGTAAAATCCTATATAAATTATCAAAAGTTGCATTGCCCAACAAAGCACTATCATTGTTGAATCAAACAAGGGGCACTAATCCACACTCAATGAGCTTAGAAAAGAAGACATCAATTGGCATGAATCATCACATCAAAAAAAATGTTACACTTGAACTTATTGATTAATATTACATTTCAAACATCTAAACACTTGATCTAAACAACAACATTTGACACATAAAATTCTTAAACATCAAATCAGAATGAATCTAAAATGCTTAAACATCATTAAGGATAAAAAATGGATGAAGTTCTACTTGAAATATGGATCTACAAACAAAATTAAAAAAACAATGTTCGAAGTATTACTAAATTTTTGGAATCATGTCTTTTAGAAAACTGATGTGTTGGAATGGAAAGATAAGGGACTGAGAGGGGAGGGGTGAATCAATACCCTCAAAAACTTTTAACTTGATACTTAATTTGCAAATGGTAATAAACTATTATATCCAACTGAATCCATTGTATGCAACATTCATTCAATTAAATTGTAAATGTAAAGTGCATGAAAACAAACAATAATTCAATCACATAACACAGATATTATGGTTATGCGGAAACCCTTGTGAGAAGGTAAAAAATGCGGTGGGGATGACACCCACAAATTCTTCACTACTGCAGATAATAAAGTATGCTAGTTAAGGCTACAAGTTGTGATCACTTATGGTGATCTTACCTTGTTAGGAGTAACAATAAGATCATCTAGATATACCTTGTTAAAGGATTTAAATAACACTACTTGAGTGTGTACTCAATAAAGAGATTTACAACAAGACTGTTAGGTCTACTCTGTTAAGAGATTTTACTAACTCTGTTACAATGATTAGAGAATAACTGAAAGTATATGTAATTGACAACTTATGCTTGTTTGAATAAGATCTATTAAATATCAAATATATATCACCTCAATGTGTAGTTATATGTCATATGTACTGCTCGATGGCCTTGATAGATTCTGAATAAACTAAATATCTCTGATTACTGCACAAACCTTGTCTGAAAACTGATGTCTTGAAGGTGGCTACTGCTTAAAGATCTCCTTGTCATCCTTCTCCTCTTCCTTATGTCAAAATGTCATGAATTACAAATATATAGCATAATGCTTTGATTTCCATCACTGCCTAAGCTTTATGACCTAATTAGGTTACATCATCTTAGGAAAATAACCTACGATCTACGGTATACAAAATTAAGCTAGATCGGACTAATACATAGGGATCATCATTACATTTAATGATTACATATACAATAAATGATCCTCAATCTTGGTAAAATGTTTTATGATTTTGTTGTAACCATTTACATAGATAGATGTGTCGTAACAGATTACTATGTCATTTCTTAGATCACTCTACAACTATACTGGTGCTCAGTGTCCAGTGTGCTTGGTGTTTACTATCGCTCGATGCTCAGTAAAATTGCTCTAGTGCCCGGTTAAGCCTGTTTCCATTTAGCTCTTGGTACTACCTTATGAATACTCGGTATGAAGGCTTGTTTGTTTAACCTACTAGCATATGTATCTTTTAGTTCTTCCTTTTTACCGATAGATCATCAAAGATAACCAACTAATCCACTTTGATACTAATGACAACATATAATGCTCAATAGAGATAACAATCTCCCACTTTGGCATTAGTATCAAAATTTGTAATGTATATACATCGATATATCTTTCACTATCCTTGCTTCATATATACATGAAAAAAATTTCATAACTCCACAAAATTTTCATAACTCCCCCTCGGTGCATGCTCCCAGTATATATGTAGTACACTTAGCATATAACTATACAATTTGACATATACATTATATTCCCCCTTTTTGAGATTAATGCCAAAACTCAAAAGTATGTACTTACATCTTGTCAAAAATGTGTTGGTGGGTTTTCTTCAAAGAATCCAATTGGTTGTCCCATTCCTCTTTCAAGTTGGTGAGAGAAATGTGCTCAAGACCAACTTGTGCATGCATGTCAAAGATGTTTTCCAACACAGAAATTTCTGGTGTTGTGACTAAAGCTTGTGCTTTGACAATATGCCTTTCAATTATCTTCAAGTGGGGAAGTAACTCAGGCTGAATCTCTATGACTTGGTCACTTATTTTGTCTTCTTGCTCCCTTAACTCTACTCTTAACCGCTTGAGTTCTTGAACTTTGAGGATATGCTTATGAAAAGCATTTGGCTCGGATAAAGAGGCTTGTGCACTAGCTTGGATTTCGGTATCCAACTATTTTATCTTTTCACTGATCTCAGCAGTGAAGCTTTCCATAGTGCAAAGATTTACTAACATTTGAATAATGTTCAAAGTGATAGATTGAACATCGGTTATCACCTCAAAAAGTTTTACCTTATTTATTGCCACTTCCTGGCTGATTTTCTCTACTAACTTGTCCTAAATTTTAGACTCTTCCCTTTCCTCAATTCTCTTTTTTGCTTCAATATCCGGGGCGTTCATTTCTTGAACTAGAGTGGCAATTTGGTCTATTACTAGTGAGTCATCATTAATTTGGACCTTAGGTACAATCTATTGTAAGATGTCTCTTACATCTTCAAGTATTTTCTTTCTCTCATGCTATTTTCTAATCTTCTCCTGAGTTGCCTTCTTGGTGCATAGTTCCTCATATTTTCTTAGTTCCTCGAGGTCTAGGGTCCTTGGGTCACATTTCGGTATTTCAATAACTTCATCTAGTTTGACCGGCCCTTTACCATGCTTTTTCTTTTTCTTTTTAGGTTCTTGAGGTGAATCCTTAACAAAAGGTACAATGTCCTTTAACTCAACATTTAGCATTTCTTTCCCAATAGACACATTATATTCTTTCTTCTTCTCCTCGGTAACCTATGTGTCAGTTCAAATAGAGGGAGCTTATGATGTAGTGTCTGATAGGGTAGTCTCGGTAGTCTTTTCCTTTGTATCCTTAGGCTCATTTGTCTTAGCAGGTGTGCTTGTCCCTTGATCCCCTGATGTATCCATTTGTTGCTCAGGGATTGATCTTTCGAGTCCTTCCTTGGAAGTTATTTCTATTGCTTCTATAAGAATAGAAATTTCACTTGGTATTGATGTCATTGTTGGCTTGGTGAGGTGTCCCTCTTCTTGCATTTTTTCTCCAGCAACTGTTACATCCTCATCATCAGCTAGGTCATCAGGATCACCATTTGTGATGTCCTCAATGAGTACATCAAGTACATTATTGTCTATTATTTGGATCTCAGCTTGATCCAGTGCATCCTATGTTAGATTTATTTCCTCAGTGGCATCTCTTGTATCAGGTACCTCAGTATCTAATAAGTCAATTCTTTGTGTGGGTGCCAAATCTGACTCATCACTATGTATTCCTTTCCCTTTTCTCTTTGATTTCTTCTCAAGAATAATGGCTAGTGCCATCTTTTCTGACTCTTCTAAGGCTTGTATAACTAAAGTCCAGATGAGTTGACTATTCTCATATATGTCTACCACATTTTCATCAAGTATCTACAGTGCCTGGTTCTTTAATCAAAATTATTTTGAATATTTTATCATGAATTCCTCAATCTCAGGAACTGTCAATGTAGGAACTACCAAAACTAGGGATTGTTCCCTCATGTTCTCGGTATTCAAGGAATAGGTCCATTTTTCTAAAATTCTTTCCTCTAATGCCTTTGGTAAGTATTTGGAAAATTCAATAGGAACTCTTTTGAATCTTATCATCATTTGTATTATGGCCTCTTCTATTTTATTCTGATCCTTGGTTGACAAGTGCTCAAACCGACTAATTACATGATCACTAAGTTCACCATTCTCTATTATTTCTTCTGCTACCTCATCTATAGAATGACTCTTATTTACTACATCTTTGAACTGATCATTATTATCTTCATCATCATCTAAATCATACTTTCCCCTAATTAACTTTCTTCTTTTCTTTGGGGCTTCAGGAGTATTTTTAGTACCTCTTTTCTTATATGTTTTTGTCAGTGTAGAAGCAGTTGGGATTATTATCTTTGCAACTCCTTTCTTCAAAGGTGGTGAGGCTACAGTTGTTGATCTTATTTGTGCCCTTGTTGACACTTCTAAATTATTCTTCTTTGGAGTGGGGGTAGTAGAAGCCAGTGTAGAGTCTCTATCTTTGTCTGACTCGGTTTCCTCACTGTTATGTGGTTTTTCAGAAAGAAGCAACTGACCTTCGGTTTCTACCTCAACTGATGTACTATTAGATGATCCAATATCATCTCCAAACTTCTCTACTAAGTTCTTCATCATTTTTCTTGACTTCTTTGTTATCTTACCGATAACTAGGCCTATTTTAATCCTTGTCTTGGCCTCTTCAAAGGTTCCAAACCTCTCTACATTTACATAATTTGGTACAGAAAACAAATCTTGTATTGATTTTAAAGAAAAATCAATGTCTATCTCATATCCCATAGGGGCTAACCATTTTTTCCTAGGCTCTACAACCTTCATCAATGTGTGGTCGGTGTCAACAAGAAAACATATGTCCTGTTCATAATCTTCCACTAGTTGACTAGGAATTATGCTATGATAATTTATCCTTCTTTTTAATTGCTCAAAGTAGTTGTCTAAAATATTATTAAGATTATTTCCCAAGCCCTTAATCAAATCTAAAATTTGTACTATGACCAGCTTGTCGGTTGACCACTATATATTACCAACAGAAGGGAAATATCATTGCACATAAAAGAATATGCAAACCAACAGGGATCCAAACTTGCATGTATTCGACTTTGCCGACCGAATTGTTTTCATGTTCTCTTCAACTTGCTTCAACAGAAACTCGGCAATGTCCAACTGATAACCTTTCTTAACCATTTTGTAGGCAATTTCAATGGCTCCACAAGGTACACTATTATGTCTACTTGACTGATAAATTTTATAACCAATGACATGTGTTGCATATTTTACCTCTGGGTCTTTGATCATGTTAATTTTCATGGCTCCATCATCCCACTTGGCTCTGATGTTCTTCTCAATTTCCACCCTAGGTGCACTATGAATTGCTTTCGCCTTATCAGTAATAGGATACCCAGTAACATCATGAACCATATTCTTAGTTATCTTTACTAGCTCATCCAACCATAACTTTCCATCATGAAACCTAATAAGAACAACCCTAATACATTCGTTCTTAAATTCCCTTGGAAAATTTAGGGCATTCGTCAAACCAATAACTTCCAATTGTTTGTGTTCAGGTTTCAACTTTCCATCTTCTCTGCATAGCTTCCGGTATGCTGCATACATGTCAAAATCTCCAATCTCTCCTATTTTGTAGTGAATATATGATCTCACATCCTCGACTAGTAGAACCGTAGGTGGTATGCTTGAGAAAGCACCCGCTTGATCAATTTTTTATGTAACTTCGGGATGAAGTTTGTATCGGGGTTTATTGCATGTTTCAAACACTATAAGGTTTACTTCCTCCTCCTCTGCAAACTTAGATTTATTCACTTTCGATTCGGATGCCATTGTTTCTTGAAATAGGGTTTAGGTAAGTACGAGTATGAATAGCTCAGTAGTAATAGTACTTACACAAAAAATGCCAATGAAATCACTTGGAAGATTATGATATAGCTCTTAATCTCTCTGTAAATCTGTTGCTTTAAATCACTCCTAGAAACTCTTTGCTCTTCTTAATCACTGGTGAAAAATGAACTAAGTTCATCATGTATTTATAACCTTTTTTAAATTCCCACTCAATACCTTTGCAATAAATGCTCGACCTACTCAAAGCTTGACGAAAACTTTCAAACTCAGTGAGTACCACAAAATACCAACAGCTCTGTTAATACATAACTTTTTCACTCGATTAATACTAATACTCGATTAACCTTGCTTACTAGTCACTGACGGGTAACTCCTTACTCAGTCTTGCATATACCGACTGTAAACTCTTTAAAGTCCAAAACTTGTAAAACTATAATGCATCTTAATTCATGTAGATTTGGTATGTGCGCATCAAATATAAGGAAATGTATGTAAAATATGATCAACTTGAATTATCAGTTCCATACATACATTTTTCAGCTTAGGTGGAGGTGTTGATGTCACCCAATCCAACGGACGAGGTTTCACTGACTCCATTGCTTGACTCAACATTATCATTTGATGCCTTTCTCCACATAGTATTTCTTATTCTCATGATATCTGCAATTGTATTTCCATTCTCAAAGATTTATTTCTCTGGTGCTTGGTCTCTGCAATCTTTACTTAGGTGACCGAATTTATGACAGTGCAAACATGCCATACCAGTTCTTTTCCAGCTTTGAGATTTTCTAGCCTATCTCTTCCTCATGCAATTAGCTTCAATATGTCCATACCTTCCACATACTATGCATTTAGCCCATGTGTTATAATCCCAAGTGTAAGCATTACCTTGTCTTCTTTGTTGATAGGATTTGTTCTTTTCTTTTGGTGTCCATACTTTCTTCATCTTTGTCCTGCATTATTGTGAGATGTGTCCATGCATGTTGCAAGTGTGATAGTGTTTCTTCATGTAGGGTTTTTTAGGATTCCTTTTCAACTTATATCTACATTCATATTCTTGATGTCCAAACTTGTTACAATTATAACAATGACCATTGAACTTAGGAGTGGTTTTCAGTTTACCTTGTGCTTTACTCTTGCAAACATTTGAAGTGTGGCCTAATTTACCACAATGATAGCATGTCAATGTCTGAGGTCTTTGATTATGGTTGATGTTCATCTTTTCATCTTTCTTAGATGATTCTCCTTGCTCGATGTACCCTAATCCAATAGTACTTCCAAGTCCTCTTTGAATAATAAAAAAATCATCAATCTTCTTAGAACTATCTTCAGCCTTTTTCATCATCTCATTATGTTGTTGTTGCATCTTCACTTCATTTCTTAGTTTTTCATTTTCTTCCCTAAGTACTCCAATGTCTTCAAGTTTCCTTGATAACTCATTATTGACTTGGTTAATCTCATGGATTACAACAATCATCCGATTGGATATTTCAAAGTGATGCTCGGTAAGTCTCAGTATCTTAGTTTCCTTCACTTGTAGTTATTCACTCATTTGTCTTTTGTCTTCAACAGCCAAATTTATTTCTTGTTTAGCTTGTCTAGCATTGTTCATCACATCAATCATTCTTACCATTTGTGTCTCTTGACTAATTTGCAAGGCTTTCACTTGTTCAGTCAAATGAAGATTTTTCTCAAACAAATAAAAAATTGCACTTTTAGAACCATCATAAATTCTTCTTGAACTAGATCCAATATTATCAAATAGATCATCAATCTCTTCTTCATGATAGTTAGTCTCATTTTCCAAAATAGCCATGTTCTTCCTTTGAACCAGTAACTTATTCAATTCATCCTTGGCTTGCTTGTATTGCTCAATAAACATCTGCATCTGAATCTTTTGATTTTACATAGTTTTTTCCAACTTGTATCTCTCCATGATTAGATCTTTCCTCTAGTGGAATGGAAAGATAAGGGACGGAGAGGGGAGGGGTGAATCAGTACCCTCAAAAACTTTTAACTTGATACTCAATCTACAAATGGTAATAAAATATTCTATCCAACTTAATCCATTGTATGAAACATTCATTCAATTGACTTGTAAATGTAAAGTGCATGAAAAAAAACAATAATTCAATCACATAACACAGCTATGTTGGTTACACATAAACCCTTGTGAGAAGGTAAAAACTACGGTGGGGATGACACCCACAAATTCTTCACTACTGTAGATAATAAAGTATGTCAGTTAAGGCTACAAGTTGTGATCACTTTTGGTGATCTTACCCTATTAGGAGTAACAATAAGATCAACTAGATCTACCTTGTTAAAGGATTTAAACAACACTACTTGAGTGTGTACTTAGTAAAAAGATTTACAACAAGACTGTTAGGTCTACTTTGTTAAAGAGATTTTGCTAACTTAGTTACAATGATTAGAGAATAACAGAAAGTATTTTTAATTGACAACTTATGCTTGTCTAAATTAGATATATGAAATATCAAATATATATCACCTCAATGTGTAGTTATATGTCCTTTGTACTTCTTGGTAGCCTTGATTGATTCTGTATAAACTAAATATCTCTGATTACTACTCAAACCTTGTGTAAAAATTGATATCTCTAAGGTGGCTACTGCTTCAAGATCTCCTTGTCATCCTTCTCCTCTTCCTTATGTCAAAATGTCATGAATTACAAATATATAGCATACTGCTTTCATTTCCATCACCACCTAACCTTCATGACCTAATTAGGTTACATCATCTTAGGAAAATAACCTAAGATCTATGGTATACAAAATTAACCTAGATCAAACTAATACATAGGGATCATCATTACATTTAATGATTACATCTACAATAAATGATCCTCGACCTTGGTAAAATGTTTTATGATTTTGTTGTAACCATTTACATAGATATATGTGCCATAACATATTACTATGATGTTTCCTGGATCTCTCGGTAAACACAACCAATACTTCTCGGTAACTATACTAGTGCTTGGTGTCCAGTGTGCTCAATGTTTACTGTCACTCAGTGCTCGGTGTACTCTGATGCTCAGTCAAACTTCTCTAGTGCCCAGTTAAGCCTGTTTCCATTTAGCTCCTAGTACTGCCTTATTAATACTCGGTATGAAGGCTTGTTTGTTTAACCGACTATCATATATAGCTTGTAGTTCTTCCTTTTACCAATAGATCATCAAAGATAATTGACTGATCCACTTTGATACTAATGACATCATCTAATGCTCAGTAGAGATAGCATGATGATCTTTTTTTGACTAGATGAGAAATGATGAAGGCATGATATTTTCTTGATTTTTTCTTGAGTGCTTGTCTAGTTGATTCATAGCAGTATGAAAATCTATCTAATGACATGATCATCAAAGAATCATAGAGGACATTGGCATATGAAAGGGATCAATTCTTTGTATGTTTACTCACAACATTAAAATTTGAGTAAAGTGGTATATATATCATCATGGTTGAACCAGTGAGGGTTGTACCAATTTCATATTCCAAATATCTCAATGATAAAAAAAAAAGAATCTTTATGATTAAAAGAGCCAGCTAGCTGCATCCATGTAGATTAAATTTTGCATGTTAAAAGTTAGAGATTTTCCTTAAGCAAAAGGGGTAGTTTTATCATCATCAAAAGACCATATCAATGATACATCATCAAATGTCTAGAAGTATATATAATAAATTTCGTAATCAACATCATCAATTTCTAAATATCCATCATCAAAAATCACACTCAATTTGATCATCAAAGGTAAATCAATAATCCTCAAATCAATATACCTCGTCAAAATTCCAAGTCTATCAAAGTATATCATCAAAAAGGGAATCATGTGCATCAAATGAACAATGCTACTTCAAGGACATCATCAATATTCAATCATGTTGATCAACTTGGGGCAACCTAATTTTGCTCATCACATGTTTCCTATATCTGCACCTGTACCAACAGATGGCCCTTCTCTTCTACCAGTCCCAAATTTTACATCATGGGAACATCAAATTAACCATGCATCATCAAAACATCTAACTAAGAATATTAAATCAAATATAAATTAGTCAAATCATCGAATTGATCATCTAACATCAATCCAGTTATCATATCATCCACTTTCTCATCTTGAGCACATCAAATTTCCTAACTCTAGATCTTGAGGAAGGAAAATCAACTTTTTTTCATCTCTCTAGATCTTGAGAGAGAAACATCAATCTATCAAACTACCTATCCTATAAAATTGACATCAATAAATCATCAACCAAGTGACTCTAACTGACATCAAGTGATTTCAAAACATCATCAACCTATCTAGAACATCAACAACATTTTATTAATCAAATTCTCTCATGACTGGGACATTTTTAAATTGATTTTATCGGGAAACAAATCATAATGATTTCAAATCCAAAAAATCAGAATAATGAATTCAAATTGATAAAATCATAGAAATTTTTCATTGAAGGCAATAAATGCAAAATTTTTGAAATCATCAATGGGCCATTAAAATTAGTTGAATTTCCTAAATCAAGCATCATATCAGGAATTAAGTATTGTAACAAAAATTTGCATCATCAGCAAATTAGGATTTTATCATCAAAATCAAGCATTAAGATCAAATCAAGCATCATTTAATCAAACATCAAACATTCTTTGAACCATTACGCTTCACACAGTGATTCAAAGAGGGGTATTTGCAATCACCTAAAAATGGTCAAGCTAAATCAAAGTGAGTAATCAAGAATCAAATCATGGATTAATTGAAATCAAATCCAAAGGGATTAATCAAATCAAAAAGATTAATTAATTGTGCAATTGATTTAAATCAATTTAATTGTATAGTTAAATCAAATCAAATCCAACTCATTCAGGGTACACATGGCTAAAGAAAATAAATTTAATCATTTATGTTGACAAAATGGTCAGCACTCCCTTCAAGATTAGTGACATGGCTTAACCGCCTCCTATGTCTTCTATAAGTCTAGTGGTTGTATCGGGCATTAAAAGGTCGATCTTTTGGTGCAACAACAACTGCTACTTGTAACAAGTGGTATCAGAGCTTGGTCACAAGTTTGAATCCCCTCGGGTAACGCTGAGGGGGAGATTGTTGAAAAAATGGTCAGTGCTCCCTTCGGGATTCATGACATGGATTAACCACCTCCTGTGTCTTCTATAAGTCTAGTGGTTGTATCGGGCATTAAAAGGTTGATCTTTTGGTGCAACGGCAACTGCTACTTGTAACATTTATTAATTCCTATTTTTCTCACCAACCACATATGGAAAAAATCAAAATCAACCAATGGAAATTAAGGAATGATCTCACATGGATAAAAGCCCAATAAATTCTCCATCACACATCTTGGAGAAGCATCTTGACCATTCATTTTGTCTCTTTGTTCCAATCTTTGAGAAAAAAATATTTAAATTGTCCCAACATTTGAAACCATTAACCTAACTCAAACCTAATCATGGTTAATCTTACTCTACCTCTAATATTTGGGAAAAATTATAAAAGGAGGCAAAAATTAGGAGAAAATGATCCACTCTCATTAGTTTTAATTGCATCCAAATTATAAGCATTTTAATTGTGATTTCATAGCATAATTTTAGCATGTTTTAGTATAATTTGAGTAAAGATAGGATTAGATGCATCCTAGATCTTAATTTCTCATTTGAGATCTATCTCTAATGATGCTTAAGCTGACTTTGTTTAGGTTTAGGTGCAAATCTTCCAACAATACCAACTGCATTATAAATATATGTTCTAGACTAAGTAAGATATATGAGTTTACCAACCATAGACTTATATAGAGTCTTGTCAACTACTATAGAATCATCATCTATTGAAATCTTTCTTCTTGTTATCATAGGGGTGCTTACTAGCTTTCAATCATCCATCTTGAACTTCTTCAATATCTCTTTCACATACTTAGACTGATTAATGAATATACCTTTATCTATCTGCTTCACATTCAATCCCAAAAAGTACTTGATAGGTCCAATCATTCTCATTTCAAACTCACTCTGCATCTCTTTAGAAAAATATGCACTAAGCTTGTCATTACCACCAAAAATAATGTCATCAATAAAAATAGCAACTAGTAATAATCCTTCAGGTGTCTCTCTTATGAATAAGTTACAATCTATTGCTCCTTTCTTGAATCTGATCTTTGTCAAGTAACCATCCAATCTTTCATACCATGTTCTAGGGGCTTTCTTTAGTCCATAGAGGGCTTTCTTCATTGTGCAAACCATGTTAGGTTTGTCTGATAAACTAAATCCTTTAGGATTCTCTATGTAGACTTCTTCCTTCAATTCTCCATTCAGGAATGATGACTTGACATCCATATGATATACCTTAAAGTCTTTTTATGTTGCATAGGCTAGAAATAACTTTATAGCTTCAAATCTACTTACAAGGGAAAATGTATCAGAGTAATCAATTCCTTCTCTTTGCACATATCTTTTACATACTAGTCTTGTTTTGTTTCTTACCACTGTACCATCTTCATTCATCTTGTTTCTGAATATCCACTTGGTTCCAATCATATTTTTGTCACTAGGCCTAGGGACCAATTCCCATGTATCATTCTTAAATATCTAATCTAAGTCTTATTTCATTTCTTCATGCCAATCTGAATCATTGCATGCATCTTCAACACTTAAAGGTTCAATTTGTGAAAGTAAACATACCACTTCATCAACTATTAAACTTTTTGCTCTTGATCTTGTCATGAATTTTCTGTTCTGATCTCCAATGATATCTTCTTTAGAATTGTATCTAGATGTGAATTTTGAAACATTAGGTGTGACGCTCTCATATGTCTTCTGTGATTCTTCTTCACTTAGTTCAAGTTCACCGATTAATACATCAATGTTGTCAAACATTTCTTCAAAATCTGCTACTCTACTGATAGGTCTAGGTTCTTCTTTGATCATAGGTGCATAATCATAGAATATCTCTTGAATCATAAACTTTTCATCAATATTTACATGCTCACTTTTAATTATTTTCTTCAATCTCAAGTTAAAACATCTATAAGCTTTGCTTTTAGTAGAGTAACAAAGAAAAATACCTTCATCGCTTCTTGCATCAAACTTACCAACACCTCATCTCTCTTGATGTAACACTTGCTTCCAAAGATTCTGAAGTATTTTACTATAGGTACATTCCCAAACCATAGCTCATAAGGTGTCTTGTCTATGCCTGGCCTTAATTGAATTATGTTGATATTATAGACTACAGTATTGACTGCTTCTCTCTAATAGGTGTGTACAACTTTTCCTTCAATCATGATAGTGCATGTTGTGTCAACTATGATCCTATTTCTCCTTTCTACAATTCCATTTTGCGGAGGGGTTCTAGGTGCACTTAGCTATCTTTTTATCTCATGTTCTTCGTAATACTCATAAAATTTGTCAGAAGTGAATTCTCCTCCTCTATCTCAACTTAGACATTTTATCTTTAATCCAAACTCATTTTCAATTTTAGCTTTGAATATTTTGAGCTTCTCAAATGCTTCATATTTATCTCTTAAGAACGCAACCCACATCATTCTAGAATAATCATTAAAAAATAAAATAAAGTACCTTTCACCATAGTATGATCTTGTTTGAGCTGGTCCACATAGGTTTGTATGCACTAGATCCAATTTTTTCTCTATTGAATTCAGCTTGCTTCTGAATGAGTTCTTTACATGCTTTCCCATCACACATTCCCTGCACATTGTATCAACTAGTCTTGCAATACTAGGGAGTTCTCTTACTGCCTTTACATTTCTTATCTTTACTATATTGTCAAAATTGATGTGACATAGTCTTTTTTGCCATAACCAACTGTCATCTAATTTTGCAACAAAACAAATTGCTTTTGAATTAAGCTGAAAAATATTACCTTTTGTCTTTGAACCTGATGCAATCATTAATCCTTTTTTGTTATTAATGATGCACTTATTGTTTTTGAATTCTAACTGATATCCTTTGTCAAGTAATTGTCCAACACTAAGTAAGTTATGATGCAAACAATCAACATATAGAACATCATTAGTGTTATTCTTTCTATCCAAAGTGATAGCTCCTCTACCTATGATAGATTTAGGAGTGTTGTCTCCAAATCTAACCACACCACCTTTGTACTTATCTAGATGTACAAATTTGTCTTTTTCCCCTATCATGTGATGTGAACAACTGTTGTCAATGATCCAGTCTGTCATGAGGTCTGCTTGTGAAATCAATGTTTTCTCTTATGTTTTCTTTTCCTCTTCAATATCCATGTCATCAAACATTTTCTCTATATCTTCAATTGCAATAAATCCAATTTCATCTTCTGTTGAATCTTCATCTCTCACTCCATCTTTAGCATAGAAACATTCTTTTGTATACTTAGGGTTGAAATTAGTTTTGTACATCTTGACTCTTGTAGGACACTTAGATGCAAAATGACCAATCTTGTTACATGAAAAGCATTTAAATGGTAACTGACCTTCATATTTTCCTTTTCCTTTTTTTTTTTTTCTTTCTTAGCAACCATAGCAATGAATTCTTCCAGCTCTTTATCATCATCTACATCATCAAAATTACCAGAAGTGTTCGAAGATTTATTACCATGGACTAAGGCTTTGAATGTTGTTTCACTTTTAGGCTCTGTCGTCAATCTTGATATCTCGAATGCTGAAATATTTCTGATTAAGGTCTCTCTCTTGAAGTTTTTTGAAAACTACATAGTCTCATCTAGGATGCTTATCTTTCTCTCATAATCTATTGTTAGAGTAGTCATCAATTTATCCATTATGTCTTCTTCCAAAATCTCTCCACCATTGTTTCTGATTCCTGCAAATGCTTCATTAATTATTTGATTGTATGCTCTGATGTTCTCATTAGGTAGCATCTCCAAATTGTTATATATTTTCTTCCATGTCTTTCTATGTGCATTCTTGGCTTGGATATCTCCTTCAAACATGTCTTCTAGATACTTCCATATTATGTAGGCTATATCTTCTTTCTTGATCTCTAAAAAATCACTATCAAATAAGGCACTAATAAGGCCTTCTTTGGCAATTTCATTTTGAGTGAACATTTTTTTTTAGTGGTTGCATCTTCTTTGGCAAGGTCTTTTAGAGAGGGAACATGAACATCTTTAGTAGCTGCTTCAAAAATCTCAAAACTGATGCACTGCAAATGTGTTATCATTTTTTTTCTTCCAGTCTAGATAATTCTCTCCATCAAACTTAGGACTTTCTTTTCTAAATAATGTCATTTGATCAACCTCAAGTTGTTAAACTTTTTCTCTGAGGCACTTGGCTCTGATACCAATTGTTAGGAATAATCCCAAGAGATAACTAAGAGGGGGGGGGGGTGAATCTGTTATCTACAAGATTTAATTATTTATCCAAGTTAGTACAGAAGAACATTAAGCACATACACAACAAGATAACACTTAACATAACACCAAAATTTTGGTTACAGGGAAACCCAAAATAGTTAAAAACCACGATGGGAATTAGCACCCACTAAAACTACACTAGAGAATAATGATCCCTATTAGAAGATCTTACAACCCTGTTTGGAGTTGATCTTTACAATACATGAAGTACAATGACTTGGTCAAAGGTCATACCCTATTAGGAGTCTTTTATAAATAACCATGTTAAAGGTCAGGACACACTGTCCAGGAGCACACTGCTTAAATGGTGAAGGCTGCAACCTTCTACACAATAAATACACACTATATCTGGATCTTGGTGAACTGTGAATTAGACCTGTTGTCTTGATCAGTTCCAATGAATAGAATACACTCTTTTCTTCTTCACATAAATCTTCAATTGATGATTGATATAGCTTTACTGGCCCAATACTTTCGCACCTTCTTGCTCTGCTTACATAATCCTTCCTTAGCCATCACAACTGACCGGCTATAAGTAGCCTTCTCCAAAAGATATAATCAAGTTGGCATGTTAGAACCTTCTTGAAATCATATTAATGAAACAATACAACTCTTCAACAACATCTCCAATGGCTATACTAAACACGCAACACAAATAGGACCGCACAACAAAATATGAGTAGACACGTCACTTCATACTATCAGCTTCACCAAATTACTTCAAACTATACTCTCAAGCTGAAATATGTTATGCACTCTTAACCAAATAATCTTAGCTCATAACCAAACATGAAACCAAACACGCATACCATAATGATAGGCGCAACTATTGAAACAATATAAACATTGTCAGCTCTCAACAAATAATCTCTTGAAACTATAACTAGCAAATAGAAATATCACAACTCAACTTCAACTGCAGAGTCTACAACACAAAATAAATGTGCAAGTCTCCATCATAACCATACTATGAATTACATACAAAAATTTGCTTGCAACACTATCAGGAACACTGTTGTTACAAACAACCGCACAGCTGTCTACACTCATAATCAACCTTTGCGTCTATGATATCATTCTAATAACATATCCATACAGCATATGATCAAGACTCTCTGCATATAATTACAATGCACACTGCTTACCATATGTTGTCATCAATGACAAACATAGAGTCAAGACTAGTTTACTGGAAAATCTCCAACAAAATTATCATATTATGATTATGTATTATATTTAAAATACTCTCTCTCTCTCTCTCTCTCTCTCTCTCTATATATATATATATATATATATATATATATATATATATATATATATATATATATATATATATATATATATATATATATATATATATATATATATATATATATATATATATATATATATATAGACACACACACACACACACACACACACACATTCTAACCCTATCTTTATACCTTTCTCTATCTAACTCTATGTCTCTCCCCGTCCCCTTATATAATGTATATTAAATTAATATAAAAACATGCATGCATTAAATATATAATTCATTATGTGTATAACACATTAGATGTGCATATAAATATTTTAGGTATAAGATATTAGATACTAATATGATGTCAACTACCTTTTTCACAAGGGTCCCAATAGTAAATTCTTGGCGCCCTTGCGAGTTTTTGGTGGCCATGTTAAAAATATCGAATATTAATTAATTTTGGATATTTGATATTAATCCAATATCAAATACCTAGGCCACACAAATTATACAAGTGGGCCCTTTTGTGCATTCCAATGGTCGGTACATTATTTTTTCAAGCAACAAACATGGGGTTTTCAAACAAAAAGAGAAAAAAAAAAACTTTTTCAAGGGCATAGTTTTCACAAATATATCATTGGTAATCATTTTTTATCATCTTTTTTTAGCTAAATGGGGAGCAACAAACATCAAAAGAAAAAATGAAAGAGAAGGCTTACAAAACACCAAATTAAACCATATAGAAAAAGAGATATAGAAATTCATAGGAAGAGGAGATAAGGTATGTAAAATATTAGTGAAGGTGGGGGCTCTAGTCTACCCATAAATGTTATTTCAAATGAAGAGGAAAATGAATTTGAAAAAAAATTAACATGATTTTGAAAATGAGAATGAAATGTAGAGATTGATATTGAAAATGTTGGACAAGAAATTCAAATTGGGAATGAAAAGGTTGAAATTGATATGAGAAATGTTCAACACAATATCAAATTTTTAAATGAAAAGGTGGGAAGAAAAATTGAAGGTGAAAATGTTGAAATTGGCATAGAAAATGCAGTTCATGAACCAAGTGAACTTAAGGGAAATCATCACTAAGGTATGGTTCTAAGTGTTTGAATGAGTTGAAAGGAAAAATAGGACCATGCACAAGGTAAATACACCCTAGTAGACACATTGGCATTGATGGTTTGTACCCATGATGAAAAAAAAAAATTACACTACCTTACAACTTTTCATTGAATGCATTTGACAGTTTTTGTGTCAACATGAATATTTATGCCCTAAAAAAACCACTTCAAGTCTTGAAAAGATAAGACAAATTATTGTAGAGGGGCCCCATGACTCTATAGGTTTGTAAAATTATTTGCAAGTGTTAAGGTTTACAAGAAACAACCCTATCAAATTTCAACAATTTTATGCACTTAGGACACTTAAGGGACATTGTTGCTAGGGTATGGTTATGAGTTTTTAGGTGAGTTGGGAGGAAAAAAGGGACCATGATGAGGGTAAATTTTCTCAATTGGATGCATTGCATTGATGTTTCACACCCACAATAAATAAAACAAGAATCATACTCCCTTGAAACTTTTTATTAAATGCATCTAACGCCTTTTACATCAATAGAAACCCTTCAAAAATCTATTTGATTCTTGAAAATATTAGACAAGTTATTGTAGAGGGGCATCAGGTGATCCTATAAGTTCATAAAAATCATTCACAAGTGTCACATTTTTCAATAAATATCCCATCAAAGTTTGATAGTTTTATGCACTTAGGGAACTTAAGGGACATTATTGGTAGGGTATGGCATTGGGCATTCAAGTGATTTGGGAGGGAAAATAGGACCACACCTAGGGTAAAAAAGAGCATGAAGGGTGTAACATGCATGAAGTACATCATAAAAATATGAGTCTCACAAGTACATGTCTATTACTCAGTAGTACATGTCTAATTTGTCAAGTTCTCATGTTGCTATTATTGAATCAGGAAGATTTAAACCCACCATGAGAATGCATTTTTCCTCCTAATCTATTATCCAATGTTAAGATACCTTAATACTACAACCCAAAAGTGTTGGATACCATAGTACTAATGCTTATATCTCTTATCTTATTCCTTAAATAAAATATATCATACCCATGAAACCATATATCCAAAAGAATTCAAACACATGGAATAGAGTTCATAATACATATTCATAATAATAGGCATATGCCAAATAGTAATTCCAAGGTAACCAATATTAATAGAAAATGTCAAATAGAAAAAAACATAGGATATAAATACATCAAATATTATTAAAACATAATAACAATAACACTCACATAAGTAAAAATATGTAATGATTTCATAAACATGATTAATACATCTAGTGCATATGAGGAACAAATTATATCAAAATTCAACTTTTTATATATCATATTATCTAATAAGTTTGTATTTACATATTTAAATATGACATAAATTCCAATTCAAATAATTTATTACAAAATGTGGGATATGTCATCGCAAAATTTCTACAAAACATACATGTGAAATAGTCAGGATAGGTGACAACTATATGTCTCTATGATATCTAAACTATTGATGAATCATCAAAATTGATCCTCTTTGAACAAGTATAAAGATCTAAAGGATTCTATATATAAAAAATTCAAACCAAAATTAAGATTAGCTAAATTATATAATTGAAAATCAGAAAATTTACATCAAAATCAATAACTATTGAAATATAATTATACAAGGTTTTAAAATTGAGTTATTCATTACCTCAAGTATACATTTCCTAGTATGGTCAGGAGTCCTAGCATGTGTTTGTGCTAGCAAAGGGATGTCACTAACATTTTTAAAGTCAACCTATGTATGTTCACAATCATAAAATTGATACAAGTTATCCTATAACTGTCGGTGATAGGAACATACAAGACAAAAATTAAAATAAAAACATATATGTACATGCATCTCTTCTTCTATCCATGTCGATATAGTCAGCAAGGATGTGAATCCCATAATTTTCTATACAAAAAATGAAAACTATGTGAAACCATCAATCTATGTCAACATGTAGAATCATTCAAAGTTCTTTAAACTCTTAATTAAATTGGATTTGTGTTCAATTACCTTTCCCTTTTCAATGGGTTTCATTGCACCTCCATCACACTATGATTCCCTTGCACTAGGTGCCTCTTGCAAGATTAAAAATTAGATGAAAATGTTAATTAATATATAATTTAATCAATGACAATTTAGATGATAAGCATGTATGCAATAAAAAAAAATGTAAACGATAAAATGCTGAAATATATCTCATGCAACTATCAAGGCCAAATAAAAGGGTTGAGAGCATGGCATCTTGTACCTATGTCAAGTCCTCCTCAAACATTAACTCAACATAAATAGACCTTGTAAATAAACATTATTATATTTTTAATAAGTTTTCTCTTATAAATATTTATTTAAAATAAAATGCACTATAAAATTACAAGTTAAGTCTTACAAATATAATCTTTGTGAATGATGTGTGCACCTCATCATCTCTAGAATGAGATTCTTTGTCATATCATCTTGTGCACCACCCATATCATACACCTCGTAATTAGATGTTTCAATAGGATACTCAACATGTAGTCGAGGGGACCTAGGAAAATATGCTTGCACATAGTGCAATTATGGCGTACACAAATATGTGGACTTGAGGAGGATGTTCTAGCACCACTAGATCCACTACCAACATCATTTTCATTTGGTTGTGCTAGTGTTGTAGTCTCAGTAACCAAAATCCCACTCTAAGCATAAGTAGCCATAATATTCAATTTTCCCTAGGTATATCCTGGGGCATACCTTTTCCTATGCCCATGAATGGTCTCATGCTAAAGTAGTTCACATTATTATGCAAGATAAACTTAGTATATAGTTTTTTTATAAAAAAAAAGGGCATATATGTATTGTGGCTAGGTGGTCTATAAAAAAACCATCCGCCAATTACTCCATAAGTTATTTCATAAATCATCATGTGTGCACCACTTCATGGATAGGTTTGGTTTTTTTTTGATCCACTATTTATCTAGTATGGGGATCAAAAAAGAGGAAAACTATTTCATCTTTTTATATTCTAAGGTCCTTCATCTCTTCATAAGAAAACCCATCTAAATAGTGAGCTCTCATAGATTCTCATCGCTAAAGTACAAAATTATGTTGGGTGGTGAGGGTTTCTACATTCAATATTCTCGACTACAATGTGTAAATGTTATACACTAAGTTTGCACCCTTGTTTCAAGCTCTCTTGGTCTTGATAACCTAGTATAACATGGGAATCATCTCCAGGTTGTGGGACCTATGCTAACTGAGATGAGACCTCCAGGTTCTAGGTTGGTTGCTCTTGGATAATCACCTTAATTTCCTTCTTTGATAGGAAAGTAAATTCCTGAGGGGAAAAGGGATAGAGAGAATGCATGAAAGGAAATGACTAAAAAGAAAACTACCTACTAGGTGATACACCGAAATGATGGTATGAATTATAGTATGGAGGATGAAATCAGTGCATAAACTTAGGTCTAGGAGATCACAACTCACTAAATAGGCTTGCATCAATGTTTCATAGAAGGGTCTACAATAGAAAGATTCTATTCAGGGAAAGAGAAAATTTCACAAACAATAGCATTCCTAAGAATTTAGGCACAATCTATGACCTGCAAACAAACATTCACCTCTGTAACTAGCTATAGGAATGAGACAGATTATTAGGGGGTTGAAGTATACCCACAAGATCATTCAAATCAAATCATCCATAGTCTTACACATGAATTGCATAAAGAAAGAGGGATCAGGAACCCTAAGATATAGCTAAAAACATACATATACTCAACTCATTAAGAGAAAATTTAGACAAGAAGACATAGGGACAGAGAGAATGTCACAAAATACCTTTGCAATATCTAAACCTCAATGAAAGGTTACAAACTCCAAAAATCCAGAGGGCAGAAAGAATGCCATGGATAACTCCTCAGAAAGAAAATCCTTCTTTTACAATTGTAAACTCTGAGCTTCAAAAAGCTCCAAAAAAACAATATATACATGTCCTCTAGTAGATAGGTAGGAGCCAAAACCTAATTAGGGTTTACATGAATTGTCATATAATAATCAAACCCTAACCCTGTCAATTTTTATCATAAATGTCCATGAAATTATCCCAACCAATCAGATATCTTGCGTGTCCACCTCTGCAATTTGAAAACCTCACACCAAAACCATGACCCTATCGATGTTGAATTGAGTCTATCATGAATGCTCAAATCTGATCCTTATAGATATTTGTATTTTGAAGTATAGAAGGCCACAGGTGGCACCAACCTTTAATGCCTCTTTAGCACAAGAACACCACCATGGTACCCTAAGAAATTAGCAAGCAGTGGCCATCAAATATTCTTCATCATCCTCCCAACTGCAAGTGTCCCGAAGACATAAATTCTAAGCTACCCACAACTGTATTCGACCAACAGTAAGAAACTAGTGAGAAAAATATTTAAATTTTGAAAACAACGGCTAGCTGATCCAATTTAAAATGTGGCCATCGATATCAATCTTTCCTGATAGATGAACGGCCTAGATTATCTTTGTAATAGTCACAAGCTCCTTCTAAAAAGTCAAATGCCACATCACCAGTCAGAAGCCAATAAAAAATGAACACCTTAGCAAAACATAGCACATCAGACCCATGACCCACTAAGATCTTCATCGGATGGTTGTCACTATACCACGATACTAAACATCATGCATCTTATCCAAGCGGTATAATGACAACTGTGAGATCATACCATAACTTAATCATCAGGAGAGATAGGCCCCACTTAAAAAATGCTAGATGTTCTATCTAGCAGCCAATAAGAATCGAGTAGGTCAATGCCAGGTAGTAGTGGACCCACTAAGATGAAGTGCTACGTTGGAATGAAGATCGACGATTGTCACAAAACCGCAAGGGGGAAGATTAAGTCTTACAAACATGTGAAAACCATCGGATCAAGAGATTAACCTTGTTAATCAAGGCCGCTCAAGATCTTTAATAAACCGGGCCTAGACCTGCCATGTGTCACATTTTCATTTGTTGTTGACTGCCCCCTTAGATCCATCTGGCACAGGACCCACCTGACAGGAGCGCTAAGCTAAAGAAGAGGATCGACGGTTGTCATTATACCGCAACACTTAAAAAGGCATCACCTTTACCCAACGGCATAACGATGATCGTAGATTCTGCTTGAACCTTAACTGCTTTAGAGCTGAGACTGCTAGGAAAAGATAACCTCTCACTAGGTCGCTAGGTGTTAAGGACTTAACCGTCAGGAAAAAGAGATCTCGCGACTAGTTAGAAAAATAAAGAGCACATGGAAAAAGAAACCCTTAAGTGACTGAAAAGGTAACGGTGAAATATAACAGGCTAAAGGGTTTATGGTTTTTGGCTCCAACGGTCACATTTTTGAATTGAAAGACTTGTAGACCAGGGAGCTAGATGGTTGTAGAGGCCAGTAGAAAAGGTAGAAGGCCATGAAATTTTTTGAGGTGCTCGGCAGGGTTAAAATGGAGATCCTAGATTAAATTCAACCTATGACCAAAATTGAATAGATATGAAATTTTGGGCAACATTTTGGAGATTTCTACTGGATGTCAGCCTGCTAGACATTGGTCAGTGGCTTTGAGCAATCCATTGGGCATAGGATTCATCATTTGAGCACAAAAACCTTGACAGAGAGATAGACCTAGAACCAACTCAAAAATTGTGCACAGGCACTTCTTGGAAAATAGGGAAAACTAAACTAGAAAGTAGGGAAAGAAAGCAAGAAACATATTCATAGAGATTTACAAGGAGGGATTGACCTCAAAGCAGGGCTTTAAGTGGAATCCATTAACTGGTATCGGCAAGGCATCTCCTCCAAGAGTTGATAGCTGAAAAGCATTAGGCCCCTTGCATTTTGTAATAACAAACGGTCCACCCCAAAAGGAATCAAACTTTGTATGTCTGCCAGGCTTGGATCTAAATTCATCCCACTTGAGAACTACATCTCCAACTTTGAAGCTTCTAGCTCTGGCTCTTTTATCAAAACTCCTCTTTGTCTGAATCTGATGGAACTCCATATCTTTCATGGATTTGTCTCTGAGTTCTTCTAACTCTATGAGCTGAGCATACCTGATTTGTAAGGGATCTCCTTCCTCAAACAGGGCATATTGAGTGGTTAAGTCCAAAGCTAAAAATTCAGTTGAAATAGACAACTTAGCCTCTCTACCATACACTAATACATAAGGAGAATTCCCAATGATCTTCTTTGGGGTAATCCTATCTAACCATAAGGTAGACTTCAACTTAGTATGCCAATCTCTTTGGTTATCTTGCAGAGTCTTCTTTATTATCCTAATCAAGTTCTTATTAGTTGATTCAGCCAAACCATTGCCTTGAGGGTAGTAATTTGAGCTTGTATTCAGATAAATGTCATTTCTAATTGCCCATTCTAAGATTTTAAGGCCTGTGAATGCCAATGCATTATCTGATAGTATGGAGTCTGGAGTGCCGAATCTATGGATTATATCATCATAAAAACTTAAGACAACACTCTCATTTGATTCTTTTAAGGCAACTTCCTCTATCCATCTAGTGAAATAATATGTTGCAATGATTATCCACTTGTGTCCTACACTAGATGGAGGATTGATCATGCCATTGAAGTCTATGCCCCATCTCATGAAAGGT
Source organism: Chamaecyparis obtusa (assembly GCA_027943335.1). Lineage (NCBI taxonomy): Eukaryota > Viridiplantae > Streptophyta > Pinopsida > Cupressales > Cupressaceae > Chamaecyparis > Chamaecyparis obtusa. Next base: position 117,358 of record BSBK01004861.1, read on the forward strand.
TGCTCTGTTCTGATTGGCTGAAGGGGCAGAGCTAAAAGCTTTTCTTTTCCTGCAAACATAGCACATTTGATGCATTTCCTCACATAATCATGACTATCCTTAAAGATAGATGGCCAATAGTATCTAGCCCTCATGATTTTAAAAGCGGTAGTCCTAGGGGAAAAGTGACCTCCAGAAGGTCCATCATGAAATTCAAATAGGACATCAACTATCTTTTATGAATCAATACATCTCAAAAGGACACCATTGTGATCCTTTCTAAAAAGAACCTCATTTATCAGCACAAAGGGAACAGATTGTAACCTATAATATCTTCTTTTTGCTAAATCTAGGCTTGTAGGACATAGCCCTGTCTTTAAGTAATGGATCATATTAGGCAACCAACCTGCTGCCTTGGCATGTTCTTCTATAGAATGCACAACCAGAGATGCATCCGTTTGTTCTGATTTCTTTGAACTTTCATCACCTGCCAAATGCTCACAAAGACCTCTTCCTCTAACCAACTTGGTGGTCTGGATATCAATGTCATATTCCATTACCTTGGTAATCCAACCAGCTCTTTTCTCATTTAGGTCCTTGGAAAGAAAAAATTCCTTGACACTTGGATGAGTAACCTTCAAGTGTACCTTGTTATGGGTCAATAGATGTCTGAACTTTTTAAGGGTCTTCACCATAGCAAGTACATGTTTCTCTACAAAAGAGTACCTTTGTTCATATTCTTCTAAACCTTTGCTGAAGAAAGCAATAGGCTGCTCCAACCCTTCTGAATTTTCTTGAGTCAGCATAGCAGATATAGCATCATGCCCTCCATAAGCATAAAGGAAAAAATCCTTACTGAAATTTGGGTTTAATAGAGCAGGGGCTTCAGTCAAGGCTTCTTTGATGGCTTGGAAATTAGCTTTTCCTTCTTTAGTCTAGCTGAAAGTTGAACTCTTCTTTAACATGGCTGTCAAAGGCTTTAATAAATCTGCAATATTAGGCAAGAAATGCCTAACAAAATTAATCTTTCCTATGAAATATTGGAGACTTTTCTTATGATGTGGTAATGGTAGTTCTAGGATGGCTGCAATCCTCTTAGGGTCTACTATAATCCCTTTCTTGGATACTATATATCCCAACAATTTTCATTCATGCACTGCAAACACACATTTCTTGAGATTAAGAGATATCCCAAACTCTCTACATCTTTCAAAGATTTTCCTCAGATGTCTGATATGATCTTTTGCATGCTTAAAATAGACCATTATGTTATCTAAGTAGACTAGTACAAATTTGTACATGAGGCTTTTAAAGGCCATATCCATTGCCTTTTGAAAAGTAGCACCTGCATTTGACAAACCAAAGGGCATTTTTTGATAAGCCATGGTTCCCCACTTGGTTGTAAATGCAGTCTTATATTGATCCTCCTCATTAACTAAGATTTGATTGTATCTTGACTAGCCATCCAATAATGAAAATCTCTCAAATCTAGAGACACATTGTAAGATTTGTTCCATGGAGGGTAATGGATGTCGGTCTTTTAAAGAGGCCCTGTTAAGATCCCTGAAGTCAACACATAACCTCAACTCCCCATTCTTCTTCCTTATAGGAACAAGGTTGGAAACCCAACTAGTATGTTTGATGGGGTAGATGATACCACTTTCTATTAATTTGAGCACTTCTTTATGCATAAGTGGCTCAAGCTTGGGATTAACAGGCCTTTTCTTTTGCCTTCCTGGCTTAGCATTAGGTTCTAATTCAATAGTGTGCTAAGCAAGGGCAAGATTAAAACCTTTAAGGTCTTCATACTTCCATGCAAAAACATCACTAAATTCCTTGAATAGTTGGGTATAAGCCTGCTTTTCTAAATCAATGTTTACTTTCCCAAATTGTAAGTTTTTACCTGGTTCTAACTCTAATTCAACACAATGATCTTGTTGAACCACTACGCCAACTTTTTTTTTTCTTGACTTGATCATCTTTGTTGAAGACAACTTCTAAGGTGACAAGACCTCTAGGCATCTTGTTAGACTTAAGTTGTATCACTTGGTCACCATAGTTTTGCAATAGCCTATCTTGGTTATGCTCTGAGAAGACATCCTCTTCAAACAAGAATTGCAAAATTTGTTCATCATTGTCAAACACTTGCCAATTAGTATCATTATCAGGGACATAAGGTCTGACAATCACCTTGATATGTTGTTGGGTCTCCTCCTTTGAAACACTGTTAGGAATGTCATATTGAGACCCAATAGCAGCTAATCTATCTGCATTTTGATTTAGTTTTCTAGGGATAGCAACACTATTGAAAGCACAAAAGTCTTCAATTGCATCCCAAACTCTATGTTTGTACACTTTCAAGATGTCATTTTTGGTTGCACTTATCCCTCTCACTTGGCTAACTACTAACTCACTATCACCATAAACTTTTAAGGCCTTAAGCCCTCTTTCTCTAGCCCACTCTAGTCCATTCACTAGACTTTCATATTCTGCAATGTTGCTAGTGGAGGAGAAACTGAATCTTAAAGCTGTTTAGTATCTTTCTCCCCTTGGGGACACTAGCATAGCACCACCACCAGAACCATGTCTACTTCTAGCTCCATCAAAAAACAATTCCCAAACTAGATCGCTCTGATCCTCTGAATCAGTGTCCTCTTTGAGAAGATCTAGCTCTATGGATCCACTTTCTTGTATCAAATAACTTCCCAAACCAGCATCCCAAATGACATTTTCTTGTGCTTCAAAAACCTTTTCTAATTCTAGCTCATCTAATAAAATATCAGGGATGCTTTCTATCTTAGTGCTTGCTTCTTTGATAGTTGGGAAATCACTGTCATCAAATATAGGGCAGTTTGCATTGATGGTATTGGACACATATGGTTCTATATGGTGTGCTGCTAATGATTCAGATTTGATGGTGATCTTGGTACCATATCTTGTGTGAAAAAGCATGTGGGACCAGTCAGAAGAAAGGTAGCCTCCTATTTTGGCTGTGAACTCCCTTGACAAACATATGGCAAATAAAGCAGGGAGATCTATGATGTATATATCAAGTAGGATAGAGAAATTAGGACTGGCATGAAGGATTAGACTGGTATCCTTAGCTACACCTATAGTATTAACTGAGGATCTATCAAGTTGTGTAACCTTCTTTTGGAGGGGTTCATATTTAAGTCCTAATTGGTCAGCCACCTTTTTGGGCATTACAGTACTAGTAGCTCCACTATCCACCATACAATTATGTACTAAGGATTTTCCAATAATTAAAGATACATAAAAGGGAGGTGGCTTTGAGTTCCTACCTTGCATGGGATTGGCTTTGGAGTTGCAACTTGGAGCCTCCTTTTGGAGCCTCCTTTTCTTGATTAGTGTTGACCAACACTAGCTTTACAGCTTCTTTTGTAGGCTGAGGAGTTGTCATTTCAGTCATAGCCTTCTTCAAAATCTTAGGTTTCCCTGGAATAGCTAAAGAGTCCCAGATAGACATGGTAATGTTCACCTTCTTCATGATGTCTACAATGTTGAAAGGTGTCACAGTGTGTACTCTTTGTTGTGCTTTTGCTATGATAGGCTCCACTTCTTTGAGAGTCTGGCCTTCTTTGCTTGTAATGGTAAAAGCCTTCTTAAATGTGATGGGAGTAGCTTGCTATAGTGGTTCTACAGATGTAGTAGCTTTAATCCCAGAATCTTCTCGCTCCATGTCTTGAGCTCTTCTCTTTGACCTGTGTTGGCAGCAATGGAAGGTTCACCAATGACTCCATTGAAGTCTTGTTGCTCCCAATTGAAAAGAGTAGTCTCATTATCTTGTGGTTCTTGTTGAGGAACTGATCCACTGGAAGAAGCTTCTAATTGAGCTTGTGAAGCATCTTGAACCATCAGTGCTTGGTTCATCCATCCATTTGAACATGTAGCCTGATTGTGAGGCTAATTACAAGGGAAACACCATTCATTGTCCATAGCCATATTATTCTGACTAGGAACCATGTCCCTAATTGGATTCATAGAATTGAGAGGTGCGGGGTTGTATGGTTGGAATGGTCTTTGATTAAAAAATTTCCTTTGGTGAGCCCCTTGATAACCTCCTTGGTATGGTGGCCTATTTTGTTGATAAGGTTGTCCTTGATTCTAATATTGCTAATTAGGACCTTGGCCTTGTGGCTGAAAGGGTGGTCTGATTCCTTTCCCTTGCCTCTTTAGGTTTTTGACCTCCTTAGTCAAAGTCTGTAGAAAATTTGTCATTTCTTGCTGACTAGTTTGTTGGTTGTTCTTTATCTCTTGCAGCTCTTGAGAGAAACTTGTTTTTAGCTCCTGACCACTAGTACTAGCCTGAGGTGCTAACATGGTGGGAATAGGAGTAAATGGGGGTACTTTTGTAGGTGCAACAGGCTGAAGGCTAGGAAATATGGGCATGGGTGGCCTTCTAGCTATCATACCTACTTGGATTAAATAATTTTCAGCTCTGACAGCTATGTCAAAAGCTTGGGGTAGAGAGGTACCACCCATAGATTGGATCATGACAGAGATTTGACCATTCAGACTTTGCAAGAAGTATAAGAAAGCATGGTCAGCTGATGGCCTTATCAAGACTAGAATTCTATTCCATGTCTTGAGGAATCTATTGTTATAATCTTTCATTTGTTCTTGAGGGTCTCTTTTAATGGTTGTCAGCTACTCAACCAAAGACAAGTTGTCTTATTTATCCTCAAAATGCTTACTCAATGCATCTCCTAATTCATCCCATGAAGTAATGGAGCCAATATTTAATGTTCTAAACCATTCAAGAGCCTTACCTTTGAGAGAGGCTGCTAATAGCTTGGTGGCCACATCTTCTTGAGTTATATTGTGTATGCTACAGATAGTGGTCACATCTCTTATATGCTCAAAAGCTGTAGTTTGTCCTTCACCTATGAAATTTGGTAGACTCTTTAGTGCCACCAAGGGCAGATCATGATGTTGAGAAAAGTTCAATGGGCTCCTCTGGTTGAAAGGAGCAAAAGCAAACTATCTAGCCATTGTAGGAACTGAAACCTGCTGAGTAGCAACTGCATGAGTTGTATTTGGCGTTGGATTTGAATCTTCTTCTTCTAGATCTCTGGTTAGAGATCTCCCTCTTCTTCTGAGATGAAAGGGAAAAGGTCTCCTTTCTGAAGTATTAGGTGGTGTAGACTATACTCTCCTTACAGGAGATGTTCTCTGGGTTGATCTACCTTTGTAGCCTCCTTTTAAGGGCAACTCTAAAAATTCAGTAGGCTTTGAACTTCTAGTATCAGTCTTTCTCATAAACTTTGAATAAGTTTAGCTTGGATCTGTGAAATCAGTGGAGTCACCAGATATACCTGATAGAAAACTTCTAAAATTTTGTATTATGCAATCAGTATATCAGAGATAACATAATTTTTCAAAGAATGAACTTCTCTTACTGTTGTCCCACCGGGCATGCCAAAAATGTTATACACTAAGTTTGCACCCTTGTTTCAAGCTCTCTTGGTCTTGATAACCTAGTATAACATGGGAATCATCTCCAGGTTGTGGGACCTATGCTAACTAAGATGAGACCTCTAGGTTCTAGGCTGGTTCCTCTTGGATAATCACCTTAATTTGCTTCTTTGATAGGAAAGTAAATTCTTGAGGGGAAAAGGGATAAAGAGAATGCATGAAAGGGAAATGACTGAAAAGAAAACTACCTACTAGGTGATACACCGAAATGATGGTATGAATTATAGTATGGAGGATGAAATCAATGCATAAACTTAGGTCTAGGAGATCACAACTCACTAAATAGGCTTGCATCAATGTTTCATAGAAGGGTCTGCAATAGAAAGAGGCTATTCATGGAAAGAGAAAATTTCACAAGCAATAGCATTCCTAAGAATTTAGGCACAATCTATGACCTGCAAACAAACATTCACCTCTGCAACTAGGTATAGGAATGAGACAGATTGTTAGGCATTTGAAGTATACCCACAAGATCATTCAAACCAAATCATCCACAGGAATACACATGAATTGTAGAAAGAAAGAGGGATTAGGAACCCTAAGATATAGCTAAAAACATACATATACTCAACTCATTAAGAGAAAATTCAGACAAGAAGGCATAGGGATAGAGAGAATGTCACAAAATACCTTTGCAATATCTAAACCTCAATGAAAGGTTACAAACTGCAAAAAGCCAGAGGGTAGAAAGAGTGCAACGGATAACTCCTCAAAAAGAAAATCCTTCTTTTACAATTGTAAACTATGAGCTTCAAAAAGCTCCAAAAAAACAATATATACATCTCCTCTAGTAGACAGGCAGGAGCCAAAACCTAATTAGGGTTTACATGAATTGTCATATAATAATCAAACCCTAACCCTATCAATTTTGATCATAAATGTCCATGAAATTATCCCAACCAATTAGATATCTTGCGTGTCCACCTCTACAAGTTGAAAACCTCATGCCAAAACCATGACCCTGTCACTGCTGAATTGAGTCTATCATGAATGCTCAAATCTGATCCTTATAGATATTTGTATTTTGAAGTACAGAAGGCCACAGGTGGCACCAACCTTTAATGCCTCTTCAACGCAAGAGCACCAACATGGTACCCTAAGAAATTAGAAAGCAGTGGCCATCAGATATTCTTCATCATCCTCCCAACTGCAACTATCCTAAAGACATAAATTTTGAGCTACCTGTAGCCGTATTCGACCAACAACAAGAAACTAGCGAGAAAAATATTTAAATTTTGAAAACAACAGCTAGCTAATCCAATTTAAAATGTGGCCATCGATATCAATCTTTCCCAACAGATGAACAACCCAGATTATCTTTGTAATAGTCGCAAGCTCCTTCTGAAAAGTCAAATGCCACATCACCAGTCAGAAGCCAATAAAAAATGAACACCTCAGCAAAACATAGCACATCGAACCCATGACCCACTGAGATCTTCATCGAATGGTTGTTGCTATACTGCGATACTAAACATCACACATCTTATTTGAGCGGTATAACGACAACCGTGAGATCATACCATAACTTAACCATCAGGAAAGACATGCCCCACTTAACAAACGCTAGATATTTTCTCTAGCAGGCAATAAGAATCGAGCATGTCAGCGCCAGGTAGTAGTGGACCCACTAAGATGAAGCGCTACATTGGAATGAAGATTGACGGTCGTCACAAAACTGCAAGGGGGAAGATTAAGTCTTATGAACATGCGATGACCGTCGAATCAAGAGATTAACCCTGTTAATCAAGGCCACTCAGGATCTTTAATAAACCAGGCCCAGACCTGCCATGTGTCATATTTTCATTCACTGTTGACTACCCCCTCAGATCCATTTGGCATAGGACCCACCTGACAGGAGTGCTAAGCTAAAGAAGAGGATCGACAATCATCGTTATACCACAACACTTAAAAAGGCATCACCTTTACCCAACGGCATAACGACGATTCTAGATTCTACTTGAACCTTAACTGCTTTAGAGCTGAGACTGCTAGGAAAAGATAACTGCTCGCCATGTCACTGGGTGTTAAGGACTTAACTACAAGGAAAAAGAGATCTCGTGACCAGTTAGAAAAATAAAGAGAACATGGAAAAAGAAACCCTTAAGTGACCGAAAAGGTAACGGTGAAATATAACAGGCTAAAGGGTTTAGGGTTTTTGGCTCCAATAGACACATTTTTGAATTGAAAGACTTGCATACTAGGGAGCTGGATGGTTGCAGAGGCCAAAAGAAAAGGCAGAAGGCCATGAAATTTTTTGAGGTGCTCGACAGGGTTAAAATGGAGATCCTAGATTAAATTCAACCTATGACCAAAATTGAATAGATATGAAATTTTGGGCAACATTAAATACATTCAATAAAGGGATTATACAATAAACATTTGTATTTCCCCTTGAATAATTCTTTTTTTTAGAAATTAGGTCTTGTATTAATCAAGGGTTTGGTGGAAGAGGGTTTGGTGGTTATAGGTTTGCAAGCTATGGGTTTGCAGCCTATGGGTTATCAATGTTTTTTGTCATACCTGATTAAGTTACAAAATTATATAATTATGATATAGTTTAAACAATGTAAATAATTTCAAATTAAAAAAACATAATTTAAACCAAAAAATGAAAAAAATGAAAAAAAAACAAAAATATAAATAACTGATTAAAAATCAAGAAATATGCAACAAGATTCATATTTGGTGGCTAATTTGAGAAGAAAAATGTGTGTTTGAAGGATCAAATATCTAATTTGCAACACATATTGGATGCCAAAATGCAAAATTTATGGGTTAAAATGACCCATGATCATTTCGTGCTCAAATATATAAAATAGCTACAAAGATCATATATTTGACCCTAGTATTAATTTAGTTTTATATTATATGAGATATATTATAATGTTAACATAATATTATAGAAGATATACTATAATATTAAAAAATAATATATTTTTAAATAAAAGTGAATAAAGTCACTGAATTTTTTTGTTAATATTAAAACATAACTGCATAAGTGTAAAACCTGCAAACTAATTAGGGTACAAAGAATTCAAAATGTAAGTCCCAACCAAAAGAGACCAAAAAAAACTAGTACTAGCTAAATTAAACCACCCATCATTCCCCATGTTGGCAGGGCCAGCAATATACACACACGGAAAAAAAATATACATAAAGATGTTAGGTATAGAGAAATGTTTCAGATCAAGAGAGAGCTAATGGCTAGTAGAGCCCCACATGGGAGTAGAAGCCATATATCACTAGTAATAATAGTAGTAGGAGAGAAGAGCTCTTCCTCATCATCAAATAATGTGCTAATCATAGATTCCACATGGGAGGACTAGTCATCCCCCATTGGAAAAGAAAAATATACATTTGTAAGACTACCCACATTAGAAAGTGGTGAAATATCACACTGATTTTCAATGGGAGCAGCATCTTGCCTAAACTCATCAAAAGATTCCCGAACAGAACCATCATGCACACCATATCTAATAACAACAAGACACAAAGATGGGTGTTAGCCATGAAGTGAGAAAAACTAATAAATCCACCAATGGGAAGGGTCTCATCCTTCAATTTATGAGAATTCAATAAGTAATCAAGAGTATCTTTATCATATAGAGAATGATTGACTTATACAAAAATAATCAACGAAGCTGGTGAAACATCAAGAAAAAGGTCCATTAAGACACTTTATGACCTTCTAATGTGTATTAATGTGTCAAAATGCGTACTAATGTATCAAAATGGGTCTTAAAGGGTCGTAGGACCCATTAAGACCCATTTTGACACATTGATACACATTAGAACTAGAAAATGTCTTAAGGGGTCCTAACACCCCTTAAGGCACACTTTTTGGTTCTAATGTGTCCAAATGTGTTGAAATGTGTCATAATGGGTCTTAATGGGTCCTATGATCCCTTACGACACATTTGAATAAGATAAAATAGGGAGCATGTCAAAATGAATGATCCAAATTGATCAACCAAAAGGTTAATACACAAAAGAATCGATCTATGGAGAATATGGAGGAAGAAAACCTTATATTTCCCTATAAAGAGAATGTGCTTGAAATCTGAAATAATTGAAAGGCAAATATTAACCTCAAAATAGGGCAGATCTGGAAAATGTTGATTTTTGATGTTTGTGTGTAGTTTAGGGCAATTCTGCAACCTATTTCATACTGGAAATGCTGAGCTGAAGAAAACCCAGAAAACTTGTATCTTCTGACAGAAGGTAGTCTTTGACCCCGATAAAAGGTCAAAGACTACTTTGAGATTTTAAGGTCGTCCTTGACTTTGTTTGCAGATCTCAAAAGTTCACCGAAAAGGGTATCCAAATCCAAGCTCAGATCTGTAGTTACGCACCTGTACCTACAAGAAAAAGAGGTTTTTTGTTGTTTGGATGGGGGGTTTGCCTTGGTCAAACACCAATTTAGGAATTAACCTTGAAATTGAATTGAAATTGTAATGTGCATAAACAAAGTAAATGAAACAATTCACCTTGCTTATGTTGAAGTCCTTGTAGAGGATTTGAATCCTCAAATCCACAAGTAGGGATGCTCCAATGGATGTAGAATGAATGTAGGATGTCTCAAATCAATGTAGTTTCATCTTTAACACCAATCTTGAATGGATCTTTACATATGAGGAGGCTTGGATGAATGTGGATGGAGAAATCTTCAAGAGGGCTCCAAAGAGATTGAATCCTTCAATGGCTAACAATGGATCTCCTTGATGAATGCCTGAATGTTTGAATGGATGCTTAGGCTTGAGGATGAATGAATACTTGCTTGATTTCCTTCTCCTTCTTGCTTTCTTGATTACACTTGAGAGCTTGAGAGATTGTGATATGAGATGATATATCGCTTGAAAACTTGATTGAGAGATGGATTGAAATGAGAGAGGAAGGCTTCCTTTTATAGTGATCTAGGGCACAATCTTCTAGAGAAGGCTAAAATTAACCTCAACCCCTATAAATGGACCCACATTAAATGAAATTTAATTATTTACCATTTCGCAACCCAAAATGGCCGACCTAGAAGCGGGAAAACAAATATTTCTAAAATCTGACATTCAGAAATCATGGAAATCTAAAATTTGAAATCTGGGTCAAGGATGAGGTAGACCCCACCCTAGGTCAGGTTCAAGGTCATCCCTGACCTAGGTCAAGTTTGAGGTCGTCATTGACCCTCAAGTTCATCTTTGACCTTGAGGTCAAAAACCTGAGGACCTCAATCCAGAGTGCTAGGAAATGCAAAAATAAAATGAAGAACAGGTGCAGAGAGAAGAAAAATGGAGGGAGAAAGCTAGATACATGAAAAGACCTGATCAAGGCACTTAACATGACCCTAGACCACTCACTCAGAGGGATAAATGCTCGTATCATGGAAGTGCTTCCATTTTAAGATGATATAACATTAATACACATTAAAACCAAAAAGTGTGCTTTAAGTGGTCATAGGATCACTTAAGACACATTAATGGTTCTAATGTGTATTAATGTTCCACAATGTGTCAAAATGTATTGTAAGGGGTCTTAATGGGTCCTACGATCCCTTATGACACATTTGGACACAGTAATTCCCATTTCGACACGTTAGAACCAAAAATCATGCCTTAAGGGGTCATAGGATCCCTTAAGACACTTTATGACCTTCTATTGTGTATTAATGTGTCAAAATGGGTCTAAAAGGGTCATAGGATCTGTTATGACCCATTAAGACCCATTTTGACACATTAATACACATTAGAACCAAAAAATGTCTTAAGGGGTTATATGACCCCTTATGGCACACTTTTTGGTTCTAATATGTCCAAATGTGTCAAAATGTGTTGTAATGTGTCATAATGGGTCCTATGATCCCTTGTGACACATTTAGACCCATTACGACACATTAATACACATTAATACACATTAGAACCAAAAAGTGTGCTTTAAGTGGTCATAGGATCACTTAAGACACGTTATGGTTCTAATGTGATTTAATGTGTCGAAATGTGTCAAAATGTATCGTAAAGGGTCTTAATGGGTCTTATGATCCCTTATGACACATTTGGACACATTAATACCCATTTTGACACATTTCGCACATTAGAACCAAAAAGTGTGTCTTAAGGGGTCATAGGACCCCTCAAGACACTTTATGACCTAATGTGTATTAATGTGTCAAAATGGGTACTAATGTATCAAAATGGGTATTAAAGGGACGTAGGACCCATTAGGACCCATTAAGACCCATTTTGACACATTAATACACATTAGAACTAGAAAATGTCTTAAGGGCTCCTATGACCCCTTAAGGCACACTTTTTAGTTCTAATGTATCTGAATATGTTGTAATGGGTCTTAATGGGTCCTATGATCCCTTACGACACATTTTGACCCATTACGACACATTAATACACATTAATACACATTAGAACCAAAATGTGTGCTTAAGTGGTCATAGGATCACTTAAGACACATTAATGGTTCTAATGTGTTGAAATGTGTTGTAAGGGGTCTTAATGGGTCCTATGATCCCTTTTGACACATTTGGACACATTAATACCCATTTTGACATGTTTCGACACATTAGAACCAAAAAGTATGCCTTAAGGGGTCATAGGACCCCTTAAGACACTTTATGACCTTCTAATGTGTATTAATGTGTTGAAATGGGTACTAATGTGTTGAAATAGTTCTTAAAGGGTCCTATGACCCATGGACCCATTAGGACCCATTAAGATCCATTTCAACACATTAATACACATTAGAACCAAAAATGTCTTAAGGGGTCCTATGACCCCTTAAGCACACTTATTGGTTCTAATGTGCCTAAATGTGTCGTAAAGGGTCTTAATGGGTCCTATGATCCCTTAAGACATATTTAGACCCATTACAACACATTTCAACACATTAATACACATTAGAACCAAAAAGTGTGCCTTAAGTGGTCATAGGATCACTTAAGACACATTAATGGTTCTAATGTGTATTAATGTGTTAAAATGTGTCGTAAGGGGTCTTAATGGTTCCTATGATCCCTTATGACACATTTGGACACATTAAAACCCATTTCGACAGATTAATACACATTAAAACCAAAAAGTGTGTCTTAAGCGGTCCTATTAATACACATTAACCCTTGACCAATACAAGACCTATTTTTTGATAAATCATTAGTTGAGCGGCATTAAAAAAGTTTATTGTGCAATCTATTGATTATCTACAATGTTTGACACATTTTAGCCACTAATATTGAATGTAGAAACCCCACCGCCCAATATAGTTCTACACTTCAATGGCGAGAAGCCATTAGGGCTCACTATGAAAATTGGTTGGCTAATGGCAAGGTGAAGAACCTCAGAATATCAAATTGGCATAGTCTCCCTCTTTTTTTCATCTTGGTACTAGATAGAAATTGGATCTTTATAATAAAAAAATTATCCATGAAATAGTGAGCACATGATGAGATAAAAGATAACTTCTAGGATCATTGATGGATGGTTTTTGATAAACCACCCAACAAAAATATGGATGTTCCCTTGTATTTCATTAAAAAAAAAAATATGTCATGACCACTAATGGGTGTAGTCAGAGGTATGTCCTAGGATAGAGCTAGGGAAAATTGAGTAGTATAGAGCTAATGCAGGAGCATCCTCAGGTCCTTGGCAATCTTGCATCATTCAAAATAAATCTTTTAGTGTTGTTCCTTTTCAGTTAAGTTCCTTTTTTTTTTTTTTGCGTCCTTATATGTTGTATCATTTTCTTTTGTGAACCTATTTGGCATGTTCCTTGGCTTGTGTTTGATCTTCATTTGGGTTTGCACCTCAATTTGATTCTTCACAATGGATTTATCTTTGATATTTGGGTTGACCTATTTCTTCTTAATGTTCTTAGCTAGTTGGAATTGTATGATCTTGTGAACTATTTCCTTTGGATGTGGATCTAATTGGTTCATAGTTTGATTTTCCTACACTCTTGGATGACCTCCCTTTTTCTTCATGCTTCATTTCAAAACTTGGTGGAGGAGTTCTTCATGGTTTAGGTCCTCGCCTATTTACACATTGTGTTTTCCTACCTTGAGTATTTTTATTGTTCTTGACCAACTTGGATGAGTTGAAAACATCATATATATTGTTTCATTTTATTCTTAACTTATTAGATTTTATGACATAACAATTATAGAGATCCACATAAAGGTTAGATCTAGATTTTAATCAGTAATCAAGCCTATATGCATGTTCTATAAGCCTACATGTTGTTGGGAAATTGTAATAAAATTTCTAATAATGTAAACATCTGATTTTGTATTCTCTCTACTCTTTTTTATTGCTTACATTGTGCAACTCTTCCTGCACAGTTTGGACTGTCCTCATTGAGGATCCTCCTATCATGGCAGCTCCAAGTGGTATGAGAGTGATTTTTCATTCTTGTGATAGAAGATCTGCATTATTGAGGTTTTGAAGTCATAAAATCATTTTTTTGCGGGGTGGAAGATTGAGGATCTAACCCACAACTATAGAGGATTTGTGTAAGGATGGCGCGGAGCGGAAATGCTAGAGGTGGAGCAAGGAGAGATGTAGATCCTATTGTGATGGATATCTAGAGGTAAATTGTAGTGTGATTAGAATCTATTGAAACAGCCTAGAGAATAGATTGACATGTTGAAGATGTGAGTGATGATGAAGAAGAAGAAATAATGGAACAAGAACCTAAGCTTGATTAAAAAGATTATAGATTGTTGAAATCTTTAAATATGGTAAATACTAGACTTCATTTTAACCCACTAGACTATGATAGAAAATTGGATTCAGATGAATTATTTAAATGGATTATAGAGATGAAAAATTATTTTGATTTTGAGGGTGGAAGTGAGGATAAGAAGGTGAAGTATTCTTGCACAAAGTTGAGAGGTCATGCATCACTGTTGTGGGAACATTTCCAGATAAATAGACAAAGAAGAGGTAGAGAAAAGATTAAATCTTGGGATAGAATGGTTAATAAGTTGAAGTTAAAGTTCTTACGTACATATTACCAAGTGAATTTATTAAGAAAGATACAAAACCTAAAGTAGAATAAATCTAGTGTGAAGGAGTATGTTCAGGAATTCTACAAGTTAAACATCAGATCTGGACGTATTGAGGATGATATTGAATGATTTGAAATGTATCTTAATGGTTTGAGGATGTCTATAGAGGATGAGATTAGTTTAATCAAGTTGTAGACTATGGAAGAATATTATCAATATGCCTTAAGGATGGAGATAAGTTAAACAAAAGACTTGAGCAGAGACAAAGGGAATGAGGAGGAAGGTTTCAAAGAGGAAGGACATTTACTCGAGGGGGAAGATATTCTACAAAGAAGACAAAATGTAAGGTATAAGGAAAAGAGGATAATTCATATAGAAGAGATGATAAGGGTTTTCATAAAAATAGTGGACAAAATGGCTATAGTGGCTATAGGAGAGATGATAAGAAGTTTTTTAGAGGAACATGTTTTAAATGTGGATGAGGACACTAATCTTTTCAAAGTAGACAAGGAAATTAAAGTAAGAAGGAAAAGAGAAATGGAAGAGCTACTTTTGTTAAGGAATGTTCTACCAAACCTCTAAAATAACATAAATATGGAGAATCTTTGATAATAAGGAGAGCCCTACGTCAGAACAAGATGGATAAGGAACCATTATTGAGGAAGATTTTATTCTCAACAAGATGTAAAGTTGAAGGTAAATGTTGTAAAGTTATCACTGAAAATGGTAGTTCAAATAATTTAGCCTCAGAGGAGTTAGTGAAAAAGTTGAAATTTTAGAGATTGAACCACACTAAGTGATGTAGAGGAAAGTGGTTTAAAAACAACTAAGGTCTTAAAAATGGCCTTCAAGAGTAAAGGTTAAATAAATTACCTTGGGAATCCCCAAATGCACCATATGGCTCTAATTGAATAAAATGAGTTAAAGGACCTACCCACTACCTCTAACACCTTATATAATCCGCACACATCCTATTGGACCTGTTCCAATAGATTCTAAAGTCTAGCAACCTGATCTTCACTACAACTCCACTTATAGGCTCTTACTCCTACTAGCCCTGCCAATTGGGTAATTGAACCTTAACCCAAAACCTTTCCAAAATACTCAAAAATATAAATTTATATTGAAATACTCTTTTTGACCTTATTTAACATATGTCAAACCCAAGTGTGGTTTTTTTGGATCATCAACCCCAAACATTGTTGCTCCACCTTTTTTTCTTAGGCCTAATTGGTCACTTTTCCAAAGGAACTATAAGAAATACTTATCCCATGACTTTTCTACTTTCAAAAAAAAATATAAATGACTCCAAATATAAAACAATGCAATCAATTTGGTTATACATGCTTCCTATACCCAACAGCCTTAAATCACTCCATAAAACCCTCCAAAATTTAGGGCTTGGCCAATGTTGTCCTTCCCAAAAAAATCTCAATCAATCAATAATGGATTCACCTTCCCCTTGGCATATGGGAACACATCCAATCATAAAACATAGCCTTCCAATGGCTAGAACTGTCACTTATATACCTTTGCACCAATTTTGGTGTTCCTTCCACCAAACAAACATATGGGGATCACTAACTTCAAACACTTCTCTAAAAATATGGATTAGTTACATATTATACATGTTAATTCATGACCATCCCATGATAATAATAGAGAAAACATTCATGTAGTGGCCAGTAAACCATAAATATATTCAATTGTTAAATAAATGTAAGAAAACTGTAGACTGTCAGCAGCAATTTGATTAAATACTACAAAAAATATACCTTAGTTCATCCACAGGGTTAAAATATGCTTGTTTGTTGTTTTCCAAACATCTAAGTGCCAAACCAAATTAATGTACCAAATTGATCATGCACATACACAAAGAAAAGTGCAGAATTTGTTGTTTTATTGGCAATAGTCTATACAATTGTTGGTTCTTTCGTACTGTACTCCTTCCTTATGCCATGTCTAGGAAATGTAAAGTTCATCCCAACCGATCCAATCGATCAAAGTAGGTTACAAACCATTACAAATTCATTATAGGCCTTAAACATGATTTCCCTCCTAATTTAAAATAACCGTTAGAATTCAAAAATTTAACTTCTATTTAATTGATTTATTATGGATTCTAACCTATCAACTTTTCATCCTATTTCTCCTAGGATATAATTAACTCATCTAGGACCTCACAAGCAATTTAGGTCCTAAGGTCCTTATTAGGACCTTTAGGACTTTTGATCTTTTCATTGAATTGTCATTACAAATTGCCATGATTAGCCTCAAAACATTTTAATTAACCTTAATTTATGCTCTTCCACCCTCTAAAGTGGTGTGTCTTCATGTGACCATGTTCTCTACTAGGTTCTTTTGCACCACTAAGCCTTATCAAATAGCATGGATTCGTGTTGATCATAAGGGACTGGTAAGTGAACAATTTTTGGTGAAATTTAAGATTGGATCTTATCATGATGAAGTTTTGTGTAATATTATGCCTATAGATGTGTGTGTCATATTTTTTTGGGTAGACCATGGAAGTATGATAGACAATAATGGCATGATGGAAGAAAGAAAATTTATACTATTGTTACAAATGGGATGAAAAAAAATTTGATTCCTTTAGAAGAGACTCCTAAGAGTGAGATTTGCACAAGTGTCAGAATTTGTTTGGTTGAAAGAGAGGAATTCTTGGATCATTTGAAAAGTGATACTATGTGTTATGATTTGATTCCCAAGAAGTCTTATTTGACAAAAGAAGATGAACAACCAGAGGAGATAAAGAAGTTAATGATAGAATATAAAGACATAATGTGAGATAATATCCTTGATAGATAACCACGTATAAGGAGTATCATTCATTGTATGGATCTTATTTATGGAGATAATTCACCAAATAAAGATGCACATTAGATGACATAACATGCATAAATTGAGGATCTAAATAGATAAGTGCAAGAATTGTTAAAGAAGGGTTTGATCAGAGAAAGCTTGAGTCCTTTTGCAGTGCCTGTAATATTAGTACCTAAGAAGAATAGAGACTGGATAATGTGTACTGATTCTAGAGCTATAAATTGGATTACAATAAAGTATAATTTTCCTTTACCTACGATGTATGAAATAATGGATTGTTTGGGTGGAGCAAGATATTTCATAAAGATAGACTTGAAGAGTGGATATCATCATATCAGAATCAGAGAAGGAGATGAGTGGAAGACTGAATTCAAGATAATTGAAGGATTGTATGAATGGTTGGTGATGCCTTTTAGATTGACTAATGCATCGATTACTTTCATGAGATGGATGAAAGGGGTATTAAATAAATTATTGGGTGAGTTTGTGATTGTATATTTGGATGGAATTCTGATTTTCAGTAAGCCAAAAGAGGAACATTTGTTGTATTTGAGACAAGTATTGTAGAGGTTGAGAGAAGAGAAGTTGATGGTAAACATTAAGAAGTGTAGTTTCGTGAAGGAAGAACTAGGGTATTTAGATTGTGATATCTATGGATGGATTAAAGATGGACTCTAAGAAGGTGAAAGAAATCATTGAATGGCCTACACCTGAAAGAATTGGAGACATAAGATCATTTCATGGATTAGCTAGTTTCTACTAAAAGTTAATTAGGAATTTCAATTCAGTTTGCATCCCTATGAATAAGAAAATGAGGGGGGATAGGAATGAATTCAAGTGGACATCAGGAGCATATAGAAATTTTAAGTTGTTGAAACAAAAGGTGACTCAAAAACCTACGTTATCCCTACCTGATTTTAGTAAAGTATTTCAAGTTGATTGTGATGCAAGTGAGAATGCAATCAGAACAACATTAAGTCAAGAAGGAAGACATGTTTCTTATTTTAGTGAGAAGTTAAATGATGAAAATAAGAGATATTTAGTGTATGATCAAGAGTTCTATGTCATATTTCAAGCCTTAAAGAAGTGGAGACATTAATTTCTACTGAAGGAGTTTGTGTTGTCTATGAATCATTAAGAATTTCAATATTTGAATAGTCAAGGTAAGTTGAATCAGAGATACATGAGATGGGTAGAATTATTGAAAAGTTATATTTTTGTTCTAAATTATAAAAGTGGAAAGTCAAATAAAGTTGTTGATGATTTGAGTAGGAGAATAAATTTTCTGAAGAGATGAGAGTTGAAGTGCCGGATTTGATGAATTCAAGACCTTGTATGAGGAAGACCCTAATTTTTTTGAACCTTGGAAAGATTGTAAAGAACTTGTTGTAGTGGACCAAACCAAATGGCTGGATTATTTCATTCAAGATGACATGAACACTATTTAAGGTAAATCATTTGTGTGTGACTAGGACTTCTATGAGAGACAATCTGATAAAAGAGAAGCATAGTGGTGGATTAGAAAGACATTTTGGTATTGACAAGATAGTGGATTTGGTAAGTGAGAATTACTTTTGGCCTCCGATTCATAAAGATATAAGAAAATTTATTCATAATTGCATATTTTGTCAAGTTGAAAAAGGATGTAGTCATAATGTTGGATTATATAAAGCTTTGATAGTACCAAATAAGCCTTGGGAATACATGAGCATTGATTTGACACTTGGATTGCCTAAGACACAGAGAGGGAATGATTCCATATTTGTGGTAGTAGAAATATTTTCCAAAATGGAAAATTGCATACCTTGTAAGAAGACAATCAATACAATTCATGTAGCAGACCTATTTTTCAAGGAAGTTGTGAGGTTGCATGGATTACCTAGATGAATTCTTTCAGACAGAGATTCTAAGTTTTTTGGTTATTTTTGGAGGACACCATGGAAGAAGATGAAGATAGACTTGAAGTTTAGTTCCACATTTCACCCATAGATAGATGGACAGATAAAGGTAGTGAACATAAGTTTGGAAATTTTTTTGAGATGCTTGGTTAAAGAGAAAGATGGAAATTGAGATTTGATACTTGCACAAGATGATTTTGCATACAACAAATTTGTAAATTGAAGTACAAGAAAGACACAATTTGAGATTGTTATAGGCATGAATCCTAAAGATGTAATAGAATTAAGGGATATCATTCATGAGGATAAAAGAAGTGTAGAAGAAGAGGAATTTTAGAAACTAATGAATTCATTACATAATTAGGTGGAACAAAATTTGGAAGACATGAACCACAAGTACAAGGAGAAAGCATATGAGAGGAGGAGACATAAACAATTTCAAGTTGGATATGAGGTAATGGTGTATTTGAGAAAAGGTAGATTTCCAATTAGAACACACAATAAATTGAAGATGAGGAAGTTTGGACCTTGTAAGATCTTTAAAAAGTTTGATTCAGGTAATGCATATAAAGTTAAGTTTCTAGATACTTTGGGTATATCACGTATATTCAATATTGCAGACCTTTATCAGTGTCATGAGATAGATTTTAGTGGTGATAGTGGACCAGATTTAGAATAGAAGTTTCCTAAGAATAAATTGGATGAAATTGAAGACATTTTGGATAGCAGAGTTGGTAGAAGAATGCGTAGAAGACAATACTATGAATATCTTGTGAAGTGGAAGGATAGACCAGCTAAGGATTCTTCTTGGGTATCTTGAGTTGAGGTGGATCATCCTAGTTTTCCTCTGGCCCTATCAAATTGAGAGGCTCACTTTCCAATCAACCCCAAATGTCTAATGTGGGATCATCCTTGAGTTCTTGGCAATCTTGCATCAACCAAAAATATCTTTCTTTTATTTTGTTCTTGTTCATTTCATTTCAATTCATGTATTTCTTTCAACATACTTCTGTGTTTTCTCATTTTTTATTGCATACCTATTTGGCATATTCCTTGTATTGTTTTTAATCTTTGTTCGGGTTTGCACCTTGATCTGATTCTTCACGATGGAGTTATCTTAGATCTTTGGGTAGACCTATTTCTTCTTCATGTTCTTAGCTAGTTGGAGTTTTTCAATCTTGTAAACTATTTCCCTAGCTTGCAGATCTAATTGGTTCATCATTTGATATTCCTGGGCCCTTAGCCAACCTCCCCTTTGGTTTTCACTTCATTTCAAATCATGGTGGAGGATTTCTTCATGATTTAGCTCCTATCTTATTTACACATTATGTTTTCCTACCTTGAGGATTGTGATCATTCTTGACTAACTTAGATGCATTTTGGATGTTACATGTATGTGTGTGTGTGTGTGTGTGTGTGTGTTATTAATGCTCAATATGTAGATGATAAACAGGAATCAGAAACATCTAAAATATAACTCTAACACTCCCAACAGATGCATCTAACAAAATTTAAACACTAAGGTATTAAGGTTAAAAAACCTTCTTCACTTTGAGCTTTAAGCTCAAGTGGTTTTACCTTTCAAATTTTCTTCTTTAAAGCATTACAACAATTATCCATTCCCTTGACATAGATAAGATACATTTAGATTATACAACTAAACTTAAAGTGAATTGATTATTTGAATTGTTGATGGTGAAAATTGCAAATTAAGCTAAGACCAGTGCCAAATCCTAGGGCATCGGAGTCAAAGAACATACATCAATAGAAAAACCCTTCAAAAAAATATCCAAAAACCCAAGTGAAGTGCCTTACACATCATTCTCCCATTTACTCATCCTGTTATCAAATTATACAAACTATGAATTCCTGGATATCTCCCTTAAGATTTACCCTTCCCTTGAAAGAAACTTAAGCTCAACCCCACTATCTACCTTGTAAACAATGTATCAAAATGCATTACAGATTAATACATACAAGAATTCAAATTTCATACATGAAGACAGTCAGGCTATGCAAAGGAGTTCCAGTATATTTTATTGATATTTTACTATATTAGTACATTCTTGATAGAAAATTATAGGACCAAAGTACTATTATCAAAACTCTCTTTACAAATAATATCCACCACCCTTACAAAAAGGGAAAACTTGCTATTTATATCATTTTCTATTTTGGAATCCTCAAAGAAAAGATGCAAGAAGCTTCGAATAGCCAGGATAACGAATTCACTAAAGATAAAAAGTACATTACATAATGACAAGTAACTAAAAGAAACAGAAAGTTGATTCTCACCATATGGAATCTTTACAGGTGGCACCTTTGTGTGAAGATACTTCTGAGTAACTACACAAGGTTGTTATATGAATGATGACTATCATTTCAGGCTAACCTACATCATTCTTTGTATGATAGTTACACTCCCTATGTTTTAGGATTAGGTGCTAGGAGTGATTCACTCTTCTTCTTCTGCCTCTAGTTCAATGGTAGCTAGCTTCTTTTTCTTTGGTTTGGTGCTCTTATCCCAAGCTACCACATCATCTTATGAATGCCAACTATATCCCTACAAATCCTACAATAGCTTGATCTATCTATCCCACATGGAGTCAGTAATGGCTTTTGTGTCAGCAACAAACTTGATGCAATCATTTTCAACTTTGATCAAATTATCAACAATTTTGTTGCAACCATCCATGTCTAAAGAACCATCATTACTGAGAAAGGCCTCCCACCTGATTATCAATTGATCCATGCTTGATTTCTATTCTTCTAAGCTCATAACATTACCATCATCCCCATACACCAAAGGCAAGTACTTATTGTAGCCTGGGCCAAACATGGCCATCTTGGCTTTTATCTGATTTGTTTTGTTTTTGAAGAAGCCCCAAGTAGTACTAATCAGCTCAATTTTATCCCCAACCTCAATAACTACCTCTGGGATGTCTTTCCAATGAGGTTGCTATTTGAAATAGGGAATACTAAGAGGGGTGGGTGAATCAATATTCTACAAACTTTTACTTTTTCCCAATTATGGATATAACAGATTATCTTAATGCATGCATAACATAGAAAGCTAAACAACATGCATAGTAATAACATAAAAGAACTCATAACACATTATTTGTTCTCCAAGAAACCCTAGCCAAGGGAAAACCTCAGTGGGGATGGTACCCACAAAGATCCACTAATCAAAAGTATCCTATTAAGGATGTTGACCTTGTTAGGAGTCTATTACATGCATATAGTGTCTCAGTCCTGATTAAGGGACTATAGGCCTTGTTAGAAGCCTTGACCCTGTTAGGAGTTGGTAGTACAAAATGTGATTACCAAATGAGCCCACTACCCAAAAAAGTAATATACAACATTCAATGATTACAAAAATTAGGTCAAGGTACATAATCTTATACTTCTTGCATCAATATCTCTTCGCTGCTCTTTCACTATCGCTATTACATATATTCATTACTGCTCTTTTTACAATTAGATCTTTACATATCTTTATACAAGTTATTAAGATTAATAACATTCTAGTCAACTATCATATTACAAAATATCTTTATCCAAGGGTTAACATCTAGGATGTCTTCCCTTTATATTGTTAAGTCATTATTTTGATAAACAAAATAATCCCTTAACTCTTTATCAATTATGTCTTCATATTCTGTCCTGACAGCTTAACACTGTCTTTAGTAAAACTATCATAACTACTTTCGTACATGTCATACTACCTTGTGCTCTAAGGTGAGTCTTCAATAGTCACCATAGTGTCTATGTTCAAGTGTGCAAGCACTGAACTTTCTCCAATCAACATCGCCGATCAAAATTGCCTTTGGGTTCACTAGCAAAAACACATTGTCTCATACTTAGACAATTTTGAATTTCACTCTGACATAATAGCTCTCTAACATGTGAAATCTTAATGTAGATCATATGTTTCCATAATGACAACATCTATGTAACCAACTTAGGCAAATTTCCAACAATCTCCCCCTTTGTCATTGGTGGCAACATATGAGAAAATTGGTTAAGTCTCAGACTTCAAAAATTTCAAAATTGTGGCCATACTACAAAATATGTATATACTGTCCTTATGACTTCATAAATCTTATCTATATACTGTACTCCCCCTAAGAGTATGTATCCTTATCAATTTACTACTATATATCTCTCCCCCTTTGACAACAATGACAAAAAAAGTAAGGAGGGTGACAAAACTATGTTCACAAAAAGTTATACCTTGATTCAATATTGCAAAGCCGGTAGGCTTGCAACACAATTTGCAAAGTTAATCTTCATGGCCTCTAACTCTTTCTCCCATGATTTCTTAGTTGAATCTACCACACTGAGTAGTGCGCACAATCCATAAGATGCAATCTCACATGCTTGGAGATTCTCATAACTAAACTTCTAAAAAGATATCTTGGCTGAAAAACATTCTTCTAGTTGCCCTTCAACAATGCTCAAGTTTATAGAAATGTGCTATCTTAAAAAAGTGAATCTCTTCAGCTTCTTGTCCTTGTCATCTTGAAAAACTCTTATTTCATCATAAATCTTATGGATTTTCTTCTCAATATCAAATACCTTCACATTGGGGCTTGAAAGAAGGTTTGCCTCATTCTGAATTTATGCTTCCTTCATCTTCATCTTTTGAACTTCCTCTGCTACCAAGTTCTCTAATTTTGTACACTGAAAGTACAAAGATTTTCCTCTTTCTAAAATCTTTCTCAAGTCCTGTATGCAGATATCAAGGTTATTGATATCATTCATGATATTCTAACTAATGTCCAAAAGTGTTTTGGCCTCATAGGCTGCTTGAGCTTTCATCTTTGCTATATCAGATAAATTTGTAAACTCATCATCAAAAGTATTCATCACTTTCTTTGCTCTTTCCAGAGGGTCATCTTCTGCAATTTGTGTAGTTACAATGCCTTGTAACTTCTCAGTAAGCTCCTTCAGGCATCCTTCAAGACTCTTTACTTTCTTGTTCTTTCTGATGATCTTGTTCAAAGATGTGATTAATTTCATCTGATCATCATCATCTACTTCCTTTCCCAAACTCTCAATCATAGAACCAATCTAAGTTTTCTTGCCAGTCTTAGGTGTAAGACTAATTTCTTCTTGAGTGGGAACATGTACTTGTTTCTTTTTCTCTTTAGGTTCTACAATTTTGGTTTATGTCTTCTCTTCTTTTTTGGTACTATCCTGCTCTTCAAAAGCTAAATTGTCAATGATGTTTTCAAGATTCTTGAATAAGTTATCATCACTATCCAAGGTGATCTTTGTTCCTTCAAAATTCATGACTTCATCCTTAATATTTATGGCTGGTGGAGAAGAAATGTCCTCTTGTTCTACATCTTTTGCTTGATTATTAGATTCTGCTGCAACTGATAGTTCTCCATCATTCTCTTTCATAACCTTAGTGATTGCTTGCTCTATTTTTGTGTTAATTTCTTCATATCTACCTCCCATAATCTGAATAGTTCTCTTCTTGGTTCCCAGATGGGTGTTTAGATCCTTCATGATCTGATTGAAGTGTTCTTCATCTCTCACAACACAAAGTTTTCTTACAAGATTTTCTCTAATAGTTATATCTTCCTCTGATGCTCTCTTCTTTCTATTTACAAGTTTCTTGTACAAGTCATCAGGTATCTTACCCTGAATTGTATCAAATTTCTTATCAGATAAAATCATATATTTTACCACTGCATTTTCTAGATTTAGCCTTTCTACATAATCATAGAGATCATAATATGTGTTCATCTTTGTAAAGTCTCCATCTTGAATAATCTGTTCATTAACCTTTTCAACTCTAGGTTTCCAAGTTTTCTTTTTAAAGAGGGATTTCATCATCTTTGATTTTTGCAATTTCTCTTTGAACTAGTGGCACCAATGTCTTCTGCCTCTTACCTGGTCTAGTAGCAATCTCTTTTATTCTTTGCTAGGTGTGGAGGAGGTTGATCTAGTGGATTTTCTTGTTTCTTGATCCTTCTCTATTTCTTCCACTTTCATCTTAACTTGTGTTTCTCCTTGTTGTACTACAATTGATGATAGAGGTGGCATAGACAAAACTTCTTTTTGTCCAATTTCTCTAACTGCTGCTACTATTTTCTTGGCTACCAAGAACTCATGTTCAGTCATCCATGTATCTTTTAGAATTTTCTTGATTTTACTCTCAACTCTTTTCTTTGACTATTTCTCTTCAAGGATGGTCTTTGCGGAGTTGAAGTTCTCCTCAAAGGTTCCAAACCTATTACTGTGAATATCCATCTTGCACTTAAGTAGTCTACTCACATATTCTTCTATCTCAATCTTAGATATTTCATAGCCAAGAGGGTCTATGAACTCTATTCTAGGTTCTACTACTTCAATGCAAGTAAAGTCGGTATCAACCATGAAACATATCTCATTTTTATACTTCTCCACAAGAGACTGTGGGATCCTTGATCTGCTTGACATCAAATTCTAAAAATTTTTAATTACCAGTACTGCACTTTCATTTACTTTATCAATAATATGCCTCCTATACACTTTGTTAATCCTTTCCATTTTAGTTTGGCCATCATTCCAGTCCTTTCCAATGGTGTAAGGAAATCTTCTCAATAAATGAAAAAACATGTAAGTGATTAAAGATGACAATCTAAACTGTGAATAATTAGTCTACTTTATCTTTTCCAAATTCTCAAACAACTGAATTCTCAAAATCTCACACATGTCAACTTGTACTTTATCAACACACATCAAATAAGCCACATGTATCATTTCATCTGCCATGTCATCCTCTCTCAAGTTAGCACAAAACTTAATTGTTAGGATCTTACACAAGTATCTGACATCATCTTGTTGTATCTTGCTAATTACTATTCCTCTACCATTGTAGGATGAATTTTTGTTGTCTATGAATATTTTCCTCATGTTTTTCTCATTCAAAGGAATGGCTCCAGTTTTAGATAGTCTAGTTACCTCATGAATTAAGTCAGCTGTGATATCTATCACTCTGTCATCTAACCAAAACTTTCCATTGTGAATTCTGCTTAGGATTATCTTGGTACATTCTTCATTGTCAAATTCATATTGTAAAGCATACTTAATGATATCATTATCTTTCAAATGCTCAAACCCTACTTTCAATGACATGTCCTAATTATAGATCTTCTACTATTCCTCTAAGAAATCAATATCACTAATAGTCTCTAGTTTACATCCCAAATAACTTCTAACATTCTCTAGATGTAAAACTTCATCTGGTATGGATGATAAAGCTAACCTAGGATCATCTTCCAAGGGTTCTACTAGTTCCCTTTTCACCTTAGGTCTGTTCTTATCTCTAACATTATGAATCAAAGAAATATCCATGATTTCCTCTAATTCCTTAACTAATTTAAAGATCTTCCAAGTAAAATACCTCGATTCCACGATTTAGGGCTTGCGTAGATTCGGCACAAAAATTCTTCACCAAATCCTTGCAAAATGCTTCCAATCACTGCTCTTTGATCTCCTTAACACTTGTATTCACTTTGATGATCAAATAATATTGTTCATGACCTTTTATCATTTCAATCTCACTTAGATCTAACATTGCATTCAATTCTTTTGCCGCTTCTTTCCAAAAAGTTGATTATGTTAACTTGCAAAACTTAAAACTTCTTGTGATCTCACAAAACATAATATTTTTCTTTGCACTCTTAATCATAGCATTAGAACATCATATAATACCTTGCATTAACTACGCAAGACTCAATTCATCATATATCAATTTCTACACTAATCTAAGTTCCTATTTTACTGTGATTTTCATGAATTAAGTACTTTGAGATGAGTCAGGTAAAGATTCATTCTTACCATTTAATACTTCACATTTCTGACTACCTTCAGTGCTGAATATACTTCCTTGATCTGTGCTTTTAACAAACTTCACTTCATCTAAATTACTATAGCATCCTTTCTGACTGTTGCTATCTTCATTTCTTCTTGCATGACTTCTAGGGTTAGGATTAGTATGAAAAACTCTATTGTTCATTCTGCAAAACCTTGTTGTATGTCCAATCTTGTTACATATATGACAAACTATTCCATTGTTTCCATATCTTGGTCCAAGCTGATTGATCTATGATCTGAAATTTCTAGCAATGTGTCCAACCTTGTTGCATCTATAACATACTACTCCATTTCTTCTGTTCATGTCTTCATTAGGTTTCTTATCTGCATGGTTAGTATTTCTAAGCATTCTACTACTATTGTTATTCTCAACAAATTTATGTTTTCTGCATTCAATAGCTCTATGTCCAAAACCATGATAATTATAACAATAACCATTAAGAGGTTTAAATTGCTTACCTATGTAATCTCTCTTCATATGACCAATAGTATTACAAGTAAAACATCTACCTTTGAATTCTCTTTGCATACCTTTAGGTGATTCCTCTTGCTTAGTTGGTTCTTCTTCCTTAGGTGTATCTTTAGATTTGTTTATCTCATCAGACTTCTTCTCATCTATGCTTTTAGATATTTTCAGATCTGGTTCCTTGCTTTCTTCATTTGCTTTAAAAGTGTTGAATCCAAGACCAGTTTTATCATAGAATGGTTTTTTATAAGATATTATTTCATCAATCTTCTCACTAGTTGAATATAGTCTTTCAAGTTGCTGCTGAGATTGAGTCAATTCTCCTTTCACAATTGTATTGTATTTCTCAAGTTCAGCATACTGTAAATTGACTTTCTCAAGTTCAGATGTTACTTTACCAAGTTTAGATTTTAGCCCTTCATTTTCAAGCTTAAGATTTTCATTCTCAGATTTCAAATTTGCTTCATTCTTGCCATTTCCATCTTTCAGACTTAGCTTCATATTTTATATCTTCAGTTCATGTTTAACAATCTCATTTTCTTTTTCTAAGTTGTCATCACAATCTTTAATGTGAATTTAGGATTCTTTTTCAGATTTCAGATCTTCCAACTTGTTTTTTAGTTTCTCAATGAGGTTCTTTGCATCATCATATTTTCCTTTCAGAGTATCTCTTTCTTTAGTAAGCATATCAATCTATTCAAGAGCTTCTTCAAGATTCTTTTGTAGCTGATCCATATCCATAGAGATCTTACTCAAGTTGCTAGGCTTTCCTTGAATGATTATTTTTTGAGTAACTAAGCTCTGATACCAATTGTTAGAAATAGGGAAAACTAAGAGTGGGGGGTGAATTAGTATTCTACAAACTTTTACTTTTGCCCAATTATGGATATAACAGATTATCTTAACGCATGCATAACATAGAAAGCTAAACAACATGCATAGCAATAACATAAAAGAACTCATAACACATTAGTTTTTCTCGAGGAAACCCTAGCCAAGGGAAAACCCCGGTGGGGATGGTACCCACAAAGATCCACTAATCAAAAGTATCCTGTTAAGGATGTTGACCCTGTTAGGAGTCTATTACATGCATATAGTGTCTCAGTCCTGATTAAGGGACTATAGGCCTTGTTAGAAGCCTCAACCCTATTAGGAGTTGGTAGTACAAAAAGTGATTACCAGATGAGCCCACTGCCCAAACAAGTAATATATAATATTCATTGATTACAAAAAGTAGGTCAAGGTACATAATCTTATACTGGTTGCATCAATATCTCTTCACTACTCTTTCACTATCGCTATTACATATATTCATTACTGCTCTTTTTACAATTACATCTTTACATATCTTTATACAATTACATCTTTACAAGTTATATAAATTATATTTATACTGTCACCCTCTTGTGACCTATCAGTATACTCTTTATAATCAGATGAAGAGTAACCCTTCTCTACATCCAACTTCTCCTCGAGTTTCCCCTCTAGTTGACTAGATAGGGTACCATGTATCTCAACCATTCTATCATTTCTTTTCAGGTAGGGGAGATCAGGGAAGAAACCTCCAAAGGGAATTTTAGCCTATAATCTCAACAGATCACAAAACTTGGTAAGCCTTTTACCAATCTCATCTTCATCCATTATGTTTCTGATTACATCCTCCTCATCACACCCCTCATGTTCCCTAATTGTACTAATGTTGTGAATCAATATCATTCTGGCATTTCTAATAAAATTCTCAGAATCCACATACCTACAAACACCAAAGGTCATCTTGAAGTGATTCAACCATGAGCTAAGTTGTGGTAGTGCCCTCTTACCAATCAGGAAGTTTCCTATCCTGAACTATCATGGTGTGAAAGTGCCCTTCCTATGGGGTGTCAAGTGCTCCTTGATAGTCAAGATCAGTTGCCAAATGAATTCTAATAGAGCAACTCTTGGAGGCGCATACTTTGGGAGCCAATGTGGGGGATGTGGGCATCCATAAACTCAGATCAATGTAAAGTTCTCACCCAAGTATAAATCACCCCAATTATGGCCTGCTTTCAACTTATCAACATATTTTTGGGGCCTAATTAGCCTCAAAACCCTTATTGGTAACCTTGTTAAATTTATCCCCAATATTGTCAAAATTGCAAAAACTATCCAATTTTGAAAAGCACAGAAGTCACATTCATTAGAGGTGTAATTCCACACCCTCAGCCAATATTGTACAGGATTATGTTGACCCTCAAACATAAACCTAGGCCTCAGCATTGTTAGGAATGAATGCTAAATGTTTGGTAGCTATTCTGTAGCAGTTGTTGTTGCATTCATGACTATGATTGTCATTGATGTCAACACAGTGATTTACTGAAGACTTGCAAAGAAGCAGACAGAGTTTGGATTAGCGCATGTGGGTTATTGCAGTTGGAAATATGTGATGTTGAGGTTATACTCTTTGATATGTTATATGTCTATGGTTAAGAGTGCAGACAGTAATTCATTTATTCATGGAAGTTATGATCATTTTGGTGGAAGCAGTATTCAGGCAGTGTTCCTGAGTAGCGGTTTGTGGAAATCAGATGATATCTCCTAATCGGGATGGAATCTGGTTTTGTGCAGTTAAAGGGAAGTTGAAGACACATTGATAGTTATGTGGATGATAGCATAGACTTCGAGGTCACATGAGTGAAGATTTATTGTATTTGGAAGCCGATAGTTTTGTGTAATTTTGGTGTAGCATGTGGAAACTTTTATTTTGTAATTGTATGTCGACTCATTTGTAATTATTTGAGTGTGGTATAAAAGAAGGAATGTATTTCATTGTTGAAATTTAGTAGTATGTATTTGTGATGTGGAAGTAGTGATTGTGTGTGATGTTGTATGCATGAAGTGAAGAAAAGAGCTAAGTATGAAAGAGAATTTATGAAGGAAGACATGCGAAGTATAGAGATCTGAAATTGAGATCTGATGTAACAGTGAGTGGGGTTTTGCATAGTCAGAGAAGAGGTAACATATTATTTTTTTGAGTAATGCAAAGATTATTTGGACAGTGTGTTCAATGATCTTACCCTGAAGCTGTTTGGGCAGTGGGTCCTTATGTCTTCCATAACTCTTAACAGGGTTAGAATCTTTTAACAGGGATTTAAAATCTCCTAACAAGGATTCATATGTACTTAATGTATTTCATAAGACTCCTAAAAAATTCCATCCTTTCACAAGGAATATTCATATTAGTGCATCTTTTGTGGGCATCATTCCCACCGGGGTTTACTCTTTGATCAAGAGGTTCCCTAGTCAACATATCTTGTGTCATTGTGTTATTGTGTATGAATATCTTTCTATGGTTGGTAATTATATTTCTTATATGGTTTAATGATGTTGAAGATGATAAAAGTTATAATTATCTGATAACTGATTCAACCCCCCCCCCCCCCCAGTTATCTTGGTGGACTTTACTTTCTAACAAGCATTTGCACATTCAAACTAGTAATATTAAAGTATAGAATTAAATGCATCAGAAGGGAATAATGCATGAACCTTATGGGTCTCTTTTTTCCTTAATCATCACTAAGCCCTCATGCATCCTATCAATTACATACTAGATGTAATCATAGTCTGTATTAGCATGGGAATTTTGAATGTCCAAGATAATCATTAAGAGTTCTGTTGGCAACATCGTTGCATCTCCATCCATCCCTATAACTCTACACAATCCATGGCATAGAAACTTCATATAGAAGTTGAGGGGCTTAAACTCATAGGGAGCATTCATGTGTGCTGGGAGAGGGGAAATTTATTTGCCAGTCTTAGGGATGTGTTTGACCATATGGATTTTCACCAGTCCTACTTGAATCATGTACTTCTGCCTTTCCTATTTCAGGTCTATCTCTATGGAGGAAATTAAAAGCCTTCATGAAAGACCCCCTATCTAGAGTTACTAGGGCTAACTGGTCACTTTTTCTAACAGTCTTTGATATGGGGTCATACAGCCTAGCTAGTTCAACAATGAGGTCAACATCTAAGAAAACATAAGGGAGAATTAGCCTAGCCATGCCTAAAGCCCATGCATTGTAAATTAGGATAGCTTTACCTCTTTTGTTATAGAAATATGTAAAAATAGTGTAACCAGAGCTAGATGGAGCAACAAGATCCCTACAATTCTCCATTAAATCTTCAAAAGTTTCACTAACCTTTATTTATTGTTTTGATTGGAAACATGGAGAAATTGGACAAATTCCTCTAAGAAGTTGGGCTTTCCTTTTTCCTCACCACCTTGTTCCATGGCTTCCCCACTGGATGATGCTTGGCTTGACTCTGGTTGGCTCATCTTGTAATTCTAAACACTTCTGAATTATGCAAATTCTCTTTGCTCAAACACTCGCTACCAAGACTTTAAAATTCTCAACTGCCTTCAGAAAATATTAAGTGTCAAAAGAAAATATGTCATGTCTATATATCATCTATCAATGAATGTGTAGAATTATCAAGATTGCAGCAAATCCGTTCCCAATTACTTGAGCATTCAATTCTACAGAACACAAATATTCAAATCAAGGCTAGTCATAATGCAGGATGTTGACAGATTGATTAAAAAAGTTGGAAAGAAAGCAATGATCACCATATCAGGCTTTAAAACCCTCAATTATTGATAAAAACCCTTGATTAGATCTGATTGGCCAGATTTTTTCTTTATTCCAACTTGGTAGAGTACCCTTTTGTTGGAGATTTATCAGCAAGCCAGTGTTGACTATATTTTTTTCATTGATGACAACATATGGTAAGAAGCATGCATTGAAGTCTTATGGAGATAGCCTTCAGAATATTTTTCTTAGATATGTTATCAGCATGATATCATAGATGTAGAGGTTGATTTTGAGTATAGATAGTTGTGTAGTTGTTTGTATCAGTAGTGTTCCTGATAGTGTGACAGACAGAGTTCGGTATGAGATTTGTAGTATGGTTATGATGGAGCCTTGTGCATTTATATTTATGTTGTAGACATGTTAGTATAGCTGTGCTCATGGATGTAGAGTCATTTTTTTAGTATAGGTTGAGTTATGATGTTTCTAGTTACAGTTTCCTGAGTTTATCTGATGGAGCTAACATTGTTTATATTGTTTCAGTAGTTGTGCCTATCAATTTGATATGCGTGTTTGGTTTAGTGTTTGGTTATGAGTTAAGAATGTTCAGTTAAGAGCGCATAGCATATTTTAGATGGTAAGTAAGGTTTTAGTTAATTTGGTGGAGCCGACAGTGTGAAGTGACGTGTCTACTCATATTGGGTTGCGCAGTCCTATTTGTGTTACATTCTTAGTATAGCCATTGGAGATGTTTTTGGAGAGTTATATTGTTTATCTAATATGATTTCAAGAAGGTTCTAATAGGCTGACTTGATTATATCATTTGGAGAAATATACTTATAGCCGGTTAGTTAGGATCACTAGAAGCATGATTGATAGAGAAGATTAGAGAGTGCAAAGTAGAAGATGTGAGTGTTTTGAGTCATTCATCAGTTGAAGATCTATGTGAAGAAGAAGAGGGTATATGATATTCATTGGAACTGATGAAGATAGCAGGTCTACATTCTAGTTCACCAAGATCTAGATATAGTGTATATCTGTTATATAGAAGGTTGCAACCTTCACCATTTGAGCAGTGTGCTCCCAGGCAGTGTGTCCTCACCTTTAACAAGGTTAATTATAAAAGGCTCCTAACAGGTTCCAACCTTTGACTAGGTCACTATGCTTCATGCATTGTAAAGATCAACTCCTAACAGGGTTGTAAGATCTTCTAACAAGGATCATTATACTCTAGTGCAATTTATAGTGGGTGCTAATTCCCACAAGGGTTTTTACCTATTTGGGTTTCCCTGTAACCAAAATTGTGGTGTCATGTTAAGTGTTATCTTATTGTGTATGTGCTTAATGTTCTTCTATACTTAATTGGATAGAGAATTGAATATTGTAGATAACTGATTGACCCCCCCCCCCCCCCTCCTATCAGTTATCTCTTGGGACTATTCCTAACAATTGGTATCAGAGCCAAGTGCCTCAGAGAGAAATTTTAATAGCTTGAAGTTGATCAAATGGAATTATTTAGAAAATAAATTTCTAAGTTTGATGGAGAGAATTATCTAGACTGGAAGAACAAAATGACAACACATTTACAGTGTATTACTTTTGAGATTTTTGAAGTAGCTACTAAAGAAATTCAGATTCCCTCTTTATCAGATCTTGCAAAGGAAGATGCAACTCTTAAGCAAAAGGAGATGTTCACTCAAAATGCTATTTCCAAAGAAGCCCTTATTAGCACCTTGTCTAATAGTGAGTTTTCAAAGATCAAGAAAATACATAAAGCCTACAAGATATGGAAGTATCTAGAAGACAAGTTTGAAGGAGACATCCAAGCTGCAAAGAATGCATATAGAAAGACATGGAAGATAAAGTACAATACATTAGAGATGCTACCTGAAGAGAACATTAGAGCCTACAATCAAAGAATTAATGAAGCGGTTGTAGGAATCAGAAACAATGGTGGAGAAATTTCAGAAGAAGACATAATGGATAAGTTGATGACTACTCTGATAGCATAATATGAGAGCAAGATAAACATCCTAGATAAGACTGTAGTTTTCAAAAGACTTCAAAAGAGAGACCTTAATCAGAAAGATTTCAGCATTCAAAATATCAAGTTTGAAGACAGAGCCTAAAAGTGAGACAACCTTCAAAGCTTCAGTCCATGGTAAGAAATCCTTGAACACTTTTGGTAACTTTGCTGATGATGATGAGGATAAAGAACTAGATGATTTCATTTCTATGATTGCTAAGAAAGAAAGAAAAAGAAAAGGAAAATATGAAGGTCAGTTACCATTCAAATTCTTTTCATGTAACAATATTTGTCACTTTGCATCCAAGTGTCCTACAAGAGTCAAGAAGTTCAAAACTAATTACAAGCCTAAGTATACAAAAGAATGTTATTATGTTGGAGATGGAGTATCCGATGAACATTCAATAGAAGATGAAATTGGATTCATTGCTATTGAAGATATGTAGAAGATGTTTGATGAGATGGATATTGAAGATGAAGAGAAAGCACAAGAGTTAGCATTAATTTCACAAGAAGACATCAGAATAGACTGGATCATTGACAATAGTTGTTCACATCACATGACAGGAGACAAAGATATATTTGTACATCTGGATAAGTACAAAGGTGGCATGGTTAGATTTGGAGACAACACTCCTAAACCTATCATAGGTAGAGGAGCTATCACCTTGGATGGAAAGAATAATATTGATAATGTTCTATATGTTGATGGTTTACAGCATAACCTACTAAGTGTTGGATAGTTGCTTGACAAAGGATATCAGTTGGAATTCAAAGACAATAAGTGCATCATTAATAACAAAGGAGTAATGATTGCATCAGGTTCAAAGACAAAAGGTAATGTTTTTCAACTTAATTCAAAATCAAGTTTTTCTTTTGCTAAAGTAGATGACAGTTGGTTATGGCACAAAAGACTATGTCACATCAATTTCGACAATATAGTAAAGATAAGCAATGTAAAGGCAGTAAGAGACCTCCCTAGTATTACAAAATCAGTTGATACAATATGCAAGGAATGTATGATGGGAAAATATGTGAGGAATTATTTAGAACTAAGCATAATTCGACAAAGAACAAATTGGATCTAGTGCATACAGACTTATGTGGACCAACTCAAACAAGATCATACTATGGTGAAAGGTACTTTATTTTGTTTGTTGATGATTATTCTACAATGATGTGAGTTACGTTCTTAAAATAAAAATCAGAAGCATTTGAGAAGTTCAAAATATTCAAAGCTAAACTTGAAAATGAGTCTAGATTAAAGATAAAATGTCTAAGATTGTATAGAGAAGGAGAATTCCCCTCTGATAGATTTTATGAGTATTGCGAAGAACATGGGATAAATAGACAACTAAGTGCACCTAGAACCTCTCAGCATAATGGAATTGCATAAAGAATAAATATGATCATACTTGACACAGTGTGCACCATCATGATTGAAGGAAAAGTTGCACACACCTATTGGAGAGATGCGGTCAATATAGCATTCTATACTATCAATAGAATTCAATTAAGGACAGGCGCAGACAAGACACCTTATGAACTATGGTTTGGGAATGTGTAGTACCCACCCGTAGGATGCTTTTAGTTTGCTTTATGTTTCAGTTGTATGATCAAATTCTTTTAGGTCAGTTTTCATGTGATCGATTATCATTTCATTAATGAGGAATATGGATTGTTGTTATATGTTTATCATGTGTATGCATAGATTAGATGATGATGTTTCATGATGTTAGATTATATGTTTTATATTGATTACAATGTACTTACCCCATACTTGCATGTGTATGGTGATTATGTGTATGTATATGTTTGACATGTTTGTGTGGTAGAGGACGGAGGTGTAGTTACTTGCATAGTCGAGATCCACACATCTGACCGTACCCTATCATTGTCTGCTATTTATTGTATGTACATGCTTTGTCTTTTGATGTCAGATTTGCAGGTACAGGGCATCATCTTCCCTGAATTGGCAGGAGTGAGCGTGCCCACAAACATTCCTCTCAATGGTAAAGAGGGGAGATAATACACAGACCCAAAACCCTAACCCTAGCCTAATTGTCCTAGGATTGGACAAGTGTCTGTTTGACTACCCTACCCGAATTCACCTGGTTGGCATGAATTCATGGATCCCGTTCTTAAGTCTGTGCATGGTTTCAGTTTGCTTGATTTTATTGTGCTTGATTAAGTTGATTCATGATTATTTAGGTGATTTTATATGATTATCGATGTTAGGTACTTAGTTGAATTTAATGATTTAATTATGTTCCTATGTTTAATTTAGAAAATTATCTAAAGTCAATTATTTGATTAATTAGAATTAATTGATTATGAAATTGGAATTAGGATTAATTATGTTTGAGTTTATTATTCAATAATTGAATATTTAATTACATGCTTTAGGATGTATTAAATATTTAATTTATTTAATTTGGGTTTTAATTATTAACATGTGCTTAATTTGAAAATGTCATGAATTGTATTATGCTTGCATATTTTATTAAATGATTAAATAATTAATTGCATGAATTTGTGATGCATTAAGTATTTAATTTATTTAATAAATTAAATTAAATTATAACATGTGCAAATTGCAAAAAGGTGTTTGTTTTCAAAAAGATAACTAGTTTTCAAAAGTCAAAGTGGAGTTGTGCATTTTAAATATATTTTAATTGATTAATTGTAATTTCTTTCAATTTTGGAATTTGAGTTGGATTAGGAGTTATCTAATGAGTCATTTTCTGATTTGGAGTTAACTGGGAGTTGTCTTTTGGGATTGCTTGAATTTGGGAATGGAATTCCTATTAGGAGATTTTTGCATTCATTTTTGGGGAGAGACAGGTTTTGGAGAGGAATTTTGGAGAAGGCTTGTGTGTTTGGCATTTTGAAGAATGGTGGATTGTTATGGCTGTTTGTTGATTTGAATTTCTCTGTGCATCTAGATTGGGCACCTGTTTGCAAATTAGCTTTCAGATCTGCAGGTTGTGTTTGAATTTGGAGAGAATTTGGTTCTCAGATCTACAGGGGTTTCCATTGTTAATCCATTTCTGGCATTGGATCTAAGGTAGGCATTGAATTTTGTCTGTTATCTCTATTTTTACATCCTTTTGTCTTTCTGTGTTTATTTTCAATCTGGGTATTCAGAAACCCTAGTGTAGTTATTTTGTTTATTTTATTATTACTTGGCATGGTACCATTATGCTGGCCAAATTTCGTTAATTACTTATTCAAGGTTTGGCTATAAATTGATAAATTAATCATGTTGTATAGTTTAACTATAGAGTTGGGAGAAAATTAATCCCCTTGAGGAAATAGATCAAATTGCTAAAAAAACTCAATTTGGGTGTAGAGGTCAAGGCTGAAAAATAAAAATATTTTAGTCCCTATCTAAAATTTCAGACTTTTAAAAAATATATATATATATAGTCTATCATAAAATCTTAAGAAAAGACAAAATTATGTGTGAAAGCATGTCACTGTTCTAGAATTTTGTGCATGTCTCTCTATTATTTTACTTTCAAAAAATAATTTAATTAGAATTATAATGTGTAAAATATATATATATATATATATATATATATATATATATATATATATATATATATATATATATATATATATCTGTGTGTATATATATATATATATATATGTATATATACATATATATACATATATATATATATATATATACATATACATATATATATATATATATACATATATATATATATATATATGTATGTATATATATACATATATATATATACATATATATATATATATATATACATATATATATATATATATATGTATATATATATATATAAGTACTTCGGAGTTGTTTGTTTTTAATAAACAAAATATAAAAAATTAAATTAAATTTTGATATGTTTGTTGGAGGTGGGGGCCACCACCTCCTTAGGCTGTCGTGCGACAGGTGTAGGCCTGCCGACGGTACCCAAGGGTACCGCATGGCAGGTTTGCCACCTGCGTGCGGCAGGGTAGTGGGGACCACTGTCCCCCCCACTACTCACTTTATTTGCAATTAAAATTTGTTTTTAAATTTTTATTTTCATTAATAAATGTTTAATAATTTTTTTGTTATTAAAGCTTTGTTAATTACTTTTTATCATGAATGGTTGTATTATGAATTAGTTTAGTTTTACTTTATTTATTTATTAATTTTTGTTAATTAATACATTTAATAAAATTGTTGTTTAATTTAATTAGATTTGGTTTAATTAAATTAATTTATGTTGAAGATTAGTTTAAGCTAATTAATTTTTAGAATCAATTTAGTCTAATTTGTAGTGGTATTTTATTTTGTATATTAAGTAAGTCAATCTTATTGATTTATTTAAATTAGATTGGTTGCATATCAATTTTGTTTGGATAGGTTAAATCTGTTCATTGAATTTTGTTGAGATTAATTATGATTTTTAATTTTTAATCAATTTTGTCTTAACCTGTATATAGGGATTTAATTGTTCATTGAATTTAATGTTTGGAAATTGGTAATTGGGAAAAGTGGAACGTCTTACTTTTATAGAAACAAATACTTGTTAAATGCTTATGTATGTACCAAAATTGGGTAATTTTTCCATTGAATTCTTAGAATGTTATAGGGAACATTCTCTTAATT
Organism: Chamaecyparis obtusa; assembly: GCA_027943335.1. Lineage (NCBI taxonomy): Eukaryota > Viridiplantae > Streptophyta > Pinopsida > Cupressales > Cupressaceae > Chamaecyparis > Chamaecyparis obtusa. The sequence continues at coordinate 156,150 of BSBK01004861.1, forward strand.
ATGGCATCATAGTAATGTTATGATAAGTGTCTTTTATCGGTTAATGTATTCCCATGTTTGGATTCAATTATGTTGATTATGGTTCAGTTTGAGTTCTTTAAAATGTGAATGCGTCTTCTTCGGGCTTGAACTGTATACTAGAGCATTATGGGATTTTGGGTATTAGATGGCTTAGGGGAAACAGAGGTAGGGTTCTTTGTCAATTAGTTTTGTTTCTTAGTATCATGTTTATGTGAGTGTTTATTCTGAATGTCATCTATGAATCAATTTTATGGGCTCTTATTGGTTAATATCTATTTTTGGTATCTGTGTAATCATTTGAGTTTCTATGTGTGAAACTGCATCTAGGATTACCTGACAGTATACTTGTTTGATGTTTTTGTGATTATGAGCCTAGGGGAGATTGATTAAGTGCATCTTAGGGGAGTGGCTTACAATAGGGTCCGGGACCCAAAGTGGTCAGCACCTGGGTAACCTATTGTAGGTTATGTAATTAAGTGATAACATAGTAATTAAAATGTGTAGAGATCATTAAAAAGATAATATAGAGTATGGTTATGATTAGAATTCCTCATATCTGAGAGAGAGTATTCTAATCCCACATGGATCGTATTGAGGGTCCAGGGCCCAGAGTGGTCAGTTTCAGGGTAACTCAATGTTTGAGGGTCCGGGGTCCAGAGTGACCAATCCAGGGTAACTCAAGTGGATAGACATGTGATGTCACTCCCATAGCATGTAGCCTAAGTCATCTCCTGAGTTTTTGTTTATGCCTCTAGATTAGTGTGTATCACCTTTCACTTTATTTATGTGAACCTTGAGTAGAGAGCTTTTAGGATTCCTTGCTCAGTGGTTATCCTTGTTTGGTTTTGGTCATCTGATTGGGGTTTGTGGTTATCTCCTCAGCACGGTGGGCTAGACCTTTGTGGTTCTACACGGATGGGTGGTAGTGATTATTTACCATTTGAGATTCAACGTCCTGGTGTCGATGTTGTTGATACTTCTGCAATTGGATGCCTTTATCATTCTTCATTGTTGGTTCTTATCATATCTTCATTATTTTTATCTTGTATTAGTGTATCGCATGTGATACCTATTATGGACATTGTACTTCTTTGTTAGATTTATTGTTACATACCTTGTGACATGTGCAGTGGATGTCAGTTTATTAGTTATCATGGATGTCCATGAGGATTGTTTATATAGTTATAAGTTGTATTTGTATCATTTATGATATGGAATCTTTTGTTATCTTTCTTTAGTTGTTTTATTTGTTCTTAAATAATTCTACGTCAAGGAACCCTCGAGTTTTGTAATCTGTGTTGGATGTTGTTCAATGTGAATAAATGGTAATTGCTTCCGCACTATTGTGTATCTTGTATGTTAACTTTTTTTTTTTAAATGTTCACCAAACTTAGTAGCATGTTATAGGTTAATCTCTCCTGGGTTCCCTGGCGGGGCGTTACAGAATGTACCTATAGTAAAATACTTCAGAATATTTGGAAGCAAGTGCTACATCAAGAGAGATGAAGCTATTGGCATGTTTGATGCAAGGAGCGATGAAGTTATTTTTCTTGGCTACTATACTAAAAGAAAATCTTATAGATGTTTTAACTTAATATTGAAGAAGACTATTGATAGTGCTTATGTAAATATTGATGAAAAGTTTATGATTCAAGAGAGATATCATGATTATGCACCTATGATTGAAGAAGAACCTAGTCCTATTGTCATGCCCCTGACAGTCCCAGGCTTGACTTTTAAATTCTGTGTGTGTTGGTTTGGATTTCTGGTTGTTGGTTTTGCTCAGTTGGAACGATATTTCTGCTAGGATGTTTTGAGGTTGTTTACTGGTATCATTTATCTTAGATTGCTAGGTAAATAGGTTATATTATAATCTGGTTTTAGAATAAGTATGCTTCATAGATGTTATTTATGGTTATTGTTGTGGAAAAACCTGATGTTATTTGAAGTTTCAATGTTATTGAAAACATATATCTATACATATATTTTTCTGACAGTAATTCTATGGAAATAATATTTAGTGCAGATTAACAGTTGGTTTTTAGTCATGTTATCAATTGTTATAATTGGTTTATATCGTTGTTCTTATTATGAATATGAAATTTATCTCTATATTTGTTAAGTTCATACTAGTGATTAATGAGACATGATTATTATTATTATTTTGTTAATACCATTTTAATCTGAGAAGATTTAAAAAGTTATTCGTTATTTACATACATGTTTATATTAATATGTATGGTATAAATCTGTGTCAATTGTTTTGTGATTGAATTAAAATCAATAGATAATGATCAGTAAATTATATAAGTAAATATAAGTATAAATTTAATTAAGTGTTTATTACTTTTGTGGATTCCTTTCTTTGTTTTATTAAATACAAAGTTAGTAAACCTAACTATTTAATTTGATTGTTAGTAACCTATTGTTATGAGTTAGTAACTCGAAAAGCTATTAGTATGATTAGTAAACTCGACATGATTTAATCTATGGAACTGTTGAATTAAAACTTAACCTTAAACCTAGATTTTTCTAATGTTTTTGGGTACTCTTATCAATGCCTTAGCAAATTTCGCATGACCCAGCTTTCACGACATGACTGGCCTGGGTAATTGCGAGCTAGGTGGGCATTAACTATTGCAGTCTTTTCATTTTTGGAGTCTGTACTTTCTTTGACATCTGGCATACGATGTGTAACTCACATAGAGCAGGGATAAGCATGACTTAACAAGCTAGGTTATGCTCATTTATTTTTTTCTGTGTAACCGTTGTTAGCTCTAGTTTGAAGTTGCAGATGTAAGAAAAACTCCATGCTGTTGCCTATTTTGATTGCGAGTTTTCTATTGATTGGTTAGTCATGGAGGAGTTTATTGGGTTCCTTCTAGTTATTAAGATGAATGTAATGTCTTTGAGATGTCACAGCAAACTATCACTCTGCATTTATAGTTTATTTTGGGAAGGATCACTGTTATTTTTGTTATCATTTCTGTGCACGGCACTTTGGGTCAGAGGTCTGGTATTTGGTCTTGTTGCTGGGTTTGTGAGTGGTTGGAAGAAGCGCACTTGGCAGGGAGTGGGTGATAGTGGTCTTCAAGTTCATTTACCCCTCCGTAGTGTTTCTAGGCAGGGGCATTTCCTTACCCAATCTCTCTTTACCTTTATGAATTTGTATGAAATTTTATCTTATTATAATTCATGGAAATGGGTGTAATGTTCTCTGAAGTTAATTTAATGATATTGTTTATCAAGTAATGCGAATAGTTATTGAAATGTTGGTAGTCTTTTTACAAAGCTTTGTTTATTTACAAAATCATTTTAGTGTCACGATGTGTTTCTTGTGCATAAATAAATTCATGTATTACTTGGGAAAGAAATCTTAGGGGTTTCGAGTTTCATCATGTATTATGTACTCCTTGTTGAGGATATTACTTTGTCACAGATTTTAGTTTTCCCTTCGATTTGGTATGACCTTATATGTTAGGTAGTATCTGTTGGCATTTGGGTTTAAGTTAGAGGTAGTCGTGAATGTTCTTAAAATACAACTTTGTGTCTATGTCTTCATGATATGCTGATTCCTCATAAAAGGAATTGAGTACTGAATTTAGTATTTTGCTTCTTTTCTATTCGTGGGTCTCTATGGGGCTTTAGCTTTGTTAATATAGACATATAGTTACTAGGTAGTAGTGCACCGTTTAAATAAACTGGAAATCTTGTCATAGAAAAGAATATTGTTTTGTTTAATTCTTTTTCTTACTATTTCTCTGTATTGACTGAGAATTATGTGGCTTCGCTGGCTATAGGACAACGTCGATTCATGTAAAGTTTGATTTCTAGTTTGGTTAGAGTAGTCAGTAGGGAATCTCGAGACTAAATAAAATAGTTGTAGAAATTTCTTACCCATATGGGTTTTCTTTAATTCTAAGGGTCGTGATGTATTGAGAACAAAATTATTGTTTTGTTCTTAACTAAGTACATTGAGTATTATGGCTTTAAATGTATATACAGTTGTCTTTTATGTCGACATTGTTAGGTAAAGTCAATTAGGGCTAGAGTATACTTGGAATAGTTGGTTACTATTAACGATTTGAGATAACTTGTGTAAATTTGATTATCTTAAGAGGTTTCCTAGTCTGTAAATTAAAAGGTTAGTGTCTTGAGAGAGTTATAAACATGACCGATTCTTGAGAGTTTAGATATGAGAGTTTGGGTTGATAAAATCAGTCAAGGTTTACTTGTTTTGTTGATTACCAACACCAGGTCGGTTGTAGATAATGGATTTTTGAGTTTGTTCTTAGGTACTATAATTAGTATCCATTGTTCATTAGAGCTGTAGATCTCTTTTGTCACTAGAGATGTCAAATGATAATTTTGTAGTAATGTTTACAAGTGTGAAACAGTCATGTATTGTTGTTAGGAAATGTAAGGAATATATGGGAAAGTTAAATAATTTCTATTTCAGTCATTATGGAAATCGACATTTATTTTAAGTGTAGTTGACTGTTCTATTATTCTGTTGTACTTTTATGTAGTTGATAGTAATATTAAAGGGGTTAATATCAGTAGTAATGTAAAATAGTTGTATTACTATTTAGACCGGTATGATTGTTAAGGTTTTCAATGTGTATTCACAGGCTTGAATTCTGTAATGATGATTTATGATTTAGAATTAGAATTTTATTTTGAACCACTGTTTAGTAGATAAATATGAATGATTTGTTAATCATTTTGAAATGTTATTTACAAGTTTATATAATTATATACCTACTGGTATATGTATATGTATACACAAGCCGTGGTGTATACATGTACATACGCCGACATGTATATAAAAGTATGAACTTATAAATAACAGAGCAGGATGTAAAGCAAATTTGTTTATAATTAATTGGTTTATGGAAAACTTATTTATTTGTTAAATGCGATGGTTGTTGTAATGATTCAGTTGATATCTGATTATTTTTAGCTCTGTTCTATTCAAAGTAATCATGATTTCAATATGGACATTTTTATTGTACAATTTCAGATATAATGCTATTTTAATGTGGAAGGTTATTATTTGAATTGGTTTGTGATGAAGAAAGTATTGTGGTATTTTCTTCTTTTAGGAGACATCATGATTAAGTATGTATGTTATGGAAAATGGGAACATGGATCTATATGGATTTTTGATTGTTGTTTCAATTTTATTATTGATGCAATAGAAATGGTGTTTTAGTTGAAATTGAGTAATGTAGTTTATTTCATTTCAATTATTAATTGCTAGATCAAGTGTTTTGAGATAATGCAAGTGTGATCCTTAGATTGGGTGGCTGACACTAGTCTAGTACCTTGTGGTGATAGAATTTTTGTCAGTTGTAGCTGACACTAGTCTATATCCTTATGGGAAAGAATTTCTGTCAGTTATTTAATTAAGTGGTAATTATAAAATTCATGGGTTATGGGTTTCATTTAATAAGATAAAACATTATGGTTTCACCTGACATAATGAATTACTACGAGGTATCCTTGCGGATACATGGCGTAGATTCTTATGTAGACACCCATGAACTACTGGATCATCACCTTGACATTTTCTTTGCGAGTTTATTTTGTTGGAAAGAAACACAGTGCTTGCTGATATCATTTTAAAAGGATGAAACTGTGTAATTGCCTTTAGTAACATCTGTATTTAAATTGCATGAATATTATGTTATTCTGACTTTTATGGTTGTAGATTTCTGGAGGTATTCCATTTTCTTATTTACTGTACTGAGCCCTGCTTGCAATTGTGTTTGTGTTTATTCTTGATTTTCAAGTTTTAGATGGATAAATCAATGAGTATGGGACAGTGGATAGCAGCTGTAAAAATCTATGGGAAACAAATTATTGTCTGGTTCCTAGTTATCAGAACAGTTCTTAGAATGTATAGGAACTTCTGAAAAGAAATTTTGTACTTGAAACAAAAGTGTTGGAATAAAGAGTATTCTTGTTTACTCTTATGTATTTCGATATTGAAATTGTATAACTCTATTAAGTTATCTTTATGTACTTAAAATCAGATTTGATGGTTTTGAAATAAATAAAAAATTATCATGCTTCTATGTGGTCTTTGTTTAGTGGGTTTTTGTATGGTTCTATCTCTTAGTTTGTTGAGGTGTTACACCTATCAGTAGAGAAATGGTAGTTGAAGAAAATTTTGACAGCATTGATGTATTATTCAATGATCCTAAAACAAGTGAAGAAGAATCACAAAAGATAGATGAGAGAGTCACACCTAATGTTCCAATATTCACATCTAGATACCATTCAAAAGAAGATATCATTAGAGATCAGAACAACAAAGTCATGACAAGATCAAAAGAAAAGAGGTCAACAGTTGAGGAAGCAATATGTTTACTTTTACAAATTGAACCTTTAAGTGTTGAAGATGCATGTAATGATTTAGATTGGCATGAAGCAATGAAAGAAGAGCTAGATCAAATAGTTAAGAATGATACATGGGAATTGGTTCCTAGGCCTAGTGACAAGAATGTGATTGGAACCAAGTGTATATTCAAGAACAAGATGAATGAAGATGGTACAGTAGTAGGGAACAAAGCAAGACTAGTATGTAAAGGATATGCACAAAGATAAGGAATTGATTATTCTAATACATTTTCCCTTGTAAGAAGATTGGAAGTCATAAAGTTATTTCTAGCCTATGCAACATTCAAAAACTTTAAAGTATATTAGATGGATGTCAAGTCAGCATTCCTGAATGGAGAGTTGAAGGAAGAAGTCTACATAGAGAAACCTAAAGGATTTACTTTATCGAACAAAATAGATATGGTATACAGATTGAAGAAAGCCCTTTATGGACTTAAGCAAGCCCCTAGAGCATGGTATGAAAGACTAGATGGTTACTTGAATAAGATTGGATTCAAGCAAGGAGCAGCAGATTGTAACCTATTCATAAGAGAGAAACCTGAAGGATTATTACTAGTTGCTATTTTTTTTATGACATTATCTTTGGTGGTAATGACAAGCTTAGTGCAGAATTTGCGAAAGAAATGTAGAGTGAATTTGAAATGAGCATGATTGGATGTATCAAGTACTTTTTGGGATTGAATATGTAGCAGACAAACAAAGGTATTTTTATTAATCAGTATAAGTATGTAAAAGAGGTATTGAAGAAGTTAAAGATAGATTATTACAAGCCATTAAGTACCCCTATGACAACAGGAAGCAAGCTTTCAAAAGAAGATGATTCAGCAGTAGTAGACAAGACCCTATACAAGTCTATGATTGGTAAACTAATATATCTTACTCAATCTAGATCTGATATTTCTAATGTAGTTGGTATAGTTGGAAGATTTGCAGCAGAACCTAAACAAAGTCATCTTATGGTAGTAAAGAGGATATTCAGATATCTAAAAGGAATTCTAGACTATGGTTTATGGTATCCTAATTTAGAAAATGTAGAACTTCATGTGTATACAGATGCAGATTGGGTAGGTTGCGTAGATGATAGAAAGAGTACCTCAGAAGGAGTGGTATTTCTTTGAGATAAACTTGTTACTTGGACAAGAAAGAAGTAGAATTGTATTTCACAGTCCACAACAAAACTAGAGTATGTAACAGCAGCATTAAATTATTCTACAATTTTTTGGATCAAGAAAATGATAAAGGATTTTTGAATTCAGATTGATTACCCTATTGTCATTCATTGTGACAACACTAGCACTATCAATATGTCAAAGAACCCTATGATACATGCAAAGATAAAACACATTGAGATAAAATATCACTTCCTAACAGAGAAAGTTGCAAAGAAAGAAGTAAAATTGGATTATGTGAGCACAAAAGAACAACTAGTAGACATTTTCACAAAGCCTTTACCTTAGGATACATTTGAGTATCTCAAGGAGAAGTTGGGAGTAATTCCCTTCCCTGGATCTGATTAGAGTTTGCAGTAGTGCATCAATCCTCAGTGATTGATGAATGGTTGACTACTCTACTTTAGGAGTAGTACCAGAGCTTATTTTTTTTGGTGCCCTTTTCCATTGATTTCAAAGGGGGAGTGACTATATAGTCATGAAAAATAAAATAGTTTGGGTGACTATTTAGTAAGAAGAAACAAAACAGAAGATATAGCAATTGATATTTAGAGCATTCAGTAGTAGATGGAGGATTCATCCTTGGGGGAGTTTTGTTGAGGAAATGGAGAATGTTATAAAATAATTGTACATTTGGATTGGTGGTGTTTTTCATTCCATATGTTGCTATCAATGCCAAAGGGGGAGATTGTTGGAGATTTGCCAGCAAGCTAGTGTTGACTCTATGTTTTTCATTGATGACAACATATGGTAAGAAGTGTGCATTGAAGTCTTATGGAGAGAGCCTTGAGAATATATTTCTTAGATATGTTATCAGCATGATATCATAGATGCAGAGGTTGATTCTCAGTATAGATAGTTGTGTAGTTATTTGTATCAGTAGTGTTCCTGACAGTGTGATAGACAGAGTTTGGTATGAGATTTGTAGTACCGTTATGATGGAGCCTTGCACATTTATATTTATGTTGTATACATGTTAGTGAAGCTATGTTCATGGACACAGATTTGGTTGTGCAGTATAGGTTGAGTTATGATGTTTCCAGTTATAGTTTCCTGAGTTTATCTGATGGAGCTGACATTGTTTATATTGTTTCAGTAGTTGCGCCTATCAGTTTGATATGCATGTTTGGTTTAGTGCTTAATTATGAGTTAAGAATGTTTGGTTAAGAGCACATAGCATATTTCAAATTGTAATTAAAGTTTCAGTTAATTTGGTGGAGCCGACAATGTGAAGCAACGCGTCTACTCATATTGGGTTGTGCGGTCCTATTTGTGTTGTGTGCTTAGTATAGCCATTAGAGATGGTGTTGGAGAGTTATATTGTTTCTCTAATATGATTTCAAGAAGATTCTAATAGGATGACTTGATTATATCATTTGGAGAAAGATACTTATAGTCGGTCAGTTATGATTGTTAGAAGCATGATTGATAGAAAAGATCAGAGAGTGCAAAGCAGAAGATGCGAGTGTGCTGAGTTAATCATCAGTTGAAGATCTATGTGAAGAAGAAGAGAGTATATTCTATTCATTGGAACTAATCAAGATAGAAGGTCTACATTCCTATTCACCAAGATCTAGATATAGAGTATATCTGTTATTATATAGAAGGTTGCAGCCTTCACCATTTGAGTAGTGTGCTCTCGGATAGTGTGTCCTCAACTTTAACAAGGTTAATTATAAAAGACTCCTAACAGGGTCCGACCTTTAACCAGGTCATTGTACTTCATGCATTGTAAAGATCAACTTCTAACAGGGTTGTAAGATCTTCTAATAGGGATCATTATACTCTAGTGTAGTTTATAGTGGGTGCTAATTCCCACTAGGGTTTTTACCTATTTGGGTTTCCCCGTAACCAAAATTGTGGTGTTGTGTTAAGTGTTATCTTATTGTGTGTGTGCTTAATTTTATTCTATACTTAATTGGATAAAGAATTGAATCTTGTAGATAACTGATTCACCCCCCCCCCCTCTCAGTTATCTCTTGGGACTATTCCTAACACCTTTTCCACATAGCAATGGCTTTATCCTTTTCAATAATGAGCACTTAACTAGATCCAATTCAGAGATCAAGAGAGAAAAGGACTCTCTTGATCTCGGAATGGTTTACTTATCCTAGGTTAAATCTGGAGATCAAGTGACAAAGATTTTCTTGTGATCTCTGAATCTTTCTTTAACTCCTAGATTTATCATGAGATTTAGTGACTACCATTGATCTTGGAATGCATCAACGATCTCAGCTCAACTTTCAAACCTTTACTTTAACTCAATTGTTATTCAGAGAATATGTGACTGATAGCAATCTCTAATTCTCAAGGAAATCAAAACAACCATGGTTACATCTCAAGAATGAGCGACTGAAGACTTCACTTGATCTTGTAACCTTTAACTTAACCCATCATTTATCTAGCGATTCAGTGAACAAAAGCTTCTTTTTAAACCTGAGTGCTTCTAACCTGACCACAGTCTTTATATAGAGAATCAACGACAACTGTATCTCTCAATCTCTGAATGTTTCTATTAACTCTTGATTTATCACAAGATTCAGCGATTGAAGACTTCGCTTATTCTCTGAATATTTTTACTAACCCTAGCTTCTTTATGAGATTCAGTAATACCTTTATTCACTTGTTTGCTAGATATTTCTCTTAACTCGGGTTTAATCATGAGATTAAACATCAACCATTGATCTTGGAAGCTATCCATGGCTATCGCTGAATCGCTCAATGTTTTAGGGCTTTACCACTTTATTATGAGATTGAGCGAACACCTTTATTTGCTAAGTCATTGAATGACTTAAGTCTTAGCTACCAAATTTATCTAGAGATTACACGGCTGAAGAAACTTTACACTTTTAACACCCTTGTCGCTGAATCGCTACACATTTTTATCTGAATTATCAAAATCTAGCAAATGAGAGATATCCATTGTCATTGAATCGCTAGATACTTTATCACCTACATAGTTTATCTTGAGATTAAAATATTACTATTGATCAAGCATTACATCAACAGCTATTGCTTGATCATTGAATGACTTAGGACTTAACCATTTAATCAAGCAAATGGGAGATAACTGCTATGATGGGTCATTGAATGTTTGAAGAAAACCACCAAGGATCATGAGATTTGGAGACTACACAGTCGCTTGATCGTTGAAAGAATAACTAATCATCAACTACATCTGGAGATCAAGTGACCAAAGAGAAACAAGAAAAAGACCTCAACATAGTCGCTTGTTCGCTGAATGAAAACTGACTTAACCATTTAATCTTGAGATTCAGCGAATACCATGAAAACAAAAGACCACATGCAAACTAGAATACTTATGTGGCACATAAAGTAACATGAAAATATAAGGATCTAGGGAACACTTAAGACATTCAAAGAACAACAACCCCATTGAGGAAAAAATACCTAAGGCAAGGAGATATGAGCAATATCACATGGTGAACCCTGAAATTCAAACCCTAAAAGGATGAGAACACTTGCAAAGACACATAAAAGACAAGGCAAAGACCAGAAACAACATTTTCTTAGAAAACCTAAAATTACTCCAACATGTGTGTGTGTGTGTGTGTGTGTGTGTGTGTGTGTGTGTGATCCTTAATTTATTATATTTTATGAAATTTAACAATTATAGAGATCCAGATAAAGGTTAGATCTTGATTGTGATCAGTAACCAGGCCTATATGCCTTTTTTGTAAGCCTTCTTGTTGCTAGCCAATTATAATCAAATTTATGATAATGTGAACATATGATCTTGGATTCTCTCTAATCTTTTTTATTGATTACATTTTGTGACTATTGCTACATGGTTCAGATTGTCCTCATTGGTAAATCCTCCTTCTATGGCTACACCAAGATCCCATATTTTCTCCCTCCCATTTCTCGCCCACCTCTAATATAGTCTCCAGATAATATCGCAGAGGCTTCCTCATAGGCTATTATGGATACTTTTCTTTAAGTGGGATTTTGGTTACTTGGAATGTGACACTCATACAACCACATGGAAATGATACTTGTAGTTGATCTAGTGGTGCTAGCCTACCCTCCTTGGGTCCACATATTTATGTGGTTCATACTCAAGCACTAGGTGCAGGAACATTCTCTTGTGTCCCCTTGGATAACATGTTGAGTATCATATTTACACATCTGATTATGAGGTACATGATATGAGCAATGCACTAGATGAGATGATAGGGACTGAATAACACTAGTGAGTCTTATCATTCAAGAGACGAGGAGGTGTATGCATCATTCACTGAGAGTATATTTATAAGACTTAACTTGTAACATGTTGTATTTTATTTTAAATGAATATTTATAAGAGAAAACTTCTTAAGACTCTAATAATATTTATTTACATAGTCTATTTATATTTAGTTGATGTCTAATGAGGTCATGACATAGGTATAAGATGCCATGCTCTTGGTCATTTCATTTTTCATTGATAGCTACAAGGTATATATTTGCACTTATTTCTTTACAATTTTTTGTTGTATACATTCTTGTCATTTAAATTTCCATTAAGTAAATTATATATTAATTAAAATTTTCATCTTCTTTTTTTTTTAGAAGAGGCACCTAGTGAAAGGGATTTGTAGTGTGAGGGAAGTGCAGTAGTACCCAATGACAAGGGAAAGTTAATTGAACGCAAATCTGATTGAATCAATAGTTTAAAGATCTTAGAATGATTATGCATGTTGGAATAGATTGACAATTTTACATAGTTTTCATTTTGATGCATAGTAAATTATGGGATTGACATCCTTTCTAGCTGCATCAACACTGGTAGAAGCAGAGATGCTTGTACAGGTTATTTTATTTTAATTTGTGTTTATTAAGTATGTTCCTATCACTAATAATTACATGATAACTTGTATCAATTTTATGCTTGTAAACATACATAGGCATACTTTAAAAATGTTAGTGATATCCCTTTTCTAGAATAGACATATACTAGGAATCCTAGCCATATTAGGGTATTGCACCAATATGGTGTACAAAAAATGGGTATAAGTGACCACTTCTTTTCTGAAATTGGATAAACCTTGAAAGGAAAAAATCAAGAGTAAATAAATATATAAGAAATCCAAGAGAGTTATATGTAGTGAAGATTTTTACCATGATAGTATCATAAACTTGGAGCATGCACCAAAGATCCAAGACAAGGAGACAAGAAGTGTTGAAAGGGGAAAAGAAAATAAAAACCCCTTGTGAATCATGAATGAGGCATAAACCTAGAGAGAGAGAGAGGGGGGGGGGCTCATTACAATAACATAAATAGTGTAGAAATCAGAGAAATGATTATCTCTTAAAACTAGATGATAAAAGGACTTACAAAGTAATTCCCAAATCTATGAATGTCACCATTCATATTAGGTGTGTGCAAAGTGTCAATGTCTTCTTAAGGAGGATAAACTATTTTCTTTAATAAAGGAATTAAAAAGAAATGACATGTCCTCCTACTTGTACTAGAGGACAAAAAATATATTTGGGATACCTTGGTTTATCCCAAATTAAATAAATTAAACCAAGGAAAGATTTATTTTATAACACCCCCCTTAAGCTTTACTTGGAGAGTGTACATCAATGGGAATTAAACCCAAATTTTTACAATGAATTTGAACTACATATTTATAATACAATGTGATTGTCTTCAATTTGAGCTAAATCCAAGTCTTCAAGTAGTCTTATTTAACCATAGGGCATGTTTGGATGCATGGTTACAACTTGTACATTCATATAAATGATAGAGCTAAGAGAAGTGGAATGTGCCTTGTGAATGTTCCATGATATGTTATCTGAATCAAAAAAGATAAAGAAAAATAATATCCACGAGTAGATTTCCCATTGTTGGGATCTACCCTATATACAAATATGTATATCCTTTGAAAATAAACATTTTCATCATAAAATAATTCAAATTTAAAGAATCTTGTATAACATTAAAATAAGATTGATGAGGGCTAGAGATGAATCCATAAGATCCCACTAAAAGTGCAATCAAGCTATCATGATATCAAGATAAAACCACATGCTCCAAGTGTAAAATGAAAAAACCAAGTACCATTTTCATCATCCAACCTCTCATTTCAAAAGAAAAATACTAATTCACAAATGACCATGTAGACAAGGCCAACTAATGAAATCTGCATCAACGATGTAGCAATCACATGGATATAGATAGTCAACTAATGATTCATCCCACTCCAAGTGAATGGTTGATTAATCCACAACCTACATGACTCACTATCGAAGAAATGAAGTATGAAAACTCATCATCACATTAGTAATTTTCAAAGAGATGTGAGAGAGAATAAACCATAATCTAGTATCAATATTTGATCTGATTTTCCAATCATGTCAACACACATGTACCATAATTAGGGAACCATCAAGGAGATAAGAATCTAAACCAACATTAAGATAAACTCTAACAATTGATATATGCTTCTACTTCAATCAGATGAATAGGGAATGGATAGCTCAAACTTAATATCAAGTGATGTTAATCAAACATTGAAAAAATTATTCACATACGGTATATAATAAACTGTACTAAGGATTATGAGTGATTAAAAAATATATTACCTTTCAAATATATGAGAAATCTAACAAATTTTAAGAAGGATTTCAAGAACATCATCCTCACTATGAGGAGAAAATAATGGATCAAGTTGATAAACATTAACTGAAGTAAGTGTATACCAATCATTAGATGGAGGGAACTCCATGGATCCCAACAAAAAATAAGGTAACTAGTAATCATGTACAACTAACGGGTCCTCTATAGTTATCCTTAAAAATAGGGCACCCTACACAACTTACAAAAAAAATGCAACAAAATGCATACAAATAGATGGTATAAAATTATACTAAAAAATGCAACTATGTGCATACAAATAGATGGTATAAAACCATACTAAAATTGATAGCAACCCATGACAATCAATAAAATCAATAATGATACTCATAGAGGAAATGTTGTTAGATAACTCACAATAATTGAACAAATTAAAATTAAGCAATGACTTTGAGTGCATTGGATTAAACAGATGGCACATATTTCATAAAGTTCAATTTAAAGTTAACATAATGACAAAATATTAAGCAATATCTCTCATTCTTGAGATCATTTTTTTCAAAATAGAATAAACATTTCTTTGTTTAAAAATTTTAAAATAATTTTAATTGAATAATTATTTTAAAATAATGAAAATATATAAAATACTTGCAATTTAAAAACATACTTTAAAATAATATTGGTACAAAATTGTTTAAGCTTCAATATAAAATAAATAAAGATGTGTTTTCCATGAATGATGGTTATAACTATTTAACTTGATTTCCAGAATTAAAGTAGATATCATTGCTAAAAAATTAAAATACTGAAAAAAAAAATCACCCCTAACTTAAATGAGATTGATTTTTGTTAATGTTATAGCGTCGGTCAGTAAATAAACAATTAGAATCATCTCTGGAAAATGATTAAATGTATTTATTATATATGTGTGTGTGTGTGTGTAGATATATGTATACATACATACATACTGTAGACACCGAAAAATCCTTCAGAAAATAAATTATTTTTGTTTTCTGAAAATCCTTGATGACATCATCATTTATTAATTAATTATTTATTTAATTAATTTATTTATTTTTATGGCATTAAATCCCTCTCTCTTAATTAAAAATCTTTAATTAAGGAATCTAGCCTAAAAATGTCATTTGGACATTATCCCTAATTTATTAATTATTTAATTAATAAATTGACCAAAAAACTTCAAAAATAAATTAATTTATTTTTAATTTATTTTTTATCCCAAAGTTGGCCAAAATTCTAAAGAGCACTAAACTCTTCTAGAAAGTCCTAAACCTTCCTCTAAATGGGTCAAATCCCTAATCTAGTCCCTTCAAACCCTACGCCTAGACATTTAATATTTATTAAATTTACCTTTAATAAATATCTAAATCTCACCAAAAGCCACTTGCCCATCCCTTTCTCCTAATCTTAATCCTAATCCCCTTTCTAATCTTGTCACATTCCATTAGCAAAAGGTTTACCAAAACTTATGCTAACCTCCTCTTAGTCATCCTCCTTAGTCAACAAGGATTGCCACCTCTTGGCCACCTCTTGCAAATGCATTTAAGGATGCATTTAAGCCTTCCTTATCTTTCTTACATGCATTAATTATGCATTTAAGACCTTCTTATCCCTTCTTTGCCACCTCTTGGCCTTGGGCACATTTATCAAATTGTGCACATGCCCTCAAACTTTCAACTCAATCCTCCCTTGACACTTGTCAGGACACTTATCCTTGACTCAACCCTAACCTTAGCCCTAACTCTGACTCATCATTTTAACCCAAGACCTTCCCTTTTCCTATAAATAGCCTCACTTCTTTGAGCAAACCATCCTCTCTCATCTTTCAACTCTCAAACTCAATAGCAAAGTTATAATGTCATTTTCATTCTAGCATAAGCATAAACTCATCATTTTAGATCATTTTCAAGCTTAAATCACATCTAAATTAGCTTAATTGGATTAACATAGATTCATTTCTTGTTTAATCAATCTTAGTTCATCTTTTAGCTTTGCATATTTGTGTGTTCTTGAGGCCTTTTGAGGCAAAATAGGTTCCTCATACCTATTTTGTGTCATTTTGGGTCTTCTTGATCCTCAAATCATCCTAATTTGCATACTCCAAGTGCTTGAGTTTGCACACCCACATCCATCTATATCCAAGCATATCAAACGGTGCATGGGCGCATCCGTTTTAGGCTTAAACTGAGGTGGCTTTGATTTTAGTTTGTTTACCATTAAATTTGATTTGATTATATGCTATGACGTTTGTTTGTCTTTGGCCTTCAAAACAGGTTTAGGTGCACACTCAAATCTTAGTCTACATTCTGGCACGCCCGGTGGGACAGAACCACAATCATTTTGATGAGATTATACTTTATATGCTTGTATTTGCAGGAAACAAATGAAATGTCGCCTTCAAGCAATTAAATGTTGCCTACAGCAATTAAATGTCGCCTTCAAGCAAAGAAATGTCGCCTTCATGAAAAGAAATGTCACCTACATCCAATACAGTCACGCCTTTGAGGAAAGAAATGACACCTATGAGCTCTGTTTTCACGCCTGCATAACTGAGATTTTCCTGTGATCGATAACTTCTGTTCCGTCCCAGAATTCTCTTCTGTCGCCTGCATGTAAAGAAATCACGCCTTTGATGAAAGAAATCACGCCTCTGCATATTTATCTGTCGCCTTTTGAGGTACAGAATGTCGCCTGCAAAAATGAAATATCGCCTCTGCACTTTCCAGCGTCGCCTATAAGCTGGACAGTGTCACTTTTCATTTTTTTGTCTTGAGTTGCTTGGGACTGGTTTTTCATTTCTTTTATTACAGCAAAGGTCAAAACAAAATCTTGAATGACATTAAGGAAATGAACTTAGGTCCTAGAATGTCATTGTCATTTTGAAAAGCTAACTCAATCTCGAATGCACTAAAGGAAACAAACAACTCTATTCCCTATCTCGTTTCAAATTCCAAAGCAAGCAAACAAATTCAATCTTGAGTGATCTAAGGGATAAAACAAAGCTTTTTCAAAGTTCTTAAATCAACTCGCTAATCAAATCTTGAATGCACAAAAAGAAAGAATTTGCAACCGTTCAAATCATTTACATTTTGGAGAAAGGAACAAATCAAAATCTAATCACGAGTGTCTTCATTTCAAAGTACAAACATCACTTAATCAAATTTGGGAAAATGAACAAAATCTGCTTGATGTGCATGTAGGAGTTTTTCAATTCTTGCATAATCCTTGTTAGAATAAGCAACGTGGAACATTTGAACTTGGACAAGTTCACCTGTTCTGCTTTTAGCGAGGCCTGTCCAAGGAGAAGCGCTTCCTCCTCGGAGAATGACCTCAAACCGGTATCCCCCCCGGCCGGTATACAAATAAGTGAAGACCAAAAGAATCACTTATATCTCCTAATCGCCGGGCGTTCGTGCCAAACACGTGTCTGGGGATGGTAAACATTCCTCTCCCCTAGCATTATTGGCAAGGCTCTTAAGTGAGTCACGGATGATCAGCATAACCGGGTATGGAGACACCACGAAACTATTAAAAACCTGATAAACTAGAGGCTACCCTATCTACATCTGAAAGTATCAAAATCCTTGTGCAAGGACCGATTCCAAGGGGTTTACCGGGTCGCCTCAAGATTACTCACCATTTGTATTCCCTTCTAGGGGATACCAAGCTGTGGGCAAGCGATTTTGATACTCACCTTCCTTAGGTAGATCTGTTTGAAGTGCTTGACAGTCAAAGACTCCGTGAAAACACTTGTTGAAACATACACTTTTTCGAAAGCATTTATCAGAGTCTTTTATCTTGTTTGTATCTCACAAAGTTGCTTTGTCCTTTGTGAAGATTGCTTTTATCAAATCCTTTGCCAATGGAAAAACATCAAGCAGATCTATAACTTGGTTCGAAGGACAATCAGAGCAGCCATCCCAAAACTTGGTCATCTCCCATCCCTTTGTCTGTCTTCTTCTGGAAAACCGTCTTCTTCCAATCTCGAGCTAAATCCAATCCTAGTCTGCTTCCGTCAGTCATCCCAATCTGAGTCTTAGTCTTCCAAACCATCTTCATCCTTCCTCCTTATCCAACTCATTCGCAAAGTCAGCATTTCTCAAATCTATAATGAGTTTGGTTATGATATCTCTCCTCTCCGTCCAATCGATCCTAATGATGATGAAGGTCTTGTAGACCATGATGCCTATTTCAGCCAGTTTTCTCCAAGCAACCCCCAGCGTTCCATCATTCCTCCAATCCAACCAACCATGCCTTCGCGCTTATCTCCTAGCACTCCCTTTCATGTCCTCGGCAAGGCTAGCACTTCTTTTCATGTCCTCAGCAAAGCAAACCCAGTATCTTATCCATCCCCAGCATACCCTTGTCTTCAACCCAAACCTCTTCCATATGCTCCTTTCAGGCCTCCACCTTCTGCTATGGTCATATCCCAGTCACCATCATCCCTTAGAAGTGCTTCACATTACTTTCCTTATCTAAGGCCTCCATCTACCCATCCTCCAAAACATTCTGAAAACCAAGATTCTAGTCTTCCTATCCTTTTCCCCAATCCTCCATCCTGTCCCAAACCACCATCCTCTCTTCCAAACCACATTACCAAAAGTCTCTTCCCTCAAACTTTCAACTCAATCCTCCCTTGACACTTGTCAGGACACTTGTCCTTGACTCAACCCTAACCTTAGCCCTAACTCTGACTCATCCTTTTAACCCAAGACCTTTCCTTTTCCTATAAATAGCCTCACTTCTTTGAGCAAACCATCCTCTCTCATCTTTCAACTCTCAAACTCAATAGCAAAGTTATAATGCCATTTTCATTCTAGCATAAGCATAAACTCATCATTTTAGATCATTTCCAAGCTTAAATCACATCTAAATTAGCTTAATTGGATTAACATAGATTCATTTCTTGTTTAATCAATCTTAGTTCATCTTTTAGCTTTGCATATTTGTGTGTTCATGAGGCCTTTGAGGCAAAATAGGTTCCTCATACCTATTTTGTGTCATTTTGGGTCTTCTTGATCCTCAAATCATCCTAATTTGCATGCTCCAAGTGCTTGAGTTTGCACACCCACATCCATCTATATCCAAGCATATCAAACGGTGCATGGGCGCATCCGTTTTAGGCTTAAACTGAGGTGGCTTTGATTTTACCATTAAATTTGATTTGATTATATGCTATGACGTTTGTTTGTCTTTGGCCTTCAAAACAAGTTTAGGTGCACACTCAAATCCTAGTCTACACATATATATATATATATGTGTGTGTGTGTGTGTGTGTGTGTGTGTGTGTGTATGTATGTATGTATATATATGTATATATGTATGTATATATATGTCTATATGTATGTATATATATGTGTATATATATGTATATATGTGTGTATATATATGTATATATATGTGTGTATATACATGTGTATATGTATGTATATATATGTATGTATATATCTATCTATATGTGTGTGTGTGTGTGTGTGTGTGTATAATTGATTTATCGATCGATACATATATATCATTAGAGATCATGATACTTATCATGCAGCTTGTTTAAGAGGTGATACGTAATACGTACCATAACACAACCCATATTATAATATGTGATAACCTTTCATATTAAATAATGCCTCCAACATAGATTATGAAATAGTGCCTCTTGCGACAACTAAAAGATATGTCTCATGTAGAGACATGTCTCTACATTCATAGAGGCATGTCTCTCCATGAGACATGCTCTCATATTTGGATATGTATATTCAGATAAATCTGCATTTGGAAGACACAAAAATAAAAAGTAGTGTTCTTCCAAGTGCAGATTTATCTATACAGAATAATATCTATATTTCAAGTACACAATCTGATATAAAATTGAGTTAAATATATATCACATCTGATCTTAGTATTTTAACATAGTATCAAAGCTAATTTTGGAATAAAATATACAAATCATATTCTTATATTAATCTATCAAACTATATAAATACTTTGTGATGAAAATTATTAGACTCATCAAAATGGTGAACGGAGTTAGACTTGAGGATAGACTTGAAGGTGCCTCAAATTTCATAGCTTGAAAATTTTGAATGTTACTAACATTGAAAGAGAACAAATTAATCACAGTGATGAAAGAAAAGGAACCTAAACAAAATGAGAAAGATAAAAACATTCAATGGGAAAGGAATAGTACAAAAGCAATGAAATTGCTAGTAGATGGAGTGAAGGATCATCTAGTGCCTATAATTATCAGACTAGATTCAGCATATAACATGTTCAAATCTCTTGAAGAAATGTTCGAGATAAATAACTCTAGTAGAGTCCTTACTCTCAAAAATCAACTCAGTCAAATGAAGATGAACCAAGGAGAGACTATTACTTCATACTTTATGAGAATAACTAATTTGAGGAATCAACTCTACAATTGGCCATGATTATGATAGTAAGGAATTATCAATGATAGCTCTAAACGGACTCGCTATCTCTTGGGAATCATTTATTCAAGGCATCAATGCTCGACCTAAACTCCCCAAATTTGAAAGGTCAAAAATAGATTGCATTCAAGAAGAGTCAAGGTTGATATCCAAAGGGATCGGTACAAATGCTCCAAAAGATGAAATTCAAATCCTACATACTCAAAATCACACAAGAGGAAAGTAATTTAATAAAAGGGAAAGGGGTAAAAACATCAATGGGAAACATTCATCCAAGAAAATGAGAGACCTATCTAAAGTATAATGCTTTAGATGTGACAAATATGGTCATCTTGCGATGAAATACCCTGATAGAACAAATTCCCAAGCTTCTTTCGCTCAGTTTAAAAATATGGATACAAATTTAGAGAAACTTTTATTTTACTCTGCCTTATCTAGTCAAGTCACAAATAGCATGAACACCTAGGTGATAGACAGTGAGGCCTCTAAGCACATAACAGGATTTTGAGATCACCTAGTTTCCACTGAGGAAGCTTCTATTAAGGAAGTAACTATTGGATATTATACAAACTATCCAATAAAAGGAATTTGGTCTTGTACCATCAACTCAAATCTAGTGTCCCACTCCAACTCACGGGAATACCATTTGTACCTAGGATCAAAAGAAACTTAGTTTCTATCTCGGCTCTTGAAGACAAGGGATACAAGATCACATTTATGGAAGGAAAAGTATTAGCCTAGCCCAATAAGTCTACCATTAAAAATGCTCACACTATTGCTATAAGACAAGGATGTCTTTATAAACTATGCACTTCTTCGCAAGCCCTAATCTATGAAACATCTAATGAGAATGAAATTTGGCATAGAATACTAGGGCATTACCACTTTTGTGGTTTACCCAGTTTAGAGAAGATGGTCACTGGTCTACCTAAACTCAAAACTAAACATGTAGGGACCTAAGGTTGTGCATTAGGGAATAATATCAAAAGGACTTTTCACAATAGTGAAAGTAAATCTAAAGATGTATTAGAACTTATTCACTCTAATTTGTGTGGACAAATGTATGTTCCCTCCATTGGAGGATTCATGTATTACATTATCTTTATAGATGACTACTCTAGGAAAACATGGATAAATTTTTTGAAGTGTAAAGAGTTTAAAGAAATTCTCTTAAAGTTTAAAGAATTTAAAGCTCTAGTATAAAATGTATCTGGAAAGAGTACATTAAAACATTAAGAACAGAGAATGGAAGGAATACACTTCAGAAGCTTTCCAAAACTTTTGTAAAACTACTGGAATTAAGAGGGAGTACACTGTTCCTTACAACCCTCAAAAAAATAGAGTTGCAGAAAGAAAGAACAGAACAATTGTTGAATGTGCCAAATCTATGATGCATGATCAAAACCTAGAAACTCACCTCTAGGCAGAAGCTTCTAATATTGTCATCTACATTCAAAATAGATGTCCTCATTCTTATTTACAAAACAAGACTCTTGAAGAAGTATTCACTGGAACTAAACCAAAAATCATTCATCTTAGGATATTTGGATGTTCAGTCTACATTCATATTTCTAAGGAGAAAAGAACCAAATTAGAACCTTCCGGGAATAAAGGTATTCTAGTTGGATATAGTGAAACATCCAAGGCATATAGAATTTACATTCCAGGACAAAGAAATATTGAACTAATAAAACATGTGATCTTCAAGGAAGATATTGCATTGAAAAGATCCAAAGATGAAAATGAAATCAATGTTGATAGTCAAGAATATCTCTCCTGATATTCATAGGGAGATAAAAGAGATCACCGAGAACAATGATTTTAGTGATCACATGGATAATGATAAAGAGATAAAAAATAATAATAAAATACCTCTATGGGCCAGGAATATGATTGAATAAGAAGGAAGATATGCAGCTCCTTCGGGTACATCCAGAGAAAGAAAAAGACCCAACAAATTTTCAAGTTATGTTGCACTAATCAGTGAATTTATAAAATAAAATCCTTCTAATGTTGAGGAAGCTCTTAAAAATCTTACTTGGAAGGATTCCATGACATAAGAATATAATTCTATCATTAAGAATGATGTCTGGGATATTGTACCCATGCCCAAAAAAAATCATTGGTTTCCTCCAAATGGTTATTCAGAATCAAACATGCAACAAATGGAAGTATAGAAAAATACAAGGCAAAGTTTGTGATGAAGGGCCCTTACCACCCTTACCAACTTATAACCAAATACAAACAACATGGAGACAAAGAGAAGACAAAATACTTTACAAAGCATACATTAATACTTGAAAATCATTACAACTTGAGAGATCTTACAACATGAGAGCTTTCTCCAAATATGAGATATACAACATAAGAGATTTTACATCCTCCAGGCTTACAACCCAAAAGCTTACAATCCAAGAGTTTGCAATGAGAGAGTTTCTTCCCCAATACAAGATCCTACAACTTGAGAGCTTCAACTTGGGAGCTTCTTCCCCAATACAAGATCCTACAACTTGAGAGCTTACAATGTGAGAGATTGCTTATGAATGCTCCTATGTCTTCTTTATATAGGCATTTACCACCCAAGATATTACAACACCACCAATGTGGGATAAAAGATAAATACAACTACCTTGATACAAATATTAAATACCCACCCAATTAATATTAAGCACCACCATGTGGGCCAATTAGAAAACTACATTGCCTTTGTAGCCAATAATAAAATAGAAAGGTGTAACTACCTAGCTACAAATATTAAATGTAAGAACTTTCTACAAATTTTTAAAATGCCACCTACACACCTCGATAAATGAAATATCTTTTTTTTCTTTCTTTTTTTCTTTTTTTCTTTTTCATTTATTTTTCTTCTTTCTTTTTTTTTTCTTTTTTTCTTTTTTTTTCTTTTTTTTTCTTTCTTTTTTTTTTCTTTTTTTTTTCCTCTTTTTTTTTTCTCTAATTTTTTTTTATCATGCCCCCTTTTATTTTTTGATGCAAGATGCTCCTGCATCAGACACCCAAGGTAGGAAAAATTTTATGGATATGGATTCACAAAATAAAGTAGCTGCTGTTGATTTTTTTTTTTTTCCTTCTCTTCCAACACCTTGTTGGAACAAGTAACTGCTGCCGATATATTTCATTTTTCTTTCTTTTCCAACACCTAGTTGGAACAAGTATATGATGCTGACAATACTCTTCTATAATCAACTTCGTCCATCTGTAACTCTCATTCTCCTCCAATCTTCTAGGATCTAATGCATCTGTAATAAACTCTGTAATACCATACAAATCTTCTTTTGCATACCAAACATCACTTGCAAGGTCCTCACATAAACCATCATCATTATCTTTCAAATCTATCTCAAAGTTAGCATCCCATGATTCATAAAAATTTACCTTTTTCACATCTTCATCTTTATTTTCTGCTTTCGTGTCTTCAACAAGGTATGTAAAAGATTCTTTCCTTTGACCTCCAACCAAGATGTTCCACTCTTCCTCAACTGTTGCAATCTTCATTAATAAATCATCTTCATCAACTTCAGGTTCATGAATCTTTGCATCTTCATGCTCTACCTCTTCTTTTGTATGGCATGCATGATACTCCACTGTAACTTCCTTCTTTCCTTCATCTAAAGAATTGTCATCATCTCTTTGAATCACTCTTCTCTTTTTCAGCTCTGCTTCTAATTCAACTTGTTTCTTCAATTTCAATATTGCAACTCTTGTCTCTTCTTGATATCTCTCTCTAATTTTCTCAAGTTTAAGAATTCTAAAAATCCATCCAATCACAAAAGTCATCTTCTTCTTTCTTTTCTCCATACTTGTATCCTCTTAAGAAAAACTTCACCCAACCCAAGGTCCTAGTGCAAAATGCCTCATGCTCGGCAATCTGTCTACACACTCAAGAACTTCTTCTCTGATACCACTGATGAAGGGACAACCACTCTGGGTAATAATTCAAGGCTTTGTCCTACAGAATTTTGTAAGGGAATGCCCATGTGGCTTTGCATATTGTAATTCTGAAAGTTTGTAATTTCACATTTGTGGAGATAATAAGAAGCCAATTTTTTGTTCTTGCATATTGTTGTTGTTTCTCTATTTCTGTTATGTGTTTGTGTTTGTTACTAGAGGTTTCTCTCAGAAAGAAGGCATCGACTATGAAGAAATATTTTCTCCAATTTCTAGGTATACCTTTATTAAAATTTTAATTATTATTGTTATATCTAAAGGATGGAAAATTCATCAAATGGATGTAAAGACTGCTTTCTTGAATGGAGTCTTTGAAGAAGTATACCTAGAGTAACCTTAAGGATTCATAGTTCACAATAAATAGTCTCATGTATACAAACTAAAGAAATCATTATATGGTCTTAAACAAGCTCCTAGAGCTTGGTATGAAAGGATCGACCATTATCTATCAAAACTCAACTTCTCCAAAAATGATGCAGACCCATATCTCTATTTCAAAATATTAGATGGAGACATGTTGATTTTGATTCTTTATGTTGATGACTTATTAATCACATGAGAAGAGAATCTCATCATCAAATGCAAACACTACCTTGCATCCAAATTTGGTATGAAAGACTTGGGAATTATTCATTACTTTCTCATATTAGAAGTTTGGCAACATGAAAATAACATATTTCTAAATCAAGGAAATACTGTGGACATCCTCAAGAGATTCAAAATGATGGATTGCAAGCCCATGTCTACTCCAATGGAGACAAACTTACTCAAACTCAAGGAAGTTGTTGATGACTCAGAGCCAATAGATTCTACCCTATACAAATAGATAATCGGGTCCTTGATGTACTTAGTAAACACTAGGCCTGATAGTTGCTATGAAGTGAATGCACTTAGTTTATTAGTGAACCAAAGAAAATACACCTAGTAGAATCTAAGAACATCCCTAGATATCTTTGAGGCATAATTAGATATGGGTTGATATATAAAGATGTGGACTTGAACTTGCATGGATACACTGATTTAGATTGGGCTAAAAGTATTATCGATCGGAAAAGCACCTTTAGATATTGCTTTATTTTAGGATCAACCATGATTTCTTGGTTCAACAGAAGAAAAAAAATCCTATGTAGCTCAAAGCTCCACTAAAGTAGAATATATTTCAACATCAATGAGAGCACAAGAAGCAGTCTGGTTAAGAAAACTTCTGGTTTGACTATTTGAAAAATCACTAAAGCCCATCATTATTCATTGTGACAATTAGAGTTGCATTAAACTATAATTGAATCCAATGGTTCATAACAGGTCCAAACATATTGTGATACCTTATCACTACATTAGATACATGGTAGAAAATAATGTAGTAGAATTGAAGTATGTTAGTACA
Organism: Chamaecyparis obtusa; assembly: GCA_027943335.1. Taxonomy (NCBI): domain Eukaryota; kingdom Viridiplantae; phylum Streptophyta; class Pinopsida; order Cupressales; family Cupressaceae; genus Chamaecyparis; species Chamaecyparis obtusa. Next base: position 182,124 of record BSBK01004861.1, read on the forward strand.
GATGAACAGACAATAGATATACTCACCAAACCTCTTGTGAAGATTAAGGTAGAATACTTCAAAAGTAAACTTGGTATGATTGTAATTTCTAAGAATGAGTCTCAGTATCTTTGATCATTGTACTCATCAAATATTTCTTTGTTGTCATGAGTGTTATTTCATGAATATATATGTGATTTGTGTGCATTATGAAAAAGTGACAACTTTTAATGATTGCACTTGTATATTTGATAGTTATTGGAAGGTGACAATCTTACAATAACTTGTCCTCATCGTGATGGATATCATATCTAAGAAAATCATGATGATGTCTCTATGGAAGGTGCACATACTTTATATACTTCCATTATAGATATGAGTACTTGGTGAACATGAGACTTGATGTTAGTAGGCCATTACTCTGAGTACTTGGTGAATATCATGGACTTGATATTAGCAGGCCATTGCTCCTAATATTATGAGATAATATCTTTATAACCCTTATGATTACTTGGTGAGCATCATGAGACTTCATGTTAGCAGGATATTACTTTGAGTACTTGGTGAATATCATGGATTTGATATTAGTAGGCCATTACTCCTAATATTATGAGATAATATCATTTCAAATCTTACATTGAGGTAATGTTTATACATATTATGTATGAATCTTTTCATAAACATCTTCCCTAGCTAAGAGGGAGTGTTAATGTTATAGCGTCGGTCAGTAAATTAATCAATTAAAATCATCTCTAGAAAATGATTAAATGTATTATATATATATATATATATATATATATATATATATATATATATATATATATATATATATATATATATATATATATATATATTGAGTTATTGATGCAGGAGCATCCTGGGTGTAAGAGCAATCTTGCATCACCCAAAAATATTTTTGGTTTTATTTTCAATAAGGGTTATCTTGTGTAGAGCTGCTATTTATGGTAACTTACTATTTTTAGTAAGTTGGTCATATGATCTCAAAATGTTTTGATTTCACAATTGGAGGTTCATCTCAGTCATTTCAGCCTATCAGTTGAGTTTCATTGTCACATCATCAGTATTGGTGAAGTTATTGAGGTTTTTGGGTATGAAATCTTTCAGGTCAATTTTGAAGGTCTTAGAGGCTCTGGATCGCAATTGACCCCCGGTTGACTAGCACTAGCATTTGTTAAGTGTTGTAGATCTTGTCATGGCGTTTCGAAAAAGTGGTTACAATAGAAAACCAGAGTTACGGTTAAAAAGTTATGGCCTCCGAAAGTTGGGTTACCTAAAATCATATTTTGTATTTTTTTTGAGCCGACCCTATTGTAATAATTGTGAAAAATAAATAATTCTATGTCTAGTTGGCCTAAAGGGCTAAATTTCTGGAACCTTCTCAGGCGGTGGAAATTGTCTATATAAGAAAGGTCTATATTGTTGTCTTAGGCAGTTCGGGACAGTTCTGGGTAGCAAATCTGGGTATTGATTTGATGCTTTGTCTTACAGAATAGTGTAAGGGAATGCCCATGTGGCTTTGCATATTGTAATTCTGAAAATTTGTAATTCCACATTTGTGGAGATAATAAGAAGCTAATTTTTTGTTCTCACATATTTTTGTTGTTTCTCTATTTCTATTATGTGTTTGTGGTGTTAAGGGCAGCATCCTTCATCAAGTGGTATCAGAGCAGGAGTTCTTGAGTGTGTAAATAAATCACCGATTGTGAGGTAGTTTGCACCGGGACCGTGGGTTAGGGTTTTTGTGTAAACAAATCACCGACTATGAGGCAGTTTGCACTAGGACCATGGTTAGGGTTTCAGCTAGAAGCACGAAAATACTTCCACAAAGGGAACGTGGTGGAAGAGCTAGTGTTGTAACACCTGAGGTTAGGGAATTGCAGAGACAAGTGTGAGCATTGCAAGAGGAGATTCACAGAGGAATGAATCTTAATGTCAGAGACGAAAGCGAGGATGGAGCCAAAGAAGAAGATCAAAAAGGAGAAGTCGAAGTTTTGAATCAAGAGGAAGAAAGGTTTTTCTGGGCCATTTCCAAAATTGGGAAAAGACCTAAGATTGAGGTTCCTACATTTTAAAAAAATCTTAACTTAGAGGAATTGATCGACTGGATCAATGAATGTGAAGAATATTTTGAGTATGAAGATATCGAGGATCCTGATCGGGTCAAGTTTGCGAAGGCCAGATTGAAGGGTCATGCGAAGATCTGGTGGCAAGAGATACAATTGGAGCGAAATCGAAGAGGAAAAGATAAAATCACAAGATGGGATCGGATGGTGGATAAATTGAAGCGACAGTTCATCCCTATTGATTATGAGCTTGACCTACTGAGGAAAATGCAAAGTTTGAAGCAAGCAGGAAGATCTTTTCAGGAGTATACAGAAGAGTTCTATCGAATCCTCATTACAACAAGCCATGTGGAAGCTCATAAGGAGAAAGTTGTCTGTTACCTTAATGGGTTAAGGCCAAGCATTCAGGAAGAATTGAATCTGGTTCGAATGAACAGTATTGAAGAGGCATACCAGTTTTCCCTAAAAGTAGAGGAAAAGTTGAACAAGAAGTTTGAGAGTAGACAAAGTGGAAGAGGTCGTGATGGAAGATCTGGTGAACGGTCATATGGAGATCGAAATAAAAATCCAAAAAAGCAGGATGAGGCCAGTAACAATCAGAATCAGAGAGGAGATAATTTCAGTCATTTTCAAGATCAGAACAATAGAGATCAAAGAGGAAGAGGAAGAGGGCAAGGTTCAGGAAGAGGAGGCTTTCATGGAACATGTTTTCATTGTGGAGAAGAAGGTCATAGGGCATTTGAATGTCCTCAATGCCAAGGAGGGACAAATAGGAGGAACAAAAGTCAAGCCAGAGTTGTATATGTAGATGAAGATTCCAGATCATCACATTCTAAAGATGCTGAAAGAGGAGAAACGTTGATTAACAAAAGAGTCATGTTGAGTGGTGAAAATGAACCTGAGCAAAGAAGGAGCCTGTTTCGCACCAGGTGCAATTGTGAGGGTAAGTGTTGTGATGTGATTATTGATAGTGGTAGTATTGATAATTTGGTGTCAGAAGAGATGGTGACAAAGTTGAAGCTCAAGAGGTAGAAACATCCACATCCATATCGGGTTTCCTGGGTGCAGGATGACCACAAGGTCATGGTCAGTGAACAGTACCTAGTGAAGTTCAAGATCGGTAGGTACCAAGATGAGGTACTATGTGATATCATATCTATGGATGCATGTCATATTTTGTTGGGTAGACCTTGGCAGTTTGACAAGTGTGTTGTACATGATGGTCATGCGAATATCTACTCCCTAACAAAGGATGGAGTGCAACATAAGCTAAAACCATTGAAGGAAACTGAAGAAAAGTTATGTGGTAATGCAAGTATAACTTTTGTTGATAGAGGAAATTTTTCAAATGGTATGAGGCATGAGCATATGTGTTTTACCTTAATTCCAAAGGCTGGGAAAGAGGAAGTAGAAGATGTACCTGTAAAAGTTGCAAAATTATTGAATGAGTTTTAGGATATTGTATCTAATAATGTGCCTAATGGATTACCACTAGTAAGAAAGATCAGTCATCAGATGGACTTGACTCCAAGAGTCAGTTTTCCAAATAAGGCAGCATACAGAATGACACTAGTAGAAAGTGAAGAATTGAAGATAGATTTAAAATTTAGTTCATCACATCATCCACAGATTGTATATGGAAGTAGTCCCAGAAATGCATCTGAGTTGAGAAAGATAGATAAAGGGAAATAAGTAATGTTGAAGCTGAGGATTTTGTAGAACATTTGAAAATAATCCATGAGGAGGTGAGGAAGCATATTACCAAGATGAATGTGCAGTATAATGCTAAGGTGGATGAGAAAAGAAGGCATAAAGAATTTCAGTTTGGAGATGAAGTCATGGTTTATTTGCGGAAGGAGCGATTTTCAGTTGGTACATATAACAAGTTGAAAATGAAGAAGTTTGGGCCATGTAAGATACTGAAAAAGCATGATTCAATAAATTCATATGAGGTCGAGTTGCCTACTGAGCTGAATATTTCACCAGTATTTAATGTTTTAGATCTGATAGAGTATCATGAAAGAGGTGTTGAAGATAAGGTTACAGCAACACAGTGGAGTATTCTAGCAACCAGTTCAGATATCAAGGAGATTGAAGACATACTAGATAGTCGTGTTGGCAGAAGCACAAGAAATAAGACATATGAAGAGTATTTGGTCAAATGAAAAGGATGACCTGTTGAAGATTCATCATGGCTAGCAAAGGAGGAGGTTAACCATCTTAATTTTCCTCTGCACACTTGAGTCGTGACAGGGTCACTTCTCAAATTACCCCGGGTGTCTGATGCAGGAGCATCCTAGGTGTAAGAGCAATCTTGCATCACCCAAAAATATTTCTGATTTTGTTTTCAATAAGGGCTATCTTGTGCAGAGCTGCTATTTATGGAAACTTACTATTTTTAGTAAGTTGGTCATATGATCTCAGAATGTTTTCATTTCACATTGGAGGTTCATCTCAGTCATTTCAGCCTACCAGTTGAGTTTCATTTCCACATCATCAGTATTGGTGAAGTTATTGAGGTTTTTGGGTATGAAATCTTTCGGGTCAATTTTGAAGGTCTTAGAGGCTCCGAATTGTGGTTGACCCTGACTGACTAGTGCTAGTGCTTGTTAGGTGATGTAGATCTCGTCATGGCGTTTTCAAAAAGTGGTTACAATAGAAAAATGGAGTTACGGTTAAAAAGTTATGGCCTCCAGAAGTTGGGTTACCTAAAATCATATTTTGTATTTCTTTTGAGCCGACCCTATTGTAATAATTGTGAAAAATACATAATTCTATGTCTATTCGGCCTAAAGGGCTAAATTTCTGGAACCTTCTCGGGCGGTGGAAATTACCTATATAAGAAAGGTCTGTAGTGTTGTCTTAGGCAGTTCAGGATAGTTCTGGGTAGCAGATCTGGGTATTGATTCGAGGCTTTGTCCAACAGAATATTGTAAGGGAATGCCCATGTGGCTTTGCATATTGTAATTCTAAAAATTTGTAATTCCACATTTGTGGAGATAATAAGAAGCCAATTTTCTGTTCTTGCATATTGTTGTTGTTTCTCTATTTATGTTATGTGTTTGTGGTGTTAAGATGAGCACCCTTCATCAGTTTTATATATATATATATATATATATATATATATACATATATATATATATATATATATATATATATATATATATATATATATATATATATATATATATATATATATATATATATATATATATATATATTGATTGATTGATTGAGTTATCAACAGATACATATATATCATTGGAGACCATGATACTTATCATGTGTCTTGTCTAAGAGGCATCGTAACACATATATGTGTTATGATACGTAAAACACCCCGTAACACATGTGTTAGGATACGTATTACGTATCATAACACATATTATAATTTGTGATAACTTTTCTTATTAAACAACACCTCCAACATATGTTATGAAACGGTGCCTCGTGCGGTAGATAAAAGACATGTCTCTCCATGAGACATGCTCTCATATTTAGATATTTATATTCCGAGAAATTTGCATTTGGAAGACACGGAAATAAAAAGTAGTGTTCTTCTAACTGCAGATTTATATATACAAAATAATATATATACTTCAAGTACATAGTCTGATATAAAATTGAATTAAATATATATCACATCTCATCTTAGTATTTTAATAAAAAAATTCAAAAAAATTATTATTTAAAATTATTAAATATAATTTTTTAAAAAAATTCAATATCTTTTTATAATTTTAACATTAAAATCATAAATGTTGAAATTAATATTTTTTTTAAAACTTAACCTTATAAAAATAGCTTTGCAAAAAAAAGAATATCACATATGTTATTCTAGATTTTTAATAAAGAAAAACTTTCTTAAATCTAACCAAACTTCAATAGTTTAAATATATAAAAAAGTTTATGGAAAAAGAAAAAATTGTTTTATTTTAAGTCCTTAAAAGTTTATTTATAAAAAGTAATTATTTAAAAACTTGTTTTGACTTAAATCTAGGAAAGACTATGTTAGAGTAATAAGTCGTTTTACCTTTTAATTAATCATATTGATTTAATTATTAAGTCACTTATTATTTCTTTATTACTTAAGCTAAAGTTTGGCATATAATAATTAATTACTTTATTAATTATTATAATAAAACTTAGGTTTCTCCACCATTTTTTGGGTTTCAAATCTCCTTTATAAGGATTGATTGTCTTTGTTTCATAGCACGTTCATTTTTATTTGATTGCAACTTTTGTTTGTGCATATCAAGAATGTCTCCTCTTTCATAGATCCTTGCATTCAGGCCTCCATAGCTTTTGTTTCTCTTCTTTCTGTGACGGGTGTTTGCATGCAAGTGTTCTTGGAAGCTGTGGGTTGTTTTCTCATCAACTCCAACATGGTATTAGAGCTTCAGATCTTCATACCTATGTTCTCTTCCTGAGAGATTCAGCCTTGTTCGTCAAATCTGTAATTTTTAAAAGATTTTATGTCGGATGTAGGGGTACCTCTTTTTTTTGTCACTTAGCGCTCAAATAGGCCTCATCATTGTATTCAGAATGCCCAAGAACCCCTATTTCCACATAAAATTTGTCCAATTTGGACAACTTTATATTTTGGGGCAAAAGAATTTTGCACCATGATCGTAAAGCCTTGGCACACTTCCTGAAGTACGTGAGAAAAAAATTAAAAATTAAAAAAACCAGCAAAAAAAATTTAATAAGTTTTTATTTGTCTATCTTTTTTTACAAAAGTTTTTCCAAAAACTTTTTAAAATAAAACGTGCCTACTTTTTTTTAAAAGGATGGGATGTTTTTTTGGAAGTATTTATGCATGTGCAGGTAGGTACGCTTGCATGTGCAAGTACTGATGTCATCATTCATAGGGAAAATTTTGACAGCCATCAACCCGTCAATCTCTTTGATTCTTTTGTTATAAGGTGCAGCTTGTGGTTTTGTGCTCATAACTTGAGCATGCGGTGTCGAAATCAAACAAACGACACATCGTAGGAAAGATCTTTCCCAGCTCTATCTAGATCTAGAGGTTTGAATTTATGATTTATCATTTTTAATAGTGTTTTTTCTATCAAAGCCAAAGGTTCATTTTCGCACTCCAAGAGTCATATCTTGCGCATCTGAACTCCATTTTTGGCAAACAATATATTGTTGGAAAGCTTGTTCTGTAAAATTTTCAGTGTTATGAGTCATTTTCCAGATTGTTCTCGAGGTATATTTTATTCATTTTTTTTCATTTCTACTCTCTGGTGAATATCTTGGATGTTTCAAGTCCTGGGATCTCTTCCTTTTGTGGAATGGCTCTTTTTTGGATGTTATTTTTTTCAGCATCCTTTTGATCTTCTTTGAGCAATGCATACTTTATTTTGTAGCATTCTTTTATGCACACACACTGAGATAAAGTGTCATTATATTGCATGTATGGGATCTTGCACATGTTCATGCTCTTTGTGCTTGCACTTAATTATAAAGTGTCATGGGGGGTTTGGTGTTTGCCTTTGTTTTCCATCTACCTTTTTCATGTGACAGTTCCTCCAATGACATTAGCCTCAAGATATCTTTTTTGTGTTTCTACTCTCTCTGCACCTTCGATGTTCTTGGTTCTTCACCATGAAGTTCATATTGGATGTCCTTTTTAGTGTACCTAGCATCTCTCCCTTGTCAACATTATGCGGGGGTTTCTATTGTTAGTTCTTCTGCTTCCTTGGTTCGATAGTGTGACCTATGTATTTAGTATGTGTTCCTATGTACTAGGCAGATGCAATGGTTGGGTACCTATTCATTCCAGTGAGATGGATCATTTACCCTATGGACACTCTTTCTTTCCTATTTTTGGAGGCACTCTTCCAGCTTTGATTTATCAGCCTTTTAGGCTTTGGTATTTTTATGCCATCTATATCTTTGAGTTTAGGTGTTTGCCTTTGTTTTCCTCCTGATTCAAGTAGTGTCATTTGAGGGCACTCGTGTAGATTATAGTATTTTGTATCTTTGACTTCAGTTGTTTTCCTTTGTTTTCCTCCTAATTCAAGTAGTGTCATTTGAGGACACTCGTGCAGATTGTAGTCTTCTCTACCTGGTCATTTTTTAGTGGAGGACCTTTAGATCAACAGTTACTTTTTGACAGAGTTTGCAACTTCTTTCTTCAGTGATGCTATACATGTTCATCTATGTTCCTATTTTCTAGAACATTCCCTAATTTTGGAGGCTTTTTAGTCCTTCCAACTAGTCTTGGTCTCTTTTTGGAGTAGAGTTTTTCCCATGTGGTTTTCTTTATTTCTCCTCTTTTCAGAGACTATCTTTTGTACTTGGGTATCTAATCAAGCCTTTTGTTGTCGGGACCCATTTGCTTTCAGTTTTTTTGTTCTAGGTTTTTAGCTACTCCTAAAGTTCATCTTAAGGGGAGGTGTTAGATTAATAAGTCATTTTACTTATTAATTAAATCATGTTGATCTAATTACTAAGTCACTTCTTATTTCTTTATTACTTAAGCTAAACTTTAGCTTATAATAATTAATTACTTTATTAATTATTTTAATGCAACCTAGGTTTCTCCACCCTTTTTTGGGCTTCAGATCTCTTTTATAAGGATTGATCTCCTTTGTTTTCATAACACATTCATTTTTATTTGATTGCAACTTTTGTTTTTGCACATCAAGAATGTCTCCTCTTTCATGGATCCTTGCATTCAGGCCTCCATAGCTTTTGCTTCTCTTCTTTCTGTGATAGGTGTTTTCATGCAGGTGTTCTTGGGAGATGTGGGTTATTTTCTCATCAACTCCAACAGGATCTTTTGTATGAAGAAATATTATATAATAGAGAGGATTATAAAAAGAAAAAATAACATAAAGGTACAGTGGTATGAAACAAATGAATTCAAGAAAAATTATTAAGAGACATCACTAAAGATATAATGATGCATGTGTCATAAATGGATAAGAAACTTAGTGTGCAAGTTTCATAAATATATTCTTTGTTAGAGAATAATACAGAGTGAGGTGAATATAAAAATAGAGAACATAACAGAGTTGGGTGGAGAAAAAGATTCACTAGGAAGAGGTAAAGGCAGTCAAATAAAGGGAAAAAATAGCTAACAGAAGAGCTATATAATAGAATTAGAGAAAAAAAAAGTAGTACCAAAAAACATAAACTGAAAGTTGACAAGGTGGCATTATAAATTGTCTTATTGCGAATAACAGATACTTGGAGAGTATGAGAATAATATTATACCACAAATGATAATGCAGAATTCTTCATAAATAAAAGATGGTAGAGACAAAATTCATAAGATATAGATAAAACACATCAAATAAAAATATAAGAAGAAAAACTAAGTACATGTAGCAAGTAAGGAAGAATATATTATGCAAAACAAAATCAAGCTGAGGACATATGAATAAGCGAGCTAAAAAAGGTGTATATGAAAAATGAACAAGTCATAATCAAAGGTTAACGAATGTATTAAAAAAATGACAATAATGTTGGAAATTTGGCTAAGTATGATATCATAATGTTGTCATTATGGAAACATATACTCATCATGAAGATAGCATAATAGATGGAAGCAGTATTGTATGAGCACACTAGAAAATTGTCTAAGTACAGCAATGTTTACCAGTCTAATCGGAGACAATTTTTATTAGTGATGTTCATAGAAGAAGGTTCAGTGCATGCACACTTGAACATAGATCATTCTATGTATATCAAAGCCACATATGAGAGTGAAAGTCTTTACGGCATGTACGGAAGAAGATATTAAATATTTACAGAGATAGTGTTGAGTCGACCTGAACAGAGCAGAAGATGGAATATGATCACAATAAGTTAAGGGATTATTTTGTTTATCAAAATAATGACTTAACCATGTAGGGACGACATCCTATATGTTAACCCTAAGGCAGCATGAATTAATTTTATATTTTGAGAAGAGTATATGTATTGTACGTCGACTGGAAGTTATTTATTGTAATAACTTGTATATATGTAAGAATTATGTAATGCAAAATGTACACATGATACATATATCAATTACAATAAGTTTACATATGATGTGAAGTTGTATATTGTAAGAAGGAAGAAAGAAATGTCTGTATGTGAAAGCAAAGAGCCTAAAAAGCTACATCATAATAGCAAAGCTATTCGGCAGCAGTAAAAGGTTTTGTATTTTACCTTTGTATCAGAATCTATTATTGTATATTGCATGTTTGGGCAGTGAGCTCATCTTGCAAACATTTGTTTTGTAATGGAAACTCCTAACAGGGTTGAGGTTTCTAACAAGGCCTAAGTCCTTTAATCAGGACAGAGACACTATATGTATGTAACAGACTCCTAACAGGATTAACATCCTTAATCGGATATCTTTTGATTAGTGGATCAATTGTGGGTATCATCCCCACTAGGGTTTCCCTTGGCTAGGGTTTCCTTGAGAACAAACATGGTGTTATGAGCTAACAATTGGTATTAGATCTTAGTTACTTAGAACAAAGTTATTCAAAGAAAGCCTAATAGCTTGAGTAAGATCTCTATGGATATGGATCAATTGCAGAAGAACCTTGAAGAAGTTCTTGAACATATTGATATTCTTACTAAAGAAAGAGATACTTTGAAAGAGAAATATGATGATGTGAAAAACTACATTGAGAAACTAAAAGAAAAGATAGAAGATCTGAAATTAAAGAAAGAACCTACAATTCAAGTCAAGGACTGTAATGAAGTTTCAAAACTAAAGAAAGAAAATGATATCCTTAAACATGAGTTAAAGATTTTAGATCTGAAGGTAAGCTTGAAAGATGAAAATAGAAAAGATGAATCAAATCTGAAATCTGAGAATGCAAGTCTGAAATCTGAACTTACCAAAGTAACATCTGAACTTGAGAAAACAAAATTGCAATATGTTGAACTTGAGAAGTACAATACAATTGTGAAAGGAGAACTAACTTAGTCTAAACAACATCTTGAGAAACTGTATTCCAGTAGTGAAAAGATTGATGAACAAATATCTTATCAGAAACCATCTTATAATAAAAATGGTCTTGGATATCTTGAAGATAAGTTCCATAAGAAGATTGAGGAATGCAAAGAACCAGATCCGGAACGCTCTGAGAGGAAAGATGAAAAGAAGTCTAATGAAGCTATCAAATCCGAATATATACCTAATCCACCTAAAGAAGATGAACCACCTAAAGATATGCGGAGAAAATTCAAAGGCAAATGTTTTTCATGCAATTCTTTTGGACACATGAAAAGAGATTGTACATGTAAGAAATTCAAACCTATCTCTAGTTATTGTTATAACTATCATGGTTTTGGGCATAGAGATATTGATTGTAAGAAACCTAGATCTAATAATAACAGTGGTAGTAGAATGTTTAGAGATACTAACCCTGAAGATAAGAGACCTATTGGAGATATGAATAAAAGGAATGGAGTTGTGTGTTATAGATGCAACAAGATTGGACATATTGCCAGAAATTGTAAATCACAAATCAGTCAGACAGGACCGAGATATGGAAACAATGGAGTAGTTTGTCAGATATGCAACAATTTTGGTCACACAATGAGATTTTGCAAAATGAACAACATGAGAAACCTTAATCCTAGAAACTATACAAGGAGAAATATGAGCACCAACAACAGTCAGAGAGGATGCTATAGTAACTTGGAAGAGGTTGAATTTTTTAAAGCCACAGATCAAGCGAGCACACTAAGTATGCCAGGAAATCAGACAGGTGAAGTACCTGATAGTAAGTGTGAGTCATTTCCTAATTCATCTCAAAGCACTTAAACATTTATTTCATGAATTATGTATTAGAGTAAAGTATTAGAATAGTGTAGAAGTTAGAATAGATTGAATTGAGTCTTGCAAAGTTAATATGAGCTAATATATGACATAATAAAGTTATGGTTAAGATCGCATGAATTTATGAATATGTATGCGAGTACACGAAAAGAATGAATTTTTGCAGGTAATCAAGAACAGTCTTTTTGGCATGAAGCAGTAAAGAACTTTAATGTGATGTCAGAATCTTGAAATATTTGAAGGTTAAAAGTTGATGATCAGTATTAGTTGATCATTCAAGCAATTACAAGTGACCTAGAGAGCTAGTCAATGGAGATTAAGAGCAGTTTGCAGGATTTGGAGACAGAATTCTTGCAAGATCTACGTAAAGCCCTAAATCATGATTCTGAGGTATTTTGCTAAGTATTCACTATCAAAGTAGTTGTGTTTTTATAGAATTATGGATGCATCACTAGTTCACCATGTCAAAGATTTAGTCAGACCTAGAATAAAGAAGGAACCTATAGAACCTTGGAAAGAAGACCCTAGTTTAGCCTTGTCATCTGTTCTAGACGGAGTTTTGCATTTGGAAGATGTAAGAGGTTATCTTAAATGTAAGCTTGAGACCATAGGAGATGGTAACCTAATCATGGAATATGATAAGATCTATAAATAGGATATGTCATAAAAAGAAGGGTTTGAACATTTGAGTGAGATTGATGCTATCAAATATACACTTCACTATGAATTTTAGAATGATGAATGGACCAAGATAATATTGAGAAGAATTCACAATGGAAATTTTTGGTTAGATGATAGAGTCATAGACATCACCATAGACCTTATTCATGAGAAAATTGGTTTATCTAAGTCAGGAGTGATTCCCTTAAATGAGAAGAATGTCAAGAAAATAGTTTTAGACAACACAAAGTCTTCATACAATGGAAGAGGAATTGTTATAAGTAAGATTGAACAGGATGATGTTAGATATGTATGCAAAATTTTGACTTCAAAGTTTTGTGCAAGTTCTAGAGAAGATGATATGGCAGCTGGCATGGTACATGCAGCTTATCTTATGTGTAGAGAAAGTAAAGGTAGATATGTGTAAAATTTTGAGAATTCAGTTGATAGAAAACCTTGAGAAGATCAAAAAGACCAAGAATTCACAATTTAGATTTTCATCTTTGATCACATACATGTTTTATCATTTGCTAAGAAGATTCCCATACACTATAGGAGTTGACTGGAATGAAAACAGAAATTCTATGGATAGAATCAACAAAGTGTACCTGAGACACCATATAGACAAAGTGAATGAAAGTGCTAATTTAGTGATTAAAACCTTTCAGAATTAAATGAAGAAAGGATCAAGGATTCCACCATCTATTGTGGAAAAATACAAAGATGAGATATGCTTTTTGGTAGATACATACTTTACCTACATTGAAGCAGTTGAGCCAAGAGTAGAATTAGTAGATCCTCTTGAGTATGAGGTTTCAGAAGTTGAGATTGAAGGTTATGTGAGAAGATTGCTTAAGAGTAATTTGGATCCTAAGAGTCCTAGATTTCGGACACATGAAGAGAACTTCAATTCCACACAATCATCACAAGAACAAAAAATGGAAAATAAAAGAGTTGACAGTACCATCAAGAAAATATTGAAAGATACTAGTATGACAGAACATGAGTTTGTCATTGCGAAGCAGACAGTAGTAGCAATCAAGGACATTGGAAAAAATGAAATACTATCAGTTCCACCCTTGACATCTCTTGCAGCCCCTACTGAAGTAATTCAGGACATAGATGAAGAAATTGAAGAAATGGAAGTACATAAAGTAAGGAAATCCACAAGATCCTCCTCCACCACACCAACCAAGAGAGTTAAAGAAATGGAAAACGGACCAGGTAAAAGATAGAAAACTATCTTTACCTTAGTTCAAAGGAAAACATAAGCATTTAAGGAAAATGAAGAGGCAGGTAGCAACAAGAAGAAATGGAAGCCCAAAATAGATAATGTGAACCCTTTAATCATTAATGAAGGTGATTTCACTAAGTTAAACAAATACTATGAAATGTATACAACTTTGAGAAGTTGAATCTAGAGAATGCAGTTGTCAGACACATGATCCTTGCAAATAAGAAATTTTATGATATCAAAGGCAAGATCCCTGACAATCTTTATGATAAATTGGTTAACAGAAAGAAGAGAGCTACAGAAGAAGATAATGGAATAAGAGAAAAATTTGTAAGAAAGATATGTGAAATAAAAAGATGAAGAACATTTCAAGGAAATTATGAAAAATCTAAGTACCTATCTGAGGAAGAAAAGAAGAACAATACAGATAATGGGAGGCAATTATGAGGAGAATAACAAAGAAATAGAGGAAGTGGTTGTGAAGGTAATGACCTATGGACTAGGTGAGAAAATTAGTGAATCTGATCAAGCAGTTGAAGCAGAATATTAGACTAAACCATCACCACCTCCACCACCCTCCATCAACATTGAAAATGAATCTATAAACATTGAAGGAACAAATATCACTAGATAGTGAAGAAAACCCCTTCAATGACCAAGAAGCCGATGTTGGCAATTTCACACAGATTGACGCGCAACAAGACACAACAGAGAATGAGGAAGAAGAGGTTGAAACAAGAAAGGAAGAAGGAAAAGAGGAAACATAGACTGATACAGAAGAATAAGAGCATGTGGTTCTATAGGAACAATCAGTGATCCTAAACCCAAGGACACAGCAGAAACATCACAAAAACCACAGTTTGAATCAGTTTTTGCAATCTTAGGACAGGAAGTGGATGATGATGATCAAATAGAGTTGATCTCATCTCTGAACAAGATCATTGGAAAGAACAAAAAGGTAAAAAGCTTGGAAGGAGCGCTACTTGAGGTAACTAGTAAACTTCAAAGTATAATATCAAGTCAAGTTAGTGAGGCTGATCCCCAAGGAAAAGAAAAAGAGGTTATGAAAGCCTTTGACATATAATTCACAAACCCATCTGATATTGCAACAGTTAAAGCACAAGCAGCCCATGATGCACAAATATTTTAAGTTGTATGCCAGAATATCAGAAATGATCTAGACAACTTGTATTTATGTATAAAATAATTGAGAAGATGCATAGAGAGAGGGAAAGAACTGTACATTTAGTGTACACAATCCCAGAGCCACACATCTGAGATATCAGAGAAACTGAGGATCAAAGAAGTAGAACTACAAGTGGTAGTAAACATTTTGCAAAGCCCTAATGTGAAGATCTTAGAAATTGAGAGGAAAACAACCAAGATTTTTGATGATATGAGACTTCTGGATGATGAGAAGGAGAAGAAATTGAAAAGATTCACTCTACTTAGAGAGCATGTATCACTGAAAATCAGTATTTTAGAGAATCAATTGGAAGAATGTCTTTCTTCGAAGACATCTTATGGAAAATTTACTTATGCAAATCTTAAGGCAGTTGAAATTACATCCTCTGGCCTATGCACATTGCCTAGTGTTTCTGATGTAGTGAAGAAGTCATGGGATAAGGAAATAGAGAGCCTGAAAGAAAATTTTGCAGATTGTGTTGCAAGACTTTCGGCCTTGCAATATTGAAATCATGAGGTAAAATAGTTTTTGATACATCATTTTTTGACACCTTTGTCATTGTTGTCAAAGGGGGAGTAGTATAAGTTACAAATTGTATGTAAAGATATTATATGTATAATATGAAGTATACTCTTAGGGGCAGTATAAGTCTTTTGGAGATATAAGTAGTATGAGTACAAGTATTTCAGAGAAATAAGTACTTATGTAAGATCAACATTTTTGTATGGCCACAATTTTGTAATTTAAGTTTTTGGGACTTAGCCAATTTTCCCATATGTTGCCACCAATGACAAAGGGGGAGGTTGTTGTAAATTTGGCTAAGTAGGGTATCAGAATGTTGTCATTATGGTAACATATCCTCAGCATGAAGATGGCATAATAGATGGAAGCAGTCTTGTATGAGCACACTAGAAAATTGTCTAAGTACAGTAGTGTTTACCAGTCTAATAGGAGATAGTTTTGATTAGTGATGTTCATAGAAGGTGTAGTGCATGCGCACTTGAACATTGATCATTCTATGTATATCAAAGCCACATATGAGAGCGCAAGTTTGTACGGCATGTACGAAAGAAGATATTAAAGATTTATAGAGACAGTGTTGAGTCAACCTGAACAGAGCAGAAGATAGAATATGATCACAATAAGTTAAGGGATTATTTTGTTTATCAAAATAATGACTTAACCATGTAGGGACGAAATCCTAGATGTTAACCCTAAGGCAGCATGAATTGATTTTATATTTTGTGAAGAGTATATGTATTGTAAGCTGATTGGAAGTTATTTATTGTAATAACTTGTATATATGTAAGAATTATGTAATGTGAAATGTACACATGATACATATAGCAATTATAATAAGTTGACATATGATACGAAGTTGTATATTGTGAGAAGGAAGAATGAAATATATGTATGTGAAAGCGAAGAGCCTACAAAGCTACATCAAAATAGAAAAGTTATTCGGTAGCAGGAAAAGGTTTTGTATTTTACCTTTGTATTAGAAGCTATTATTGTATATTGCATGTTTGGGCAATGAGCTCATCTTGCAAACACTTGTTTTGTAATAGAAACTCCTAACAAGGTTGAGTCTTCTAACAAGGCCTAAGTCCTTTAATCAGGACAGAGACACTATATGTATGTAGCACTCTCCTAACAGGGTCAACATCCTTAACTGGATATCTTTTGATTAGTAGATCAGTTGTGGGCATCATCCCCACCGGGGTATTCCCTTGGCCAGGGTTTCCTCAAGAACAAACATGGTGTTATGAGTTCATTTGTTTTATTGTTATGCTTGTTATTCAATTTACTTAGTTTAGTTTCTTATGCAAGCTTCTAGTTAATTTATTATATCCATAATTGGGCAAAAGTAAAATTTTGTGAAATACTGATTCACCCCCCCCTCTCAGTATTTCCTATTTCTAACAAGTAATGTCAGAGAAAAAATAGTAGATATAAATCAAATATAGAAATAAATAATAGATCAACGTTATTGAAAATTGCTACTCACAAACAAAAATATATTATTTGAAAGTTCAAACAAAATATTTGAAGCTAAAATTTAAACGATGACTGGAACAAGGACAGGCTTAAATTAGGGCGCTGCATAGAAAGTCAGAATTGTTACCAACTACTCAAAACAAATGATAAAGAATACTCACGGCATTACAATGCGAAATGAATAATAGATGAAATGAATTTGACTAAAATTTAAAAAGTGACTAACGTTATTTTTTACTTTTTAAAACATGCAGAGACATTACTATTGAACCAATGCAAACAAAGATGCACATAGAAATGAAAAGAGAAAGGAAAAGGTATCATTAATACCTTGAACCTTTAGGAATCCTTTAAAAGCATCTTGTAGATCAAAGTCCAAGCTACTAAAAATTGGACCATAGTATGTTGAAGGCTGCAAAGGGAGGGTTGAATCATGATATGATCCTAATGATCCACTTCAAAACCACATCTTGATCTTTTCTGTTGAATTGCTCATATTCAATCGCTAATTCTAATACATGGATCAGTTCTTCATCTTCTCCTCACTTGATAAGTAACTTGTGAATTTTTGTAATTTCCCAACGGAATTTGAGTTCAAACAGAAATATGAAACTTTGGTAGTTGAGGTAGAAGATACTCGAAGTTTTCATTCTCCCACATATATCAATTGTATTAATTGTTTATTTTACAAAAAATTTCTTTAGGTTCAATTGTTATTGTTATCTTTTAATAGTGTTAATTTTATTATTAAATGTTAGCATGGTTATGGAGTTTTGGTTATGCATAAGCCGATAGCATTTTCCTTTTTAACATTTTGTGATGGTTAAGCAGGGCTACAGATAGCATTGAGTGGTTGTGAAGGCAAGAAAGGACCTAAAACTTGTTGAACTGAAATTGGAGATGGATTACAAACCTCTGAATCTACGTTTAAGGATTCTTATCTTGATATGGAAATTCCCCATTTCATCTTCTTATCTCATGCACTCTTTCCAGATTCCATTTGAAGTCATGCCAAGTGAGGTAGAAAGGGAGATTAGATGGTTCATTGGAGATGGATAGCTCATCTCGCAAGCACCTAGGAGTATTTAGCATTCTCAGGTATTTTCAATGTTCCTTTCCAATGTGTATGATGTCCTACTAGAGTATGATATGATAATGAATATTTCCTAGAGATGTATTAGAGAGGCATTTGTAAATGTTGCAGTCTTGGATGTGGTTGTTAGAAATTACAATTTACATGGGACTAATGCTAGGGTGGGTCTAGTACAGTTCCTATACATGAGTTAGATAGGAATATGGTGATGGTAAGATTGTTAGATATCATCAAGATTGGTCTGGAAAGTAGAGACTGAGAATATTTTCATCGTGAGATTTCTCATATAGCTACCTTACTCCCTCCAAATATAATGGGAGAGGATTTTTCACTGCTTGATAGTGTACTTCTCCTCATCTTCTATTGTTTAGATGGCTCGGGTCCCCATCCAAGTGGCCCCTCTTCCAGAAAAGACAGATTTAGAATGGTTGTTGTTGAGGTTGAATCAAAAGATTCTACAACATGATTTGAAACTTATGGATGAGATTTTTTGGCAGAGGTTTTGATGAAAAAGACTATATAAGTTATAAAAATTCATAGCTACTATGCAGGTTTGGGTCTAATATTAAGGGAACTTAATAACTAAATGGATGCATTTTGTCTAATTGGCTAGAAGCTCTTTCTATTGAATTATATAATGTAACTTTTGATTATAAATTAATATAAAGTATACATCGCAGCCTTTGATAAAAAAGAATGATCTAATGTAGCAAATAAAATAGATTCAAAATTGTAATAGAAAAAAATAATGAGAGGAACCATCGACATAGAACCTGCCACATATGTATACAAATATTATAATAAAGATATAAAAAACCTAGATGCACAAGGATATGTGAAAATAGATCTCAAGAAATGAACTAGTTTTGGTGGAAAGCCTTCCAAAACAAGTTAAACTAAGTACGTTTGGCGAAAAACCAATCAAACCAAAAAAATTGATACAGAACGTAACTCTTTAAGAAGCGAGAGGATTAATATGAAAATAGAAATATGTTAAAATCTACAACTAAACCAAACAGAAATTTGTAACAAATTATTAAACTTGCAAATGGTTAGAACCAAAAAATAAAGGATTAAACCTATAAGAAATCTTGAGAGTAAAAAGGATAAAACAATTATGTGACGGCAAGCCTTCCAAAGAGGGTTAGAACACAAATATCTAGAAGATAAAATGGATTTGATGACAAGTGTCCAAACCAAAAAAAATCAAACAAGAACTACAACACACAATGAGTTAGAGTAAGATCTTTTGTCTCTCTCCTTGAAAAAGTCTTTCAAAACAAGTGAGCTCCATAGATTGTTAACCTTCAACAACGTTCACTCAAACAAAGATTAGTAACCCACTTTGATACCATGAAAAAAAAAATCAAGAGAAAAGAAATATATAAGAAATCCAAGAGATTTATTTGTAGTGCAGATTGTTACCATGAGAATAGCATAAAATTGTAGCATGCACCAAAGAGACAAGACAAGGAGACACCAATGAAAGATTAAATTTATAACAAACCTAAACTTGGAAGAGAAATTTGAGAGTCATGCACTTAAAATTAGAAGATGTGCAAATAACAAAAATTGTAGTACTCTAAATCTAGTTTCTAAACTACTAAAAAATTTAATAGATAAGTTTCTAACCTCTGACTTATTCAAAACTACATATTCTATTGCAATGTAGCTTGCTTCAAGAAAGAAACAAATCGATGATAGACTAGATGTTTGGACAAAATCATATTGACCTATTCTTTTCTGAGCTAAAAAACGTATTAGGAGGTTTCTCCATGTCCTTTGCACAATGAAAGTACTATCATTAATACCATGTTCTCCACCTACAAAATCATATTGTTATTATTTTCCCAACTAAAAAAATGTATTGGGAGGAATTTCTCAACATCATTCACACAATGAAAACTATTACCATAAATACCATGTACGCTACCTACATAATCATATTGATATTCTTTTCCACCTAAAAAATATGTAATGGAAGATTTGTATCCACATCCTTCACATGATTATCATAAATACCATACATACTCCACCTACACAATCATATTGATATTCTTCTCCCAACTAAATTATCATAAATACCATACATACTCCACCTACACAATCATATTGATATTCTTCTCCCAACTAAAAAATTGTACTTAGAGGTATTTATCCTTCAAAGATGAAAAGTAATATCATAAATACCATGTACTAGTCCTCGAGAATCATATTTCTCCATGTCCTTCGCATGATGAAAAAATGTACTCCACCTTCACTTTTTGTTAAAAAGTTATAACATAAAGTTTGAATTTTGATATCTTGTACCCCGTTTGGTACATGGAATATGGGCTCTAATTCCGGAATAACATTTTCAGATTAGAAAATTCAAACTTAGGTATTCCACTGCAAGAAAAAGAAACAAATCGGAGACCATATTCTCCACGCCATTTGCACAATGACAAGTATTATCATAGCAGTAAATATATGCACCCTTGTTCGTTGTAATATGAAAAGCATTATCATAACAGTTAATATATGTACTATTATTCGTTGTTATATGAAAAATATTATCAGAACAGACTTGGATTGGAGAAAATCGGCCTCTGGACACCCGAATTAGATAAGATTCTTGCTGAGTATATTCACAAAAATCGGCATGGAAGCTTGTGTGCTCTTCCCAGACAGGCTGGTCTGCATACAATATCACCTATTGCTTCTGTTTCGTTTCCAGTCCAATATTGTTAAAGTATGCAATCACAAAACTAGTTTTTCTCATTTGTGAAGTTCATTTCTTAAATATTGATTAAATTCTAATTGCATATTGGAATTCTACTTGATTTATTGTCCCGAATTTCTTGTCTTTTTAAAATTCATGCCTACAAACATGATGTCAATAGGCATTTGGTTGATTTCATTTATCTGGTTCAATAGAAAACTTTGAAGACTACAAGTAAATTTATAGTGATTGTGAGAATGTTGACGTAAGATGGTGATGTACTCTTTCTATTGTTGATGGATTTGCAATGGTCTTTAGGTTGGATACAAATGAATTTCAATTTTCTTCCAAATATAGCACTTTGGAACACAAGTTAATAAAGTCTATTTTAATGTTACCAACCAACAATTAGTTAGATGGAATTAGTTTGGATCAACAAGTTAAATTCAAATTTATAAGTTATAGGTCATGTTTGTGTCATAAAATTGATCTAGGTTAGTTTTGTACTTACAAATTTAATTTGAAATAAAGAACACATAAATTTAAACTTGAGATCTCTCCCTATTGTATATACATAAGAAAAAAATAGTTTGAATATTTTATTTGATTGTCAACATTCACATAAGCACTACTTTACACAAGTCATTGTATCAAAAAATAAAATAATCTAAATAAATCTATAAAAAAAGGAAAATGTCATATGTAAATATTTTACCATTATAATAGTTTACAACTAATTTAATCTCTTACAATGGAATGTAGATTATAATATAGTGTTTGTTCTAAAAGGTTTGATCAAATTATTTATAATTTATGTCTTGTGTACATAGTAAATATGGGTAGAAGGTAGGCAACTTATGGTTCAATCTTATTATGGTAAGATATATTCTAAATTTTCCCAAACTATTAAGTTTTAAGAAAAATAAGTTTGGAAGTTATAGATTTAAGATTTTTTGAGATTTTATGGTTCTTGAGGGTTAAAGAATTTTAGTACATCGGCAAAATTGAATAGGTCACAAAGAGTTTATTAGAGTTCAAGTCTTATTAAGTGTAAAGAAATATATCGATAGTTATTATTGTAGCTAATGTCATGGATTGATAGATAGTCATGTAACATGTTTAAGAAATGTTCAACATTGAAATTATGCATTTGAAGTTCACAAATAAAATAATATTTAAGATATAAGGTAAAATATAAAGTGTATTTATTTAATTTATCTTTTAGTTACTTTTTATGATTTAGTTCATTAGACACAACACATTTAAATATAGTTATTTAACAACGACCATTTTATGAAGCATGTGAACAAGAAGACTATAGATATTGATGTTTATAGATCATTTAGGTAAAACTGTAATTATTATTTCTATTAATGATCAAAATGAAATGATTGAAAGTAACATTGGGGGTGAACCCACAATAGTGGGTTACACTTGTTTGCCTGAATGGACATTGAACTCTACATTTTGAAAAAAAACTTTCAAATTCGGATGCATTTTGTCGTTAAACCATTTAGAATCGGAAGATAAAGTAAATTAGAGTCTTTTAGAATTTTATTTCTAGATTCCAAATATTATTTTTATTTTTATTTTTGAATTGATTTGAATGGTTTTTTCTTTCTCCCACGAAAACTAGTATGTTGTTAAAAACGTCATTTTCAAATACTTACATTATTTTCATAGAGCATAACTTTTTAATTCTAGAATAGATATCAATGTTACTGTTTTGAATTTAGTAAATTGTAACATCCATACAGAGGGCATGCAATTGGTTTGATCATATTATCATTATTATCGCATATTTTATGAATGTTTGAAGTTGACTAAACCATAATTTTGACATCCCTTGACTACATAACTTATAACTTGTTGTATATTTGTCCAATTTCATTTTTATTTTTTTGATAGAAAGAGAACTTCAATACCTAGGGCATAGATATTTTTACGATTTTTTTTTCTCTCATTTACTATTTTTCCATGAGCGTCAAACATAGAGGTAGACATACGGTGAAATATCTATGTTCAGTAAAACTAAAATTACAAAGTCATAATAAACTTAATATATATTAACATTATAATCATTGGAAAGATTTTTCTCAACAGCACCTTACTATATAGATAGATTTATTGACCTTTTGTCAGCATTTTAATAGGTGCGAAGGAGACTCCATTGTAGGTATGAGTGAGGAGTATAGATGTTATATCAATGTTTTTCTTATCTAAGAAGCTTTCAGATAACCATTTGTAATTAATTAATTCAAATGGAACCTCTCAAGACTTAAATCATCATATTTTATTAAAAATGTGTTATTTCAGCAAAAATCAACATATCTAAAAAAGTGTAACCCACTATTGTGGGTTCACCCTTGGTCATGATTATATTTAAAACTATAATTTAAATTTGATGAAGGTTTTACACTTAATTCTCATCTATTAAACAATTTATGTACATAGGAGTATTGTTATGTTTAATTATGCATCCTTCTTACTTCCTTGAGGTTAGTTCCATGTGTATAACTTAAAACTATATATATTTTTTAACCCAAGTAGAATAAGCTCCTATAGAAATTAGATTTATTTTTTTGCTATATCATTTTAAATGTCTTTATTCCATATTCATTTTTTAAACCTATAAATTCACACATCACTCATGATGGTTGCCTCACTTGTGATGATTAATGAATAATCCTTTGTGTTAACATAAATAGAGATTTAAGGGTGTCATTCCCTTGTGAACTTTATTATAGCCTTTATGCGTAATTCAAGGATGTTTTAGGAGTTGATGATGATATCAACCTACAAGCCAAGAATCATCTACAAGCACACCACCTATCACAAAGAGAAGATCAAGAAGCAAGATAATTTCCACAACCTAAGAATTATGTATTGATTGTACAATATGAATTTGGGATTACAATTAAGGTTAAATATAATGCATAAATGAATTAGGGGAAGAGCACCAGTTTTTGTACACTTGTAGAGCCTAAATTATAAGTCATATTTTGATTTTTTTTTTGTTGTCTTCGTATGTGAGTTGACATCTTAAAAAATATTTCTGGGCTTTTGGTTATCAACAAAACTCCCTGAAGAGATCATCAATCATCGAAGGGTCAAAAAGTGGCTATTTCAAAGTGTCGCCCAATACCCACTCAAAGATGAACCAATAAATATTCATTCAAAGTTGTCAGTACTTGTGAATAAATGTCTCGGAAGTCATGCAAAAATATCCCAATATTGGTTCAAAAATAGGCCAATTACCAACCAAAAAAGCTAAAAAATGATTAAATATTGGTACATGTGTGATCATTTTTTAGGATCCTTTAAAATTAGTAATTGGAGGGTCAAGTGTGCATGGAGTGTGCAGTTATTTGAACGCATTCAATTATTGGTGCTCTTCTCTTAATTTTATAGAAAGTAATAGTCTTAAAATTAAGGAAATACTAACTTAAACTAAATGTCGACCATTGTGTTATGATTAGATAAAGAGAGAGAGGGCATGAACCCAACATCAAAATAACATTAATTCTAAAAATAAATTCCAGAGATAATTCACCAGTAGTGAATACTAGAAACTAAACTAATAGAAACTAAACCAGAAATAGAACCAGCAAAAAAACTAAACATGGAACCATCACCCAAGACCAGCACAAAGAGCCAAGAACCAAGAGACCAAAAAAGAAGGCAAACCTCCTTAGAAAACCAGCAGCTACTTGTTGAGCTCCTTTAGCTTCTCGAGGAAGGAGGCACATTTAGGACGCTGAGAAGAAGTAGCATCGCCAGAGACAGTGTCCTCCCTAATCACCAACTACAAGTTGTCCTCTCTCTTCTTTCATTTCATCTTCTTTCCTCCAAATCAACCTAGATAGAACTGATAGAGAGGTTGGTCTTATCCAACATACTCTTATTGTAGTTGGTCAACTCAACCTGTTTCTTGTTAAGTTGGGACTAGTTTTCCTTCATGTTAGCCAGTGCATTAATCATTTCCATTTTGTCCTCCTTGGAGGGGACTTGGTTCTTCAACTCAATAATTTGTTCCTTTATAATCTCCAAATTGTTTAACTTCTTCCCAAATCATCAAAAACCTCCCAAAGACTCATATCCCCTTACCCCTTAGTCCAATCCTTAGCCTTCCTTTCATCTTATGCCCTAACTTCAAGCTTATCAATTTTTCTTCTAGTGATCTGGAGATGGAAAATGAGTCATCTTCTCACAACCTTTTTTTGGTTGAGGAAAATACACAACTCATCCACTTTTCTTCCCATGGACTCTATATCATACGAACTAGTCGGGGATTTGGATAACTTGGAGGGGGGAGAACTTTTGGGGATGACAGGGTCACCAAGATAGCTAAGTTGGGCTTTTGGCAAAGGGCAAAAATTGGAAAGAGGGGGAGAATTAGCAATGGAATTATCTAGGGTCCAAGCAGATTCAATGGACCAAGTGTATGTCGAGTCCTTAGATAGGTAACAACATCTTCCTTTGGTTGATCAATTCCTAGGGATTTACACTTAGCTTTCCA
Organism: Chamaecyparis obtusa; assembly: GCA_027943335.1. NCBI lineage: Eukaryota > Viridiplantae > Streptophyta > Pinopsida > Cupressales > Cupressaceae > Chamaecyparis > Chamaecyparis obtusa. The sequence continues at coordinate 207,374 of BSBK01004861.1, forward strand.
TAAAATATTTGCACGAGTAGAGCCAAGGGAAGAAGCACTAGATAGAGATATGTCTTGAGGCTAGATAGGGCTAAAAGTGGGATTATTTAGCTCAATTGATGGAAAAGGACAAGGTCCAGCTTGAGGCGTATGGCTGAAATAGAAATTATATAATCTCAGGATGAGACCCCGGTGGAGAGGAACCCCAGCCTTTTCCTTTTCCTTTGAGACAAGTTGAGATAAGGAAGATAAACCCAAAATAGAAAGTTTAATTTAATACCTCTGCAGAAGTGGTTTAACATAGGAAATAAATGGGAGTGGAATCATTCATATCTACCTTCCAAAGTGATGAATTGGATTAAAATAGATGCAATGACCTTCCACTCACTAGGCAGTTGGTCTCTATTGAGCCCATTTTGTAATCTCGGCACCACCTCACCAGGGTAGATAAGAAGTGCCAAAAGTCCTCTTTGTAATTAGCCTTGGAATTACGAAGCAACTATTTTCTCTATGTACTCAAAACAATCATAGAAGTGAAGATTTTCACTAAAATGACAAAGGAATCCCAACCAATGGTGACCTTCCCATCCACCCAAGACTCAAAACAATTCTAGGAAATTTTAGGGTTCAAACCCTTCATACTCTCATCATAGTTGTCAACCTGGCTATCAGTAATAATCCTCCACACCTTATATTTTTTGTGTTCCTCATAGGTGTTCGATTCAATCTGATTTAAATATGCACCCAGCCTTCTATAAGAGAAGCCACAACTATACAGAGCCCCAAAAATACTGAAAAAAGCCATTGCATATTTTTCAAGCCCCAAGGAAATTGCATAAACATAAAGCTTTTCGGCTCAAATAACCACAATATGTAGAGAAAAATTCAGAACCCAAAACATGATCTCTAAGAGGAGTACTCAATATATATTGTCATCTTAAAGTTATGTGATGTCTTCATCATTTCCCAAGTTGGAAATATCTCTTCTGATCTCTGCATGAACTACCTCAGGGAGCCTTGGGGCTTGAGAAATATGCAGTGGATTTTTTTTAGTGTTTTTGGGGCTTTGTACAATTGTGGCTTTTCTGCTAGAAGGTTGGGTGGATATTTAAATCAAATTGATTCAAACACCTGCGAAGAATACAAAAAATATGAGAAGGTGTGGAGGATTATTACTAAGAGCCAAGTTGACAACTATGTCGAGGGTATGAAGGGTTTCAACCATAGACTTTCCTAGAAGTTTGTCAAATCTTGGGTGGATGGGAAGGTCACCATTGGTAGGGTTTCCTTTGTTATTTTAGTGGAAACCATCGCTTCTATGACTGGTTGGAGTATAGAGGGAAAAGAGTTTCTATGTAATTCTAAGGCTAATTACAAAGAGGACTTTTGGCGCTTCTTATACCCTAATGAGGTGGTCTTGAAATTGCAAAATGGGTTCAACAAAGAGAATTTGTCTAGCAAGTGGAAAGTCTTTGCTTATATTTTAATCAAATTCATCATTTTGGAAAGTATTGAGAGGGGGTGAATCAGTACTAACAAAACTTTTAACCTCTTAATTATACTCTTGAATAGTAATAGTAGAGACTTATAAACTATGAAGCATATAAGAGAAATTGTAATGTGAAAGTACAACAAATCAAATAAAAATACATGCACACACATAACACACTTATTTTTATCATGGAAACCCTTGGTCAAAGGGAAAAACCATGGTGGGAATGACACCCACAATCTTTTTACTATAGTAGAAAAGTGTGCCCAGTTAAGAGCTTACAATCTGTCACTTTCTAGGTGACTCACCCTATTAGGAGTGACAGGTACCTTGTTAAAAGTATCTACAATCCAATTAGAAACTTCCTTGTTAGAGGATTTGATCCCAATATTACAGTGTTCACGCTATTAAGGGATTTACAATTGAGTCTTTCTAAAGACTACCTGGTTAAGGGATTTACAACTTGTTCAAACTTTTAGGAATACATGAACAAGAATAAATGACCTATAATTTTCACTCTTCAATGCTAATCAAATCCCTTATGTTCTGTACTTGTTCTAACATCAACTCTGTAACATCTCTACAAATAGTTTTGAACAACTTATCACAACAGAGACTTCATTAATCAATAATTTCCAACCACCATTTCAACAACATTTTTTATTCTTGAGACTTCCTAATATTGTCCTTCACCACCAAGTGTAAAACCTAATTAGGGTTTTCATTTTCCTCCAAACATGTTTCTCCGATCTCAATTGACCCGTCAACACATAAAAATCCTTACCACATCATCTAAATCATAGCATAAGTTATCATTCCCAATGTGCAATATTTCTTCAATATTATTTGTCAATCATGCCTTGGAATCACAAAAACATATGTACACAAGTTCCAATAAATCAATTCAATCATATCCTTGAAAAATGTACTACATTTTCTCTGTTGTCCAAATTCAGTGAATCTTCCACCGTCATGACCGATTTGGATAAATAAGACAAACTATATAATAACCTCTATTTATACGTGTTCATTGTACTGACCGGTTGTTAGTGTTTTGACTTTTACCTGTGTCAGTTTGCAGTCTTACCAGTTGTTCTATATTGATCTTCTCCCTTTACCTGTCTGACCTCCACCTATTGTCCTATTCATCGATTACCATGTTGTTTACCGAATAGCATGTTACATATTGTTTGGTTATTCCTATTTACCGCTCGATTTAACTTCTCATACTTAGCAAAAATTATTTCTCCAATTGAATGGTTTGCCAGAAATGACAACCATGTTCTTCAAACACATCATAAATGTCATATGCCTTATCAATATGCCAACAATCTCCCCCTTTGGAATTGATGGCAAAAACTTATAAAAAATGACATACCCCATGTCTAAGTTGCTTAGTCTCCTTGAATCAATTACTCCCCCTTAGATAATCATCTTATATACTCCTCTCTCTCTCTCTCTCTCTCTCTCTCTCTCTCTCTCTCTCTCTCTCTCTATATATATATATATATATATATATATATATATATATATATATATATATATATATATATATATATATATATATATATATATATATATATATATATATATATATATATATATATATATATATTACTCCTTTTTTTTAATTCTATATTCCTCTATACTCCCCTTTTTTTGGCAACAATGCCAAAGACTATAAACAAAGTTGTATTGATAAGAGTGACTTACAAATTATCAAATACAAATTTGAAATTTACCTTAGCTCTAGCAAGTGAGTTCTCACAGGACTCATTTAGTGTGCTCAATGCAATATGTTGACCATGTAATCATGATGCAAGTTCCTCCATGTTTTTAATTGTACTTATCTTAGGAGTACCTATCAATTCTTCAGCCTTCTTTATGTATGCTTGAATTATATCTATGTGAGGAGTGAGAAATCCTTGTAACTCCAGCAGTGTCATTCTTATGTTGTCCTCTTCATCTTTGAGTTATCTTTCCTTGAATATCAGTTCTTTGAGTTTTACAGTGTGATCCATCATGGAACAGTTCAAGGGGTCCAATTGATTGGCAAGTGTAGCCAACTCAGTTTCTAACTCATCCTTCTTGGTCTTTATCTCTACTATGAAGTTAGTGATATGGATGTCTGGGTGAATGGTTTACCAAAATCAAGTAGTGAGTCCTTAATATTTTTGACCAATTCATACAATGAAACTTTCTCAAGTGCAAACTTTTGGAATAACTTCTCCAACATTTCTTGTTGTAACCTCTTCTCAGCCCTCTTTTTCATCTCTTCCTCCATATCATTATCCAAACGAGTGATTGCATCAACCAAAGTTTTAAGTTGATCGATCTCAGATTCTTTTACATCAATGTGTACTTCCGGTACTAAGTCAGAAAGGATAGAAATTTTTTCCTTAGTATTTTCTTCTTGTACTTTTTCTGCTTCTATCGCTTCGTCTCTTCCTTCTCTGCTATCTTCTTGGAAAATATCTTCTCTTTCGGTTTCAATTTGTTGAAGTATTTCTTCAGAATGGAAAATTTTGGATCATCTTCATCTTCCTTTTCTTCTTCTTCATCATCTTCTTATTCTTCTATTCTCTTCCTTTTCTTTGTGTCACTGATTTCATCTGTTGAAGTTTGTGTAGCATTGGGAGTGCTACCCTTTGTGTCTTTGTAGGGGTTACTTGTGGTGTATTGGTGGTAGCTTGAGTACCTTATTCCCTTGTTCTAGAAGTATCTTCTTAGGTATCCTTATCAGTTTCCTTTTATATTCCTTTTCCTGATGTTTCTCAGCTTGATTATCTTGTGTGTCTTCTTTATTTGTGTCCTTGGGTTGTTCAGAGGTATCATTAACATGTTATGTTTCCTTTTTCTTTTTTGTTTCATCATATTTTCTAACATCAGTATCAACTGCACCCTTATCAGTTTGAATAGGATTTACTTTTGGTGGTGACTGGAGTGGTGTATCTTTGGCTTCCTCTCCAATAGCTTCATCTCCAATCATGGGAGAATCAAGAGTATCAATAATATCCTCAATATCTATTGACTCCTTTGCTAGGTCTATGTGTGTAGCAAAATTTGAAACACTTCCTAACATACCTCATTTTAACTCATGCACGGTAAATATGTCATCTCCTTGAGATGTACTAGTAGTAACATGTGTTAGTGGTTGGTCTAATTTGAATATTCTTTTCCAAATCATGATTGATTCATCTTCAACTTATTTCTCTTTTCCAGCTAATATTTTTCCTATCCTATTACCAATGTTGAATTTATTTTTTCAAATCTTTCATCCACTTCTTGTATTGTCAAATGTGGCATAGTGTAAGTGAGATTCCTTTCCCTTACTTGCTTTTCAATCTTAACTACAGCTTCCCATCTAACATTAACTGTCTCAAACAATTCATTGGTATATGATCTTTAATATGTTTTGGAACTCTCATGAACTTATGAAAATGAAATACAATTGTATCCTCGGTTATTCTCTTTTCTTCATCAGATAACCAAGAAAACTTAAACTTACTGATGTGACCGATCATTCCCAGTTCTCTAATTTCCTATGCAATTTTAATTGCAGTCTTTGGAATGTCGAACCTTATTTTCCCAGACTTACCTAAACTGCAATCTCATTATCTGAATCTATTTTCTCTTTGTCTCCTTTTTCCTTTTATTTCCTCTTTTTTCTAAGAGAGGCCTTAGTCTGACTTCTAGTTTTTCTTTTCTCATATGTTTTTGTTTTTACAGGTTGAGGTGCCTCCGGTGGCTTAGGGTTAGAGGATTGACCTCCCTCAATTTCTTCCATTTTTGTTACCTCCACTTATCGTAGTTTCAATGTATTAGTCTTTGACTTCTTTGCCTTCCTCTTTGCATAGGACTCAAGAATATTTTTCTTTTCTATAGTGGAACTGCTACCTTCACCTGTTCCAAATTTATCCTCCAATTTACTTATTATTTTCTTCACTTTCCTCTCCACTCTAGGCTTTTTGAGTTCTAAGGTTATTCCTTGATATGATTCTTCATATATCCCATATCTTTTAGCAGACTTGTTAACTAGTAATTGTAATAATGCATCTAGATGTAGGGTTAACAAGTGTTCATCCATTTCATAACCCATTGTTGGTATCCATGAAACTCTTGGCTCTATTGCTTGAATTTTGCATGTGTTGATATCAACTAGAAAACAAATTGTGTCCTTGTACTCTACTATATGAGGTAGGAACCTATACCTTTTGTGCATTCTATCTTGAAAGTCTTTAAAGTATCCCCACATAACATTATTTATATTTTCACCTAGTTCACTGATGTATTCATTAATCTAATATAGTGCAGGCCTATCGAGTTTCCAAGTTACATTGCCTTTACCGGGAAATAATTTTCGAACATAGAAAAACATACATACCAACAGTGATCCATATTTTAATGCTTGCTTCCTTTCAATCTGGATCCTCTTCATATTTTCCAGCAACTGATTTTTTACCATCTTCGCTAGGTCATATCTAATGCCTTCCTTCACAATTTTGTATGTGGCATAAATAGCTTTGCATGGGACACTATTTAACCGACTAGACTGGTAGACCTTGTGTCCGAAAATCATTGATGTGAACTGAAGCTCTTCATCTTCTATGTCATCTATCATCATCATTTGGTGATCTTGCCTTGACTTTTTGAGTTTCACAACCATTTGCGTTGATATTTGCCTTAGGGTACATGGTTCCCCATCTTTCGGTAATCCTATGATAATATGAATCAATTCCTTGGTCACCTTGATTAGTTGTTCCAGTCATGAATTGATCATGGAAATGACTCAAAACATAACAAATCCATTCTTCCTTTAATATATTTGGAAAGTCCAGAATATGTGTCAAACCCTTCGTCTAAAGATGTTTGAACGCATCCTTTAGTTCTCTATTTTCACCCATTGCCAAGTATTCTTCTTGTATCTTCTCATCACCTAATTCAATAATTTTGCAATGAATAAATGTCCTCACATCCTCAATCAGTAACACTCGAGGTGGAATTAGGGATAGGGCATTGGTTTTATCTACTTCTGTAGCTTTCGACAGAAATAATTTATGTTCTAGTTTTGCCTCCTTTGTTATCTCGTTCAATTTAGATGTCGGAGTTGTAGATGCCATGATATCTCTATAAACAAATTTCTCTTAAATCTCAACCACACCAAATATCTTCACAACTTACCACCACTCTACTCAACATCTCAACTAGGGTTTTCAAATTCATAGATCGATCCTTTATAAGTATTCAGCAAAAATAATTTGCACAATCAATCACACTCTGTAATCACTTTCAACTCATGTAATCACTCTTCAAAATGTAAGGTGAATAATGAGTAGGTTACCCTATTATTTATTTGCCCAAAAATATTCTACAATGGCTAATTAGGTATAAACATTTAATGTAGTTCACTGATATCATGTTATCATTGATTATAACTGCCACCGGTTGATGCTAAAGTAGCATTAGTCCATAACCTTTGAAAATGATAAAGTTGGTAATGACCAAATGTATCTAACAACTCTATTCTTTGTAACATGTCAATATTAACATCAATGCCTCTCATTATGTAGATAAATCTTATGACTCATTCTTCTAGGGGGTTTTAGATTTAGCTGACCCTAATTGCTCCCCGTAAGCCAAAATAGGCTTAGTTTATTGATAAATTCTCCATATTTTCTAGTGTTGTGGAGTTTTTTGTCAATTCAGAGGATTTGAGTTCACCTTTCCTAATCCATGTTTTCTTCATCTGCTTTTTGATTTATTCAGGATTAACAATCATGTTATCTTTCCTATCTTCATTGCTTGGTGACCGGTTCCTGTGCCTGCAATATTTTTCTAGATGTCTAACCTTGTGACAATGGAAACATGCCATACATGGTGTCCTCTAGGGTCTAGCATTACCTCTAGGGTTCCTTAATTAACAGTTCATCTCGATGTGTCCATAGTTCCCACAAATAGTGCATGTGATATTTGTGTTTCCTTCTCTTCTCAGGACACTCACCAGTTTGTAAGGCAATCTTGGTAATGGTACTCTTGATCTACAATGTTCTTCCTTGTGTCAAAACTTGTTGCATGTGAAACAGTAGCCATTGAAACTCCCTTTAGATGATATACTACTAGATCTTGATCTGCACTCATAAGCTTGATGACCATACTTATTACAATTGTAACAATAACCATCAAAATGAGTAGTCCTTGTAATATTCACCATTTTTCTCCTACATGCATTAACAATGTGTCCAAGATTTCCACAACTGTAACAAGTGGGTTTAGTAGGATTGTTACCTTGTGAACCAATATTACCCTTTGGAATCTATGATTTTTGCTCAACACCAGACTTGTATGATTGTCCTCTTTCAAATTTGTTGTCACTGGTATATCCTAGGCCAGAGGTATCCTTAGGTCGCCTTTGATTCTTCAGTTTCTCATCAATTTTTTGCATGTTTTTTTATATTTCTTCAGTTTTTCATTTGTATCTCTTTCGATCTTCAAGTCCATTTTCAATTGTTCATTTGTGTGCCCCAGTCTTTCATTTTCAGTGTTCATTTGCATGTTTTCATCATCGGTGTCACTTATTTGTTCATTTAGTGCATGGTCCTCATGTGTCAACCTCTAAAGTATAGCATCCTTTTCTGTGATCAGGTCTTCAGCATTCTGTTTTGCGGTTTCAAAAATTCTTTTTGCATCATCAGCAGCTCTCATACCTTCAAGTACTTCACACATCCTTATGGCTTGACTTTCTTGTTATTTATTTTTTTGGGTGACTTCTTCAGTTAGGATCTTGTTCTTTTCCATCAGATCTGCTATATTTGCCTTAGCTTCCTCAAAGTTAACACTTCATTCAGATAGTTCATCAATGCTATCTAGACTCTCTTATCTATTCAGACAATTCTTTGATTTTTGCTAATGAGGCCCTTAGCTTATTCTTCAACTCTTAAATCATCTCATTGGTTGCTTCCAAGTATCTTTCATACCTATAGCTTTCTATTTCCTCATATCTACTCCCAAGTCCAACTTTTCTTCCAGAGAGCATGGGATCTTATACCAATTATAGAAAATAATAGGTACTGAGAGGGGGGTTGAATTAGTACTAACAAAACTTTTAACCTCTTAATGATACTCTTGAATAGTAATAGAAGAAACTTCTAAACTATGAAGCATATAAGAGAAATTGTAATGTGAAAGTGCAACAAATCAAATAACAATACATGCACACACATAACACACTTATTTTTATCGTGGAAACCCTTGGTCAGAGGGAAAAACCACAATGGGAATGACACCCACAATCCTTTCACTACAGTACAAAAGTGTGCCCGATTAAGAGCTAACAATCTATCACTTTCTAGGTGCCACACCCTATTAGGAGTGACTAATACCTTGTTAAAAGTGTCTACAATCCAATTAAAAACTACCTTGTTAGAGGATTTGATCCCACTATTATAGTTTTCACTCTATTAAGTGATTTATAATTGAGTCCTACTAAAGACTACTTGTTTAAGGGACTTACAACTCGTTGAAACTATTAGGAATACAACAAGAATAAATGACATGTGATTTGCACTCTTTAATGTTGATCAGATCCCTTATGCTTTGTACTTGTTCTGACATCAACTCTGTAACATCTCTACAAACAATTATGAATAGCTTATCACAACAATAAAAATTTCCAGCAACCATTTCAACAACATTTTTCCTTCTTGCAACTATCCTAATATATTGTCTTTCACCGCTAAGTGTAAAACCTAATTAGGGTTTTCATTTTTCTCCAAATGTGTTTATCTAATCTCAATTGACTCATGAAGACATAAAATCCTTACCGCATCAGCTAAATCATAGCATAAGTTGTCATTCCCAATGTGCAATATTTCTTCAATATTATTTGTCAATCATGCCTTGGAATCATGAAAACATTTGTACACAAGTTCCAATAAATGGATTCAATCATCTCCTCAAACAATGTACTATGTTTTCTCTGTTGTCCAGATTCAGTGAATCTTCCACCATCATGACCGATTTGTCTAAATAAGACAAATTGTATAATAACGTATGTTTATTCATGTACACTGTACGAACTGATTGCTAGTGTTTTGACTTTTGCCTATATCAGTTTGTGGTCTTACCGGTTGTCTTGTATCGATCTACTCCCTTTACCTTTCTAACCTCCACTTGTTGCCCCGATCACTAATTACCATGTTGTTTACCGATTAGCATGTTACATGGCGATCGGTTATACATGTTTGTCGATCGATGTAACTTCTCATACTTAGCAAAAATGATTTCTTTGATTGAATGATTTGCCAACAATGACAACCATGTTCTTCATACACATCATAAATATCATTTGCCTCATCAATATGCCAACATTCATGCCTTCCCAAAAAAATGATATTTTATATGAATCTGCCTTCTGTCGCAAGCCTATTTGCAGTTTCATTACCCTCCTAGGTTGGCAATGAAGCACCTCCAACGTGGCAAGGTGGCCGGAAATGTTTTCAAAAATATGTTTCGTTTCCCATCCCACCTTGTCCTTGCCTTATAGGGTCATAATTACATTTATTATATCAGCCTCCACAACAAGCTTTTGGTAACCACGAAACATCACCCTGTGATAAACCGTGTATGCATCCACCATGTGGGTAGTTTGAGATCATAAGTTCATTGTGAACACTTCCAGCATGGTTCCTTGCATGTCTTGAATGAGACCACACCCCACTCTCCTAGCCTGGTTTCCCCATAGAAGAGTTTTTGAAGTTCAATTTGACCCATTCGAGATCGAGGGGGGCCACTTAACCAATTTTCTTACCCCAATCTTGGGGGAGTTATATATGGAAAACAACTGAAAAGACCCCATCTTCTAGGAATATCCCAATCCTCAAAATAGGGAGAAGTGGAATGATTAGAATAAAAAATATTAATCATACTTTCCTTAATACTGTTAATAGTGAAGTGAAAGATATCCTTCTCAATAGTGTCTTTGTTCCTGAAAATATGGTTATTCCTCTCCTTCCAAAGGGACCAACTGACATAAAGGAGGGAATGCCACCATAGCTCTCTCGTGAAAGGGTGAGAGGAAGGGGGGAGTTAGCATTTAGAGATCACTTGGGGATCCTCCAACCAAACCTATTGTGTATTGAAGATAATGATTAACCTTTTTTGTAGACTCCAAGCATAGTCACAGGAGAAGAGAAGATGACTAATGGTCAGAAGGATGAAACATGTTTTATACTCGGTAGAAACTTGTTTTAGTTGTGCATAAATATAACACCCTAATCTATTCTTAGGAGTAGCTCCTAGAATTGTGTATGGTTTCGATTCTGAATGCATACACAGCTATAGCTAAATCCAGAAGCAATAAGATGATTCAACTTGCTTTAGTTCTATAAATGCACCCATCCATGCTTTAACTCAATAATTGATTTATTTATATGTTTATCTTTTTCAACCATTAACCAATTTTCCATTTTCTTCATTCTATTAGAAGAATACAAAACTAAATAAATATTTGGGGTCTTCGATTTCCTTGCATTGAGATAACAAAATCTTTTCTTAATCTGAGACAGCTTGTTGTTAATCTGGGGAAGACACGGGTCATGGTCTTCAACTGCTTGAAGACCTCTCATTTACACTTCTACTTCCAGGGACAGGAGATCGAGATTGCCTCCGCATACACATACCTCAGGGTTAAGTTTTCTGGTTCTCACTTTAGTTTGAGACCTGTTATTCAACCCAGAATCAGTAAAGGGATGGGTTCCCTTGCCTTGATCGAGAGAGGGTGCTTTAGACACCATTTTCAGGACACCTCGTCCAAGTTATCCCTCTTGGATTCTCTGGTTAGACCTACTGTACTCTATGGCTCTGTTGTTTGGGGACCATCTCTTCTTGATTCTGACTGGACCTCTATTGAGCATATACAGACTCTCCTTCTTCGGCGTGTCATCAAATGTCATCGTACCACCTCACACAACATCATCCTAGCTGAGTTCGGGGCTCACCCCTTTAGGTTAGGAGCCATCTTCAACCTAGTTTGGTTTCTTCGCCACCTACGTTGCTTCGCAGACTCTTCGGATGATCGGAGCAGATACTCTTACCTCGCCTATTGCTCTTTTGTTGAGCTTGCTAGATCTGACACCTCCCCTAGAGCTCGTTGCTGGTATGCTCAGGCCACTTCCCTTTTGGATTCCATCGGGATTGATATTGATCACCTACCCCCCTTTCAGTTTTCTTTGGACGCTTCGGCTCATCTTCTCCCCTCTAGACAGGATTTGAATGAGCATGTCAGACTTGACATCTATAGGCAGTACATCATCTCGACCTAGACCAACCGTAGTGGGGGCTTACATCCGAGGATGGCTTTTTATGCTGAGCACTTCTTACACATTCAAGATGTGATCATTGTTCGACCCATATATTTATCACAGCATTGGTGCCATGCTCTTCGAATCGTGTTGGAATCGTTCAGAGTTGGCTCTCACCGCCTGCGAGCACAGATTGATCATCACATTGACAGAGAGGATCACATTTGTTGTTTATACACATTGTCTGAGATTGAGACTGAGGCACATTTCATTTTCCGCTACCCTATATACTATGAGATCAAAGGAAGATTCTATTGCTTATTCAGAGATTGCATCTCCTTGACTTCCTTCTTTTGTTACTCTGACCAGAGATGTCTGGCACTCTATTTACGAGAGCTGGTACAGCTCTGTGACCAGACCCTGCATCTTCTATTTCCCCAGAAGCAGGTCACTGAGCAACTCATTATGGATTTATTCTCGCCCTCGCCCCCGGCTCGGGGTGTGAAGCGGCCCTCATGTGCCTCCGCCATCGACCACTCCAGATCTGTGAGACCTCGCAGTGCTTCTACCCATCAGCGGCAGACCACCAGTAGATCACAACGACGGATCCATACCCATATTCTTCTAGGTCACTATTCTTCTGTGTTGGATTTCTTTCCGCTCGGGAAGGACCCCTAGTCCTTGCCCTGGTGGTTCTTGGTTCTTTGTTCTTTGTTTCTTTTTGTTTGGTTCCTTGTTCTTTTAGCATGTTCCCCTTACCACTATTTGGTGGTCCATTGATTTCTTGCTATTTTTGTTGTATGATTCTTGTCCCATAGACCCTTGTTGGTCTTCCATTGGACATTAATAAATTTATCTTATCTTATCTTAGACATTGCAACATGAGCCACCATCTTTTAAATACCAAGAAAAGATTTTGTGAATCAAACACTTTTTATGCAAATTCAACCTTTAAATATTCTTCAATGGTCAAAACACCTTTGTAACAGAATGGTATTAGAGTGATTGTGGCAATGTGGGCCACCATGTGAACATAAAAAAATGTTCTAGGAAATGATGTTAGATGTTCATTGTCATTATTTTCTAAGTAGTAATTATTTTAGTGAGTATCTATGTTTATATACAAAAAAAAAATGGTGGAGCGGGAGCGAAAGCAAGATATAATACATACAGATACATGTCGACCAACTTGTCGGATGTCAGAAATCAATCTTACAAATTAAATGGTTACATCAAAGTTTATTACATTCAGAAGTGTCGACCAACTTGTCAATCACTAGATAAAGTACATCAAGAAAGATAGAGAGAAAAGAAGAAATATGAGCACTAGAAGTATCAACTCATCGGGTTCTGTCTCCTGAGCCTCGGACTGAGTCCCTTACGCTTCCTTGAAAACAGAGGTGGGGTCCAGGCGCTTTTACTGCCCAACCGTGGAGTGGTCAGCTCCGGAAGTGATGAGCTTCCCCGGGGTTCTTCCTGACACGAAGAACGCCCCGTCCTTGCACGAGAGGCCTAGCTTCTCGCTACTAACAGATTCGGATGGTCTTAGTGCAGCCGTGTAACTTAACTGAGAGCAAGAGCAAGAGCGTTCATGGTGGCTAGGGTTCAAGACGCACAATAGACTATATAACAATGGCAATGCATACAGAAGATGGTTGTTTGACAAAAGAAACCAAACTGATTTCAACACTAAGAATGGGGTGTGGTTTAATGCAAGGTCTCAAAAAGAGCAAGCATGGAAGGCTTCGACAAATGGTAGATGGGAGATCCAAGAACACATGGATGGTCGAAATGAACAAAATCTTTAAGAACGTATGGGGATTCACCAACATGAACTTGCATAAACCAGTAGTCTTTGAAAATATGGAAAAAAAAAATGGAGACCAAAGGAGAAAGCCCCTGAGTTTCAAAGGGAAAAGGTAAATCCTAACATTGAGCATTGGACTGTGGTCTAAAGAATGGAGTGATTCGATGACCCTATTAGGAGAAAGGGATTTTTTCCTTAAGTGAAGTGATCTATGGCCAGCTTTTAAAAAAACAAGAGACTGTTACAATAGTAAGTGGGTTCAATACTTAGAAATCAAAACTCTTGCCAAATGGTTTCTATTTAGTTATTTGCCCTAATAATAAAGAGAAGGAATGGATAATGGGGAGTGGCTCATTCATGATGGATGGGAAGGGTTTCTATATCAAACACTGGGTCAGGGTCCCCAACTTTTGACCCAAAAATTGTCAAGATGGAGGAAGTTCCATCGTGGATAAGATTGTATAACTTGCCTCATAAATACTGGTATAAAGAAACCCTTAATAGCATTGGGAACAAGCTTGGAAGATTCATAAAAGATGATGAGGCTACAGAAACCAAAGCTTTTAGCATGTACGCATGCATATGCATTCTGTGGAAATTCTGCCATCCTCTTCTAGAGATGATTGAAGTAAGGTCGGGACAAGGAGTCTAGAAGCAGATGATTGAGGTTGAAGACTTTATGAACTCTTGTCTGGATTGCAAGGGATGTGGGCATCCATTTGGAGAGTGTCCAACAACGGTCAAAGGTAATGGTCTACAAAAGAATGCCTTAACAAATGTAATCATGGAAAGAGAGGGGGAAGCATGGCTAAAAGACCAAGATTTCTTGAGGGCTATTGATCAAAGAAAGGATTTTTTTAGCATTGCAATAGACCTCTTGGTGTGGAGGAAGTGATAGCATCATGGAGGAATGTGCCTTCAAATAAAGAGGTGATCTCTCAAGAAGCTATCAAAACATTTTACAAATGTTTTTAAACTTGGTCAAGGTAGAAATAATGATAGTGATGACATCCTAGACAACACTCCTAAACAGAGTGTAATGCTAATGAGTCCAATCTCGTAGGCCCCTGCAATATGTTTCCAAAAAAAATGGGACATCTTTGTTATGGATATTTGGGAAGTGGTGAATGAATCTATGGATGAATGTTTTATCTCAAAAGATTTTAATAACACTTTTATTGCTCGTATCCCAAAAAAGGTGTTAGAGCCATTTCTTTGGATATCTTTCAATGACTACGGGCCTATTTCCTTGTGTAACACTATTTACAAAGCTATTTCAAAGGTAACATTATATCTAACATATTAAAAGATGTCCTAAATAACATTATCTCTCCTAAGCAAAGTGGCTTCTCCTCGAGGAGATCAATCTACAAAGGAGTGATTCTTGTACTTGAGGTCATCCACACAATTCGAAGAGCTCACAAAGAAAGAATGTTGGTGAAGTTAAACATTAAAGAGCTTATGACGAAGTTAAGAGAGATTTCTTATTATCAATTTTGAAGAAAATTGTTTCAGTAAGACTAAATTAAATGGATTAGTGATTGTATAAAAACCCAAAGATTTTTTTGAAGGGGAAAAAGGAATCAAACAAGGCAACCCAATATCTCCCTTCCTTTTCATTATAATGGTTGAAGCCTTGGGAAGACTTATCTCAAGGAAAAGGCGGAAATTTTCTTCTTTTACTAACTAGCTCAAAAATAAAGGGAGATCTATGTTATTATTCCTTTATTTTGTGGAGCTTGTAGATAATTGCTACAATTATATTTGTTATACCTATTTTCGCTATGATATGCATGAAAATACCTAAGAAGATTATTAAACAAATTGAAGAGAGAATGTGTAAGTTATTCTGGAATGGAGCTAATGAGCAAGATAAACTTCCTCTACTTGCATGGGATAAGATTTGCATGAACAAAAAGAATTGGGGTACACACCTGAGAGATTGGAACATACTAAATGAAGCCCTAAGAGCAAAATTGGTATGGAACATTTACTCTCAACCAAATCAACTATTGGTTAAAATCTTTAAATCCAAATATTAAGATTCTATGGAGAATAGTAGATTTTTAACTGAGGAATACCCCTATAGGGTCCACTTTCTGGAGCTTAATTATCTCATGCAAACAAGCGATAACAGATCATCTCACATGGCAAACGGGGAATAGACGACATGCCAAATTTTGGGATGATTTATTGAATGGGCATCCTTCTTTAGTACACAAAGGGGATTTGAATGATCTAAAGGAATGGTGTGGCTAAATGGGGCTCTCATGTCAGTGACTATTTAGAAATGCATCAAGGACCAATAGGTCATGAATGGGGCTAGAAGAATTTGCAAGAGATGAATTTGCCTAGATCAACAAAAAGGGCACAAATGAATGAGAAGTGGCCAATTGATCTGTTTTGGGGTAAGGAATATCTTCCAAACACTGGTGCATTTGCATGGCTAGCAACTCAAGGTAGATTCCTCACGAGTGAAAGGAGGAAGAGGTTGGGTATTCATGGACCTACAAATTGTATGATGTGAAGCAAAAATGTGGATAATCTACTAGTAAATTGTAAGTTAGTTTCAAAGTGTTGGACTATGGTATTGAATAAACCTGGATGGTAAGGTTCTCTTTATTGTTCATTATTAAAAAAAAAACCTAAGTTACCGGTTTGAAGTTCGGGTTCAAAAATACATGTAAAATTTTTTAAATTATATATATATATATATATATATATATATATATATATATATATATATATGAAGCCTAAAAACATGAGTAAAAATAAGAATGCCATATAATATCATAGAAACAATATTTAAACAACAAAAACACCTTAAACTTGTAATCATAGCATCATGAATCATGATCATACCATCATATACTTCAAGTCATAGTTACACCACCCTAGGAGACATGGGGATATAAGACATAAAGATGTATAAGTATTGTGTTGAAGTATTGGTCCTTTTGTGTTTTATATAAATGTTAGATATTCATAAGTTATATCTAACACGTATATCCAACACAAAAGGACCAATACTTAATAGCGCAGACAGTAATTCATTTATTCATAGAAGTTATGATATACGTGTTCTTCAACTTTATATGTATTTTGTGTATTTTTGTAATTAGATGCCGACTCATTTGTAATTACTTGATATGAATGTAATGATGAAGTAAAGTTGTGAAAGCGAATTTGTGAAAAAGGACATACAAGGTACAGAGATCTAAAATTGAGATATGGTGTAGCATTGAGTGCGGTTTGGCAAAGTCAGAGAAGAGCTATCTTGGTGCAGCAGGTCCTTGAAAGAAAAGTTTAACAGCTTAAAAAGATCCGTGGCAAATTTTAAGAAAGAAAGCCCTAAGTTTGATAGAGTGAATTTTGACAGCTGAAAAGAAAAGATGAAGACACATCCACTATATTTAGGACCAGGTTATTGGTTGATTACTAAGAATGAAAAGACTATCATTGATGAAGATAATATTGAAACATGTACTAATGATGAGAGAGATCTATTCATGTGTAACATACTTGCAAGAGTACAGTCAAGTAAAATGTTTGAAAACATCTCATGAAATTTGGAAAGCTTTACACTACTTTTGAAAGTGATAAACATGCAAAAAAAGTTAGATTACATAATTGGATATGTGCATTTGAAAATATAAGAATGATGGAAGATGAATCTGTTAGAAGCTATAATGGTAAAATGTCAGAAATTGTTGTAGGTATAAAATCTTGTGGAAGAACAAAGATAGACAACATAGATGATTGAACAAGTTATACCTTGTACTTCAAACTTTACTAGAGACTCTTCTTGGAAGATTGGAAGCAGCAGAAATGAACCTGAAGTTATCATGAAACTTACGTAAAATGGAGATGGTATTCAGTGCTCTTAGTGTTCGCCCTACTTTGTCAAGAAGCATCAGTGTGAGCGAAGATTATTCTGGCAGCAGCAGATCTAAAAATGAAGACAGAAAGATTGAAGAATGTATTACCTTGCTTGTGAAGAGAGAACCAGATAGTAAAAAAAAAATTAAATATTGGACATGTCAAGAATATGGTCATTTTGCATCTAAATGTCCTAAGAGAGTTAAAAAAATACAGAAACAATTTTAAGCCTAGAAGACCTAAGGAATGTTATTATGCTAATGATGAAAAACTTGAAGCTAGTATAAAAAGAACCTTAAGTGAAAGTGGTACTGAGAATACTGATGACAGAATTTGTAGCAATTAAAAAAAAAATCCTGAAACAAAAGTTAAGGAAGAAAAAGCCCTCATTTCTCAAGTTGAAAAGAAAGCTAATTCGATTATAAACGGTGGTTGTTCACATCATATGACTAGAGACATGAAAAAGTTCATAAAGTTTAACAATTATGATGAAAAAGTTGTTAGAGTTGGAAACAATGCACCTTGTTTGATTAAAGGTATACGATCTATTACTTTTGATGAATTGACGAATACTGATGATGTTTACTTTGTGGATGGTTTGAAACATAATCTTTTTAGTGTTAGACAGTTAGTTGATAAGGGATATCAAGTTTGGTTTACTAAAAAAACTTGTGTGATAAAAGACAAAAATAGAAATTTGATTGGTCCTGAATCTAAGACAAGAGGTAATGTATTTCAATTGAATCCTATTGAAATGACATGTTTGATTATTAAGATTGATAACAATTGGTTATGGCACAAAAGATCTTGTCATATAAATTTTGATAACATTGTGAAAATTATGCTTCATAATTTTGCCTAAATTTATGAAGCCTACTAACATGATTTGCAAGAAATGTGTGATGGCTAAACAAAAGAGAAGTTCACATCTGCAAAGAAGTAAAAGATTGTTCATACAAACTTGAACGGCCCTTCAAGGACTAGAAGATTCTATGGAGAAAAGTTCGAGGGGGGTCCAAGGGCGAACCCGGTAACTAAGAAAAAAACTAGAATGACCACAAAAGATGGACAAGTCTTCGTTGTCGAGTATTTGGATTTTAAGCACCTCTATTAACATTTGGAGGGTGTGGAAGGAAAGAAACAAACAAATATTTGTGGGGACAGAAGAGTGTAGATCAACTAAAACAAAGGACACTTGAGAGATTGGAACTCTAGACATTGAAGGTGATTTGACAAATATCTTTTCCATTGCTAATCCAAAAGCAACCTTTACATTACAAGATTGTCAAAAACATCTTACCTACAAAAATTTAATCTTTTCATTTTCAATATTTTTTCCTTTTAAGAGTTGTAGATATCTTCCAAAACAATTACTGAAAAAATTTCATTGCTAATCCAGAAGCTCCCTTTAAATTACATGCTTGTAAAAAAATTCATAAATCTTCTAAATTGTATTTTTTATTATCAATATTTTTACCTTCGAACAGCTGTAAATGTCCTGCAGAGCCATTCCAGAGAAAAATTCAAAAATTACAGCTTTGAGAATCATCCTTCAATCTTCCTTACAATGAAAGAGTATTTTCTTAGGAGATGCTTCTGACTTAGCTATGTACGATTGTTAATAACAAAATCATACACAGCTATTCCAGAAGCATCTTTTACATCACTGATCGTGCCAAACAAAAATACCTACCAAAATCTGCTCTTGAACTCTTAAAAAATTACATCAAACATAACCTTGTCAAATTTAACCACACTAATGATCATCAAAAACAGCTTGCATATAGACAATTATTGTAAAGGGTGGTCTTTTAGAAAGGGAAGGACTTACACTTTGACCACAACACAGGTAGTAAAAATCAAGTGTCAATTCTAAAACGGAGATATTCCATTATATTCACCAGAATATAATGAGACAGACATCAAACCAAATCTTCTCATTGTCAATCTTCTCGACTTCTTAAGAAAATTCTCAAAACTAAAAAATTATTTTCTTTGTCAAACTTCTTGAGAATAAAATCTAAAAGACAGTACCTAATGCATTATAGATCTTTGACCTTGCTAATATTCTGCTGTGTTTGAACCTCTTTGAAGATATATTACACTAGAAAAAATAAAGAGAATCCTCTTAAATGACGAATTTTGAGGTCCTGTCTACGATCCGATAGAATGGTATGACAGTTAATAATGGCCATTTATCAGTGCACTATGCTGATAACCATTTAAGTAAATCACTCCCCAGGCTTGACCGCAACAATCGCACCTTCCACAAACAAAAACTCAATCACAAACAGAATAGATAATGCACTTGGAGCTCTTCTTACAATAAACATAACCTCAAATACATAAACAAATGCCTTTTCGACAGTTGTACAAAAGAATCTTAGTTACCCTATTTAATCTGAATGAACAATCAATTAATCTCAATATCGAAAACTCATATCCATCAGCCCCTTAATATGCAATCTCCAACCCTACTAGGATCCAAACTACAAAACTAATTCAACCGTTAAACCCTGCAAAGTTTATCATTACGATTTACTAAATATCTGCCGATAATCCTATTCGCAAAAGGTTATGTTAGCCCCCAATTACGAAAGGCAGTTGTTTAATTCTTGGATCTTATTATATACATTAGAGGAACGGAAGATATTTATCAAAACAGCATATGGAGCCTCAGAATGCCTAATGACATCTCCGGATTAATCCTCAGTCGGTAATTCCAACAAAAAAACACCATCACTGACTCCAGCGCTTCCAGAACGTTAAGAACAATCGAGAGAAAAACGAAAAAGACACCCGAATATTTAAAAAAACTGAAGCAATGTAATCACAATAATGGCACCAATGAGCAATCGAATATCATACCCTTGGTTTCCTATCAGGAATGTGAAGAAGTTAATATCTGCCCAATCATAGCATCCATGGTCACTGCAAATTAGTAGCTACCGAGGACGTGGCATCGGGCAACAGAATAAATAGAAACCCTCAGAGACCCGTGTAAAATCATCCAGCACTCGTAAAACGCAATCGAACAAGAGGCCAAGTTTCAGAGAAAAAAACCAGGGATTCAAATGTTCTGAGACTACATAGAACGAGTGTTTTTTCCGTCATACGGCACTTCCTATCAGTGGGTTTGTGTCCTCACAGGGTTTGTTTATGATTTCTTAGTCAAATGCTTCTTCTTAAGTAATGTGATGGAGTGCCTTGCAAAGTCAGGGCAATTAACCACAGTTATTGCAACTACCAGAGTTAAGCTAGGTTTTGCGGTTCAAGGATTACACTAGCATACAGGACGATTTACAACGAGTTAGATCAGGGTAAAATACGATTTACTCCGAGTAGGACTAGAATAGAAGGGTTAGATTGGGATAAAAGGCAATTTACCTATGCATAGATGTTTGTTCATGAAGTTTGTATCGTAGTTTGTATTGTAAGGTTAAAAGCATTTATGGGATATTTGGAGTATATCTTATAAATGAGAATGGTTAGATCAGGGCAAAACACAATTTATTGGGAAAACACAATTTATTGGGAGTAAGATTAGAATAAAAGGGTTAGATTAGGATAGGCAATTTACATATTCATAGATGTTTTTTTTCATGAATTTTGTATCGTAGTTTATATTGTAAGGTTAAAAGATATTGAGAATAAAAAGGTTACATTGAGATAAAAGGCAATTTATATATTTATAGATGTTTTTTCATGATTTTTGTATCATAGTTGGTATTGTAAGGTTTAAAGGTATTGTATTGCAAGGTTAAAAGGTATTTATAGGAAATTTAGAGTATATATTATGAAGAATATAAGTAGGGATGAGTCTGACAATCTAGCACTGTCTTGTAGTATTATGATTGCATCAATATTTTTTATTACACTTTGTGATTCATCATCAAGATAATGTCTTTTTGCAACTCTGAAAATGAAATCTCATTTGCCTCCATAAAAACTAAAGTTATTGCTTTTGCCAACCTTGAAAAATGATCAACTTCATGAAGGACTATTATACTTGAGTGGAGAGGAAAGGTTGTTACTAGTGAAGAAGACACATTTCTACTATTTTTTGGACCCATGCATATGCATCTCTAAACAAAATCGACCATTATAACAAAATCATATACAGCTATTCCAGAAACAACTTTTACATCTCTAATCGTGCAAAACAAAAATACCTACTAAACTCTGCTCTTGAAATCTTATAAAAAACTTACATCAAACATAGCATTGTCAAATTTAACCTCACAAATGATTAGAAAAACAGCTTGCATATAGACAATCATTGTAGAGGGAGAAATTTTCAGAATGTGAAGGACTTACATTTTTACCACAACACATAAGTAAAAATCAAGTGACAAATCCAAAACAGAGATATTCCATGATAATCACCAGACTATTTTGACACATCGACGAATACTTCTCGTTGTCAATCTTCTTTACTTCTTAAGAAAGTTCTAAAAAGACGAAAATTATTTTCTTTGTCAAACTTCTTGAGAATAAAATCTAAAAGACGGGACCTAACCCATTATAGTCTATCTTTGACCCAACTAATATTCTGCTGTGTTTTGAACATCTTTGAAGTTATATTACAGCAGAAAAAATAAAGAGAATCGTCTTAAATGACTAATTTTGAGGTCCTGTCCACGATCCAGTAGAATAGTATGACAGTTTATAATGGCCATTTATCAGTGCACTACGCTGATAACCATTTAAGTAAATCACCTCACAGGTTTTGACCGCAGCAATCGCACCTTCCACAGACAAAAACTCAATCACAAACAGAATAGATAATGCACATGGAGCTCTTCTTGCAAGAAACATAACCTCAAATACATAAACAAATGTCTGTGTCAAGAAACCTTTTCGACAGTTCTACAAAAGAATCTCAGTTACCCTATTTAATCTGAATGAACTATCTATTAATCTGAATATCCAGGACTCATAGCTCCACTAATATCCATCAGCCCCCAAATATGTAATCTCCAACCCTACTAAGATCCAAACTACAAAATTAATATCTATACTTACAAAAAAAAAAGAACTAAAACCCAACCGATAATTTGGGGATGTGAGACCATAACAACCTAATCTACTACACCTATGACTACTTGAACGCTAAAACTCAAATGCTACACACTATTATTTAAGCTCTGCGTGATAGCCGCTAAAAAGGGCGGCTAATGTATAAGCCTTCAAAAAGGAGACGATGTTATCAAAACCTAGCCTAATCTGGACTGGAAGAAATCCGGCAAACCCTCGTATACTATATTCAACCGTTGAACCCTGCAAAGTTTATATTACGATTTACTAGCTATCTTCCGATAATCCTATTCGCAAAAGGTTATGTTAGCCCCCAATAACGAAAGACAGTCGTTTAATTCTTGGATCTTATTATATACATTAGAGGAACGGAAGATATTTCAAAACAGCATGGAGCCTCAGAATGCCTAATGACGTCTCCGGATTAATCCTCAGTCGGTAATTCCAACAAAAAAACATCATCACTGGCTCCAGCGCTTCCAAAATGTTAAGAACAGTAGAGGGAAAAGTGAAAAAGGCACTCGAATATAAAAAAAAACTGAAACAATGTAATCACAATAATGGCACCAATGAGCAATCGAAAATCATACCCTTGGTTTCCTATCAGAAATGTGAAGAAGTTAATATCTGCCCAATCATAGCATCCATGGTCACTGCAAATAAGTAGCTACCGAGGACGTGGCATCGGGCAACAGAATAAATAGAAACCCTCAGAGACCCGTGTAAAATCATTCAACACTCGTAAAACGCAATCGAACAAGAGGCCAAGGTGTTTCAATGAAACAAACCAGGGATTCAAATGTTATGACACTACATAGAACGAGTGTTTTTTACCGTCATACGGCACTTCCTATCAGTGGGTTTGTGTCCTCACAGGGTTTGTTAATGATTTCTGAGTCAAATGCTCTTCTTAAGTAATATGACGGACTACCTTGCAAAGTTAGGGCAATTAACCACAGTTATTGCAACTACCAGGGTTAAGCTAGGTTTTGCTGTTCAAGGGTTAGACTAGCATACAAGGCGATTTACACCGGGTTAGATCAGGGCAAAAAACGATTTACTCGGAGTAAGATTAGAATAAAAGGATTAGATTGGGATAAAAGGCGATATACCTATTCATAGATGGTTTTTTTCCTTAAGTTTGTATCGTAGTTTGTATTGTAAGGTTAAAAGGTAAGGATTTGAGGGAAATTTGGAGTATAGGCTACAAATGGGAATTTAAACCTTCATAATGAAATTTTTTTTAATTCAGATTGAGTACATGAAATTACAGTTCATTAAGTGTTTAATTAAGTTAATTTAGTGTATATGTACATAAAATTCGAATTTAAATTTTTGTACTAGTAATTAAATGTTAGAAAGAAAAGAGTATGTTTCATTTTCTAATTGAAGAATATAATAGAAATAAATTAGTAATATTATCTTTCAACAATCTATAGTTATATTTTTAGTGCATGTTTTCTAGATTAAACTGTGAGAATTTTTTGTACCAATTTCGAATCACACTCCATCATTCCAATATGAGAGAATTAAGAGAGACATAAGATAGAAAGTCCAACCTTTTTTATGAGTTTGATCCTTACAATCTCTTACCATCTCAAAATGTTTAGATTTCCAACAAGTTTACCTACTAACTCTATTAGCTCTCTCATATCATCATGACGGATCAAGAAGTGTGATCCAAAATATTAATACAAAAAATTTTCCGCACAATCTAATCTAGAAATAATAGCATTAGCAAAATAAACAGATTAAATTTTACAAAGATGAAATAGCATTAGCAAAATAAACATATTAAATTTTACAAAGATGATTTGAGTTTGATATATTTTAAGATCAATAATAAAGGATATAAATATATTGAGTTTTACAAAGATGATTTGAGTTTGATCTATTTTAAAATCAAGAATAAAGGATAACTAGGTGTCAATTATTTATGAATTAGAATATTATGTAGAATATAAGTAGGGATGAGTTTGACAATCTAGTACTATTGTGTAGTATTTTGTTTGCATAAATATTTTAGATCACACTTTGTGATTCATCATCAGAATAATGTATTCATGCAACTCTAAAAATGAAGTCTCATTTGCCTCTTTAAAGCTATTGCTTTTACCCACCTTGAAAAATAATTATTGATTGTTAAAACTTATTTGACTTGCACTTGATGGTGGGTACTAATCATCCCTATAAAATTCAAACCCACTTCATGAAGGGCCATTCTACTTGAGTGGAATGAAGAGGAGGGTTGCTATGCTTTCCTTACTAGTGAAGAAGACACATTTCTTGGACCCATGCATATGCATCTCTGCTGTGTTTGAACCTCCGAAGATATATTACAGTAGAAAAAATAAAGAGAATCCTCTTAAATGACTAATTTTGAGGTCCTGTCTACGATCCGATAGAATGGTATGACAGTTTATAATGGCCATTTATTAGTGCACTATGCTGATAACCATTTAATTAAATCACTTCCCAAGCTTGACCGCAGCAATGGCAACATCAACAGACAAAAACTCAATCGCAAACGGAATAGATAATGCACTTGGAGCTCTTCTTACAATAAACATAACCTCAAATACATAAACAAATGCCTTTATGTGTCAAGAAACCTTTTCGACAGTTGTACAAAAGAATCTTAGTTACCCTACTAATACCCATCAGCCCCCGAATATGCAATCTCCAACCCTAATAAGATCCAAACTACAAAACTTATATCTATACTTACAAAAACAAGACTCAAACACAACTG
Source organism: Chamaecyparis obtusa (assembly GCA_027943335.1). Taxonomy (NCBI): domain Eukaryota; kingdom Viridiplantae; phylum Streptophyta; class Pinopsida; order Cupressales; family Cupressaceae; genus Chamaecyparis; species Chamaecyparis obtusa. Next base: position 232,618 of record BSBK01004861.1, read on the forward strand.
ATAATTTGGGGATGTGAGACCATAAAAACCTAATCTACTACACCTATCACTACTTGAACCCTAAAACTCAAATGCCATACACTATTATTTAAGCTCTGCGTAATAGCCGCTAAAAAGAGCGACTAATGTATAAGCCTCGAAAAAGGAGACGAGGTTATCAAAACCTAGCCTACTCTGGACTGGAAGAAATCCAGAAAATCCAAGTATACTATATTCAACCCTTAAACCCTGCAAAGTTTGTCATTACGATTTACTGGCTATCTTCCGTTAATCCTATTCGCAAAAGGTTATGTTAGCCCTCAATAACGAAAGGCAGTCGTTTAATTCTTGGATCTTATTATATACATTAGAGGAACGGAAGATATTTATCAAAACAGCATGGAGCCTCAGAATGCCTAATGACATCTCCGGATTAATCCTCAGTCGGTAATTCCAACAAAAAAACATCATCACTGGCTCCAGCGCTTCCAAAGAATTAAGAACAGACGATGGAAAAATGAAAAAGACACCCGAATAAAAAAAGACTGAAGCAATGTAATCACAACAATGGCACCAATGAGCAATCGAAAATCATACCCTTGGTTTCCTATCAGAAATGTGAAGAAGTTAATATCTGCCCAATCATAGCATCCATGGTCACTGCAAATAAGTAGCTACCGAGGACGTGGCATCGGGCAACAGAATAAATAGAAACCCTCAGAGACCCGTGTAAAATCATTCAACACTCGTAAAACGCAATCGAACAAGAGGCCAAGGTGTTTCAATGAAACAAACCAGGGATTCAAATGTTATGAGACTACATAGAACGAGTGTTTTTTACCGTCATACGGCACTTCCTATCAGTGGGTTTGTGTCGTCACAGGGTTTGTTAATGATTTCTGAGTCAAATGCTCTTCTTAAGTAATATGATGGAGTGCCTTGCAAAGTTAGGGCAATTAACCACAGTTATTGCAACTACCAGGGTTAAGCTAGGTTTTGCGGTTCAAGGGTTAGACTAGCATACAAGGCGATTTACCTATTCATAGATGTTTTTTTTCCTGAAGTTTGTATCGTAAGGTTAAAAGGTAAGGATTTATGGGAAATATATCCTACAAATGGGAATTTAAACCTTTGTGACGCAATTTTTTTTTTCCCTAAATCAGATTAGGTGCAAGAAATTAAAGTTTATCAAGAGTATTTATTTAAGTTAATTTAGTATATAAGTACATATATAGTAATTCAAATTTAAATTTGTGTACTAGTAATTAAATGTGAGAAAGAAATGTGTATGTTTAATTTTCTAATTGAAGAATATAATATAAATGAATTAGTAATTAATAATATCATATTTCTATTATAATATTAATATTGTTTATTTTAATATAACTCCAAATAATGGCTCTATAATTTTCGACAAATTCAGCGAATTTCTTTTGGTTCGACAAAGGCAGGAAACAAATTTCACTATTCAAAAAAACTAAATATTATCTTCCTGCTCGTTGTCTAGGATTCAATGGCGACTTTAACCCTTTCTTTCAATCTACTAGAATGCACTCTTCGTAGAGGACTAGATCTTATTCGAATGTTTGATGTCTCCCCTCTGCTTTAGACTATCATGATGGTTGCTCTAAGGATGCTCTGTCAGCTGGGGGCAGAAGAAAGTGGCATGGGGGGCAAGCAAACCTCAATGGATTTAGGGATCCTACACCCAAATTTTGCTAAGATAATTCTATGGAGGATCCAAATCCATGGACAACGGTGGTGTCTCGAAAAAATAAATGAGCAAGGGCATTAAATTTTGTTAAGATTGATCAGAGGAGAGATAGGAGGAAAGTTGAGCAGTTTAACTTGATCCCTATTTCAAACAAATTTGATTATCTTCGGGAACAAGGGATGGTGAAGAATGCGCCTATTGGGGGAAAACATGGTAAAGCCCCTTCTACATCTCGAGAAGGACTATATTCTCCTCCTCATCGATGGCCAAATCCTTGAAATCCACCTCGAATGGAAAACCTTAGGACCCAGACCCAAGGAAATGTTTTGATTTTAGAAGCTCCAGATGGAATGATTGAAAAATCTCAAGAGCTATGTAAAGCTTATGGAATCTTTACAAGATGAAATGGGTATGGGCTCTCTTCTGAGAGGATTGCATATTGGCTTAAGGTAAGATTTCCTAACCATATTGGTATTGCCTTACTTTCAGATGAATTTATTTACATGGGATGTAATAATAAAGAATTGAAAGAAAAATTGCTTAATGGAGGATTCCCTAAATTTAATGGATTGAATTTTTTTGTCCTTAACTGGTCTCCTTTATTTAAACCTAGTAATTTGAAAGACTTCTTTGTAGAAAGAGCGATCTTACTAAAAGATCTCCATGTGGAACTTATAAATAAAGAATATTTTAGGAAAATTGGGAATATGATAGGTAAATTTGTAGGCTTTGTAGATTCTCAATTTATCCAAACAGACAATATCATTATAATTCATATGGATATCAATATAAAAAATCCCAATCCCATACTAATCAAAAGTTTTTAAAATGACCTTTAAAATTGAGCCTATCATTTTAACAAAGATGATAGAGTCTGAGGAAAATATTTCAGATGTTGATGTACTCCAGATCTCCACCAAATCAGTATAGACAAACAATAACCTTCAATTGGGACATTAGGAGGTAAAATGCCCAATACTACTATATGTTTTCTTGACAATAAGGGAGGGTTTGTTATCAAGGATAATGAAAACCCCAATAGTACAAATATTGAAGAGGGTGAAATTATAGAGGCAAGAACCCAAAAAGAAGAAACAGAGAGTCAAAAAATGGATAGCCTGGGAAAGAAGACGGTTTCAGTAGGAACTAATTCTATATATGTATCATCCAATAGTAGGAAAAAGGATACTAAAATGGATGAGGATATAGAAGTTGTAGAATATAGAGAATCTTTGGAAGTGATTCTCAAGCAAGTAGAGGAAATGAGAAGAGTGGTTAGTCTTGAGTTAGATAACATAAATAGAGGCACGGTGAATTTTGTATGGTCACTGTAGAATAGCAATGATGAAAAATTCGTAGAAGATAAAATAGAGAACAATGGAGGGATTGAATGCGGGAAGGGGATTACCCCCAATCAGGTTAGTGTAGGCAGATCAGAACCGGAAGATATGGGGGCAGAAAGGGAAGAAATTCAGCATGTAAGTATGGAAAGAGGCAATCCAAGCAGTGAAAGTCCAGAGGAACCAATTTGGGGGGATGTTGAGCCTTCCTAAGTTATGGAAGACCTTATTTTCAAAGAGAAGGTCTCCTTCAACACAACATCAAGATGAGTTAATGGAAATTGAGGCCATTAATGAATTTCTAGGAATTAATATACAAACTCCAAATGGAGATGGAGAGGTTAAGGAAGCTCACAAAGAGATTGTGGTTAAGATTTTGGATTCTATGGGTAAAGAAGATTCAAAATCAAATAAGGAAAATATTATAGAAGATATCTCTAATAAATCAAATCGGTTAGGACTGAGTATGAATCAAAAGGGGATGGTAACTCCAGATTGTGCAAATAATCCCAAGACAAGAGGAAGAAAATACCTCAAGGAATTAAGGAACAAAGTAAGTCAGGCTGTTGGTCAAGTCAAATTAACTACGCTTCTTGATGCAAGGAAGGGGAAGAACCTTCCCACTCAGCCATGAGGGTTATAACATGGAATGCTAGGGGTCACAATGCCTAGGTAACAAACAATGCCTTCTTAAAAGTCAAATCTCTTTATCAAAATCAAATATAGTTATTTTACAAGAAACCAAATTAGGAGAAGAGGGATACAATGCACTTAAAAGGAAATTTGGACTATGAGAGGTTACGAGGGTTCCCTCTGAGGGAGCCTCGAGGGGGTGGCAATGTTATGGAATCCCAGATCTTTTGTATATGAATTTCTGAATAAAAATCCTAACTGGATCGCGAGTAGGGTCAAAAGCACCAATAGTAAGCTAAACTTCTTACTGAAAAACATGTATGGTCCTATATTTATTCATGAGAAAAGAGTAGTATGGCAGGAAAATGGTTATTTTCCAAATTCTTACCCAAATGATAGTATAATAATGGGGGGAGACTTTAATGCAATTATAGATGAACAAGACAAATTAGGAGGTTCCAAAAAGATTACTCAGACAATGATTGAATTTAAAGACTAGCTTTTTAATCTTAATTCCATGGAACTTAAAACTGAAAATGGAATCTTGACTCGGTCTAACACGAGAAATAATTCAAGCCTAATAGCAGAAAAATTGGATAGGTTTTTTTATATAGGAAATTTAGCGAATTTTGATTTCAATATGAAGGTCGATATTTTGCCAATTTCAGGCTCAGACCATTATCCAATGGAATTAGTAATTGATGAGGCTTTTATCCCTAAGAAAAATCCCTTTAAGTTTGAAAAAATATGGTTGATGAATGATAGTTGTCTTAAGAACACATAAAAATGGTGGAAGGAAGTTATCTTTAAGGGATCAAAAGCATATATTGTGATGTCCAAACTGAAACTAATAAAGAAGAACTTAAGTATATGGAATAAGGAATGCTTCGGGAATATTTTTAAAAAGAAAATGGATGTAGAACGCAGTATCAAGATCTTGAATGAGGAAGTCTTTGCCAAAGGAATGAACCGACAAAGCTTTTGTGAAGAGAAAGAACTTCTAAGTGAATATGAGGAGATCTTAGCAAAGGAAGAATCGTTTTGGAGACAAAGATCTAGAGAAACATGGCTAGCTGAAGGTGATAAGAATACTGAATTTTTCCACAACAATTCTAAGGCTAGGAGAAATCTAAATAAACTAACAAAGATCAAGAGATCTAATGGGGAGGTTGTAGAGAACCAGGAAGACATTGTCCTTGAAGATGTGAGTTATTTCAAAAATCTTTTAAATAAAATGAATGGTTTGAACAGGGAAGCCCAATCAAAAATAGTGAATAATATCCAAAGAATTATATCAGCTAACCAAAATAGATTACTAAATGCTAAATTTACAGTAGTAGAGGTGGAAAATGCCCTTAATGGCCTACACCCTGATAAGTCCTCGGGGTCGGATGGTTTTCCAACCTTATTTTTTCAAAAGTGGTGGCTCTTTATAGGAAGAGAGGTAGTGGAGGCATTAGAAGGTATGAGAAACTCAAGGCACTTACTAAAAGAAATCAACAATACCTTTATTGCATTAATCCCCAAAAAGTCTAACCTGAAAAACTTTGATGATTTTAGGCCTATATCTTTATGCGCTAGACTATATAAGCTTCTAACTAAAAATTTAGCAAATAGGCTAAAAGGTGTACTTCCAAAACTTATTTCGGAAGAACATATTGGTTTTGTTCCAGGAAGGTCCATATTAGACGGGGTTATCATAGCCCAGGAAGCAATTCATTATGTACAATGTAACAAAGAACCAAGTATGTTAGTAAAATTAGATATTAGGAAAGCATATGAAAAATTTGATTGGAGATTTTTATGCAAATGTTTGGAGGCATTTGGATTTTTGAAAAGATGGATAAATTTGATCTTCAAGTGCATCTTGGACCTAGAATGTCAATTCTAGTAAATGGCTCTCTGGAAGACTTCTTCAATATCTCTCGAGGTTTGAGACAAGGGGACCCTCTCTCTCCCTTTCTCTTTATCATTATAGCGGAAGCCCTAGGATGATCTTTGTTTGTGCTCAATTTTGTCGTTATTTTGTTGCCCATAGAATTGTAGGGGGCCTCATCCCTTAGAATAGTAGGGGTCGTTGTTTTGGTTTTGTCAATTCTAGTAGATGATTTCTCGTCGAATAATATAGATTCATATCCATTTCTCACATCAAATAATTGCTATGAGTCGAACTAAATTCACTAAGTTTGGAGCAAGGCGAGGATGAGCTGGGACGGGGAGATACCCCGAGTGGGGCTATGGTGAACAATGGTGGACCCCAAAACTAGGGCATATCAAACACTGAGCAATGACCTATGTCTACCCCTTCCCCAACTACCTATGGATAAGCTATTGGATCGATTGGTCAAATGGTAGTCGGTTTCCCCCACCTCTACCTCTTGATATCGATATGGATTGAGACCCGAAACCAAACGAAGCTATGGAATAGCCCCTTCTATAAGGCATGGAGGGAAGGGAATTTAAAAGGAATAAAGATCACCTCTCAACTCGATCCATGCACACACCAACAATTTGTTGATGACAACTTACTTTTGGGTGAGGCTAGCATTAGAGAAGCTAGGACCTTTCTTAACATCCTTAGTAATTATACTGTTGCCTCAAGCTAACAGATCAATAAGGAAAAATGTAAGATCTTTTTCTTTAATACGCATAAGGATGTAGAGATATCCATATGCAAAACCCTGGACTTTAAATTAGGAGCACTTTTATGTAAGTATATGGGGCTTCCTTTAGATAAAGGTAATAGATCAACTAATTTGTGGAATAACATATTAAACACCATAGATAAGAAAATAGATACTTGGAAAGGTAGGTGGTTAACTACTACAGGGAAAATAGTAATGATAAAATCTATTTTATTGGCTATACTAATCTATCAAATGATGTGTTTTAAGTTGCATGAAGGAATTAATGAGAAAATAATCAAGAAGATGAGAAAATTTTCTGGCAAGGTACGAGAGACAAATATAGATTGGCCTTGATTGCATGGATTTGTAAAAAGAAAGAGGATGGAGGTCTAAGTATTAAAGACATCAAAAAACAAAATCTAGCCTTGGGGGCTAAACTAGTATGGAAATTGATCAGGGAACCATAAACAAAATGGGTCAAGATATTAAGATATAAATATTTATAAGGAAGGGAGGATCTCAACATCTGTAGACATCAAACTCTATTTAAAGGATCTAGAATTTGGAACTTTATCAGTGAATGTAGGAATCTTATAATGGAAGGTATCACATGGGATATCAAGGATGCGAGTAAGGTCCTATTCTGGGATGATTCATGGGGAGCATACTCTCCCTTGAGACCTTTGCAAAATGATGATTGTACTATAGACCATATTATAGCTTCTAGGGGCAGTTATGTTAAGGATTATATTGAATACTCTTCAGGCTATCCTTCTTTTGGTTGGAGATGGAAATCTTTTGATATATTTGGTCTACCTAGAGACTTCATTGATAAGTTGTTAGATATTTTGAATAGTAGAACTATTACCCCGAGAAAAGGCTTGGACTCTATTATTTGGGCTAATGCTAAAAATGGTGAATATAACTCTAAAGACGGATATGAGATCCTCAAAAAGGAGTCCTCGATGAAAATAGATCTCCCAATAGATCTATATTCAAATAGAGATTGAATGCCAAAGGCAAGTATGTTTGCATGGGAAGCTTTACAAAGGAGAATCTTGACAACATAATGGTTTAGGAAAATCAGGTATCAAGGATAGTCGAGATGCCCTCTATGTGAAAAAGAAAGTGAGAGTGTAGACCATTTACTTGTTGGATGTGACTTTTCCTATCAATGCTAGAAATGGCTATTTGAAAAATTAAGGTGGCAATTTGCGCTTCAAAATGATATTGTGGAGATTTTCAAAAGTTGGTCGAGAGTTAGAGGAAATGAATTATACAGTAAAATATGGAGAATAGATCCTTCTTTATTGATCTGGAAATCTGGAAGGAAATAAATAGATGTATATTCAAAGAATCAAAGCTATGTTTAGAATAATTCTTGAATAAAGTAGAGGCTAGTATAGTAGAAATGGTAAATTGTAGAAACATGTTAGGAAAGACAGATATGGTGTTCTCAACTACTGATGATTCTATGCGTAAAACCTAGTATGGACTTAAGATTCTTCCATTTTTAGGATGTGAGATAACATACAATAAGGATAAGAGGGCTAATTGTGTGTGGAAGCCTCCAGAATAGGGGTGGTATAAACCTAACTTTGATGGAGCCTCCAGAGGCAATCCTGGTGTGGCAAGCGCTGGTTGTTGTATTCATGATTGGGAGGGAACTGGGATTGCAAGTAAATCAAAGCATCTCGGAACATAATTGAATAATTACGCATATTTTTTTGCTCTCATAGAAGGGTTGCTTTTGTGCAAAAAACTAAACCTTGACAACATCGAGATTGAAGGGGATTCAACATTGGTAATTAATGTTGTAAGATGTGGAAAAACACCTAATTGGTGTCTTAATGGAATGGTGGGTAGAGAAATGAAGATCCTATCTACGCTCAATCATTACACTTTGAATCATATCTATAGAGAAGGTAATGAAGTGGCAGACTCCTTAGCCAATGAAGGAGCAAATGTTATCCAATGAAGGAGCAAATGGCCTTACAAAGGAATCCTTAGGTTTTTATAATCTCTCCCCCAAAGGAAGAGGTCAAGCGAGGAGGAATGTTCTAGGAGAATTAAGCTCCAACATCCTCATGATAATCTAATATACCCAACCGCCTTTCCTCTGTCGGTGGTGTCATCTCTCTTCTTCCTCTTCCGACGAACTTGATGACTTTATTATGGAAAAAGTAACTGGGGTCTACAACACTTGTCATCAAATGTTAAGAGTCATTGAATGAACTTTAGATCAAGGGCCCACTAAGCATATTGGGTCGATTTGAGGAATAACCTCCTCCTTTTGGAAAATTTCTCTGGAAAGAAGATGTGTGTCTTGAGTGGGACCCTCAGCATATGTCATCGACTATCAACAACCACATGATGAGCATAAGATCCACAACCAAGATGTATTTTGGGTCAAATTGAGAAGGGACCTCCTCCTTTCAAAAATGTTTTCCGGAAAGAGGACGTGTGTCCAGAGTGGGGCCCTCAACATTCGTCATCAAGTAACGACCACCGCAAGATGATCATGAGATCTATGGCCCACAATGCATTTCAGGCCAAATTATGGAAAACACCTTCTCCTTTGAGAATGTGCAGCGGAATGAAGATATGTGGCATTAGTTACTTATTAATTGGGATTTAAACTATTAGCACAAAAGTTACTCTGCGTGTCCATACCCTTGTGCGTTTAGAGGGACTTCAGGGCAGTTAGAGTTGCCATCTCCCAAGGATTATGATGGCAAGCCCAAGTGACAGTTACCTGTTGTGATGCCAATAAATAACAATTAAAATTAATATTGTGGCTTCTATATTGCCAAGTAGAGAATGTAGAGTCAAACATATTATTATCTTTTTTTTTAAATAAACAATTGTTGGTGTATTTTTTCGGTGTGTTTTGCCTTTGTAAGTTTTGGGCATGACATTTTTGGTGTACTAATTGCTAACTTCTTAGATTTGTGGTAGCTTGTGTGTTGGTTGTCCTTGATCTTTTCAGGAACAATTGATGTATGTCTAAATCAAACATAAAAGATCTTCATTGAGATGCTATGGCCCCAAAGTAGCTTTGGGTCATCCAATTGGATGGAGTTATGGCTCAGATAGAATCCTTTTAGATCTCATTTTCTTCAGTACCACTGGTTATTGTATTATAATGAAACAATTCAAGGTTACAAACTATGATTTTATTTACTTTGGTTAGGACACTTGTCCTAACATGGTTGTATTTCTAGACCGCAAGGTCCCGGGCTAGACTGAAGGTTTTCTTCTCCATTCTTTCCTACCGATGCCCGCACTGAATGTAAACTTTGTATTTAATATTTTGTTAATAAAATCTTATGCCTACGGTCATTTTCTTATCAAATAATAATAAAATCATATTTCCACAACCTATAGTTCTATTGTTAGTGCATGTTTTCTAGATTAAATTGTGTGGAAATTTTTTGTACCAACATTTCCAACAAGTTTTCCTACTAGCTCTCTTAGCTCTTTCATATCCTTATGATGGATCAAGAAGTGTGATCCAAAACATTGATACAAACAATTCTCACACAGTCTAATCTAGAAAGAATAGCATTAGCAAAATAAATATATTGACTTTTACAAAGATGATTTGAGTTTGATATGTTTTAAGATCAAGAATAAAGGATAACTAAGTGTCAATCGTTTATGAGTTAGAATATAAGTAGGGATGAGTTTGACAATCTAGCACTCTTGTGTAGTATTTTGATTGCATCAACATTTTGGATCACACTTTGTGATTCATCATCAAGATATTGTCTTCATGCAACTCTAAAAATGAGGTCTCATTTGCCTCCTTAAAAGCTATTATTTTTTCCCACCTTGTAAAATAATTACTGGTTGTTAAAACTCATTTGACTTGCACTTAAAGGTGGATTAATCATCCCTATAAAATCCAAACCCCACTTCATGAAGGGCTATTCTACTTGAGTGGAATGAAGAGGGAGGGTTCCTATGCTTTCCTTACAAGTGAAGAAGACACATCTCTTACATTTTTTGGAGCCATGCATATGCATCTCTGAACAAATTCGGCCATTAATAACCCGCCTCATTATTTTCAAGGCTAGTCTTTGGAGCAAAATAGCCACCTACTAATCACATCATGAAATTATCGCAAAAGAAATTTGATTTAATTCGTTTGAATACACCTTAAGAGAACACCAATTACACCCATACTAAACAAGATTCCATCCAAAAAGCCATAAGGAAAGGACAAATTTTGAATAACCTTCTTTTAGCCTCCTCCACTCCTTGAGGACACTAACTTGTTTGAAGGGAATAAACCATATCTTGAATCTAACTTGGTTGTAATATAAGTGCAATTGATTGTTGGTCATTTTGCAACACTAGGACAATCTTTCTCCTCATGTAAGTCTAAAGATAGCTATTCCCATAAGCCCTTGTCTGTTAAAAGCTTTTTAACTTTGGTAATCACATCATATTTCATCACCTTAGTGACACAACATGTTATTTTCTCATTCATATATTTACTCAACAAACACTTTGATACTTGTATATGAGACCATCCAATGAATCTTATTGTTATAAACCAAGTGTCTAAATTTATTGAGACATCTTATAACAACCAATACTTGTTTCTCTACAAAGGAGCAATTTATCATGTATCCATCCAAACCTTGACTAAAAAATGATATTGGTGGTTGTGTACCTTCACCATTATGTTGTACCAACATATCATAAATGGTATATATACTACCAAATGCATACCAAATGAGATCCTTAGCGAAATCAAGATTTATAAGGGTAGGAGCCTGTGATATGGCGCACCTTATTTCGTAAAAATTATCTTTTCCTTGTTTGGTCCAATTGAAAGGTATGTTTTTCAATATGAATGTCAGTGTCTTCATGAAATTTGCAATAGCTAGAGTAGACCTCCTAACAAAATTAATTCTTCCCAAGAAACCTTGTAAGCATTTCTCATGGTAGGAAAAGGCAATGCAAGAATATCACTTACTCTATTAGGATTAATTGCAAGCCCCTCTTTGGACACAACGTCACCCAAACAACGAGCGGGCTGCCCAAACACCTACGGCGAAGGCATGCCCGCTGGTTTTTTCCCATTAATCAGAACGTCACCCAAAAGTTTGATTTCATAGACTTAAAAATTGCATTTTTGGGGATTGAGTGATGACCTAAATTCCCTACACCTATCAAAAAATTTCTTAAGATGAGAGTGATCATCTTTAGCATGTTTGGTAAACATGGTAATATCATAAAGATAAACCAATCCATTATTATTTATTAGCCCTTGAAATGCCATATTCACAACTCTTTAGAAATTTGCTCATGCATTTGGATTTTTCTTCGAAGTCATTGTAACCCATTTTGTAGCGAATGGTGTTTTGAACAGACCCTTGTCTTTCACCAAAATGCAATAGTAACCAAAAGAACCATCAAGGAGTGAAAATTGCTCATAACCTAATTCCACTTGCAAATTTTCTCCATAGAAGATAAAAGATAGTAGTCTTTCAAAGAAGCTCTATTCATGTCTTTAGAATCTACACACAACCTTAAATCTCCATTATTTTTCTTACAAGTATTAAGTCTTTGGAAACCACATGCAACCTTAACTCTCCATTCTTTATTACAACAACCAAATTTAAAATCCAAGAGGTGTGTTTGGTATGAAAGATAATGTCGGCCTCTATTAGTTTATTCAACTCCTCCACGAGGTTGTAATTTTGGATTGTTATGTAAGAAAACCAATAATAAAGTAGAACTGAAGGCACTTATTGTTGGGTTTACTTTAAGCGTGGCAAAACTTTTTAAAAAGGTTGTTAGTGGAAGGCGATTCAATGAATGTAATCAAAGGCTTAAAAAAATGGATTATCTAAATTAAAAACTCTTTACACTAAAGTTATTCTCCATTACAATAATTTTAAATTCATTTCCCTCTCTTAATGTTACTGCAAGTGTGATAGGGTGGCAAATAAGCTTGCTAATAAAGGAATCGATTTAATTCCTTTGAGTCTCTTGTTAGTTCTAGGGTGGTAGATTAGGAGTGGATATAATCATAAATAAAGAGATACCACAATGGCATTCATCACTCATTGGCATTCATTCTCCTCATGATTGATCTTCTCAAAGGTGCAAGGTGAGTTTATTGGGCTTCCATCTTGAGATTTACTTCAATGGGAATGAAATCTAGTATCATTTTGACATGTGTGAAGCTTGTTTATATTGGCTCACTTCTTTCTTAATGCAACAACTATTTCGTAGGGTTTTCATATTGGATTTTGGTTTTAGGGTGCGTTGTTTGTCAAGTTATGAGTTTCTAAGGTTGGTGAGTGGATCATTTATTGCACCATGTTTTCTTTAGACATTAATGTTCATCAAAAGGTGTTTAATGGTAGTAAGGATGATTTGCAAAAAGGTTACATTGCAGAGTGCCTTTGAGAAATCTTCTATGACATGTCCTAATTCAATTCTTTTAAATTTGGTTAAGAGTATTTTATGTGAAGAGGACTTAGTGAAAACAAATCCCTTTGATCCCACACAATGATTGTTATACATTTAATTGAGAAGTTTGCTCAGGTGGTTCCATTAGAGGAGGTAAGGGACTAGTTGGTGTTTCTCTATCTCCCCAAGCATGCAAATATAGCTAGTAGGGTGGAAGAAGATATAGAAGATTCAAGTAATAGAGTTGGTTTTGAGAAATGTGAGGGCTCTAACATGGATGGGTTTGAACTAGTTGCAATAAAGATTAAATATTGTGGGGTAATTAAGTTCTTGCTTGTTTGACATAACACAACATTGAAAGTCAAAAGTGTTTACACCTTTCCTTTTTTGATAGGGGAGTAAGTTGCAAAGAGATTCTAAGAGATCCAAGATCATTAATGTACTTACGTTTGAGGGTTTTTGTTTTCCTATTCGTCACGGTGAAATTAAGCTAACATAAGCAGTAATGGATGTTGATGGTTGCAAAGTTCAAATATTTGATAGGGTCAATGAAGCAATAGATAAATCTAATAGTAGTTGTTGGTGAGTATATGTACTTTCGTGACTCTATTGGAGCTTGGTAAGTTTATAGATACCCTAGTTAACTCTCAATTTTTTGATGCTAATTCTCTTCACCTTCCAAACCCCTACATGGGTCATTCATACATGACATTTTTCTTATATTCATATATAATTGTTAATATTTGCTAGTTCCTTGAGTTGGGGCCCTTATAAAGACAAGGATGTGTCCTCAACATACCAAAATAGACAACTTACTAGAATGCATATTTGAACCACATCAAACAGATTGCTAGGATGCATATTTTAGCCATATTAGACAACTTGCTAGAATGCACATTTGAACCTTATTATATAGCTTGCTAGAATGCATATGTGAACCCTGTTTGACATTTTACCCAACTTGCATAAAAATAAATAAGGCTACCAAAGAATTTTGATTATAATACTGATTATAATATACAAGGTCATTCTGCGTCTTTTTTGAGTTTTATTTTTCTTCTTTTACTCTTTAACTTCTTGTTCTTGATTTTCCTTTTTTTTGCTTATTTGTTTGTTTTTTCCTTGTTATATTGTTCTCTCGTTTATCTTATCATTATTTATCATGTTGTCTTTGTTGCTTGTCACTCAAGTCTACCAACTAGTGTTTGCACTAAAAGAGGTGCAAGGGTTAGGCGATAGCAAAATATACTATAAATAATGTATTTAATGGTACAATTCTTATAGTAAATGTTTCCATATTGAAATATTTAAAAATTAACATCCTTAAAATATTATCATGTTTATAAGTGGACCTAAATACTTATTTGTCCTCAAGATTCATATAGATGACTATATTTATTACTAAATGTGAACACACAGTTAATATTATTTAATCAATTCACTTATTTATCTAATAATCCAACTTTTATTAAAAAATAACATTTAACTAAAAATTATTAATAACTATTTTTAAATTATAAATATATTTATTTACAAGAGAAATTCAAATCCATGTAATACGTATTCACCTCTTATCAACAAAGTAAGTTCTCTTTGGTATGCATTGTGAAACTTCTAAGACTTAGGCTAGGTTAGAAACATAAGCAAAATAAATTTAAACCCAATGTAGATAAATAATCTTTATATAATAAGATGATAGAGAAAAATGGGCTTGAATGATGAACTTGGTAGGGAAAATGTGGGTACAACATTTAAAGATGGAAATGAAAACAAAATATATTTTCTAGAAAATGTTTATGTAATTAGCATCCTTAAGAGATGGTTATGTTTATAAATAGACGTGAATAACACATTCAATATTATTATATTATTAGTTATATTAATGCTACTATTATCATCATATCAATACTACATTATTATGTATTAATAGATATTATATTATTATGATGTTTTATATTATTATATCATTATATGTTATATTATTCGTATTAGTACTTTATGCTAAGTACTATTGCATCATTTTAGGGAGTTTTTAATAGATTTCATATTTTCCTAAGTATAAATACAATAATTTAAAAAAAAATTCTATCATTTGATTAGCTAAATGAATTAAGGTTTTATACACATATTTATCCCAATTTGAAACATAAACACTATTAAGATCTTTTTTAGGCATATTTCTTGCTACTATTTTAGTTAAGCAATTTTAATATATAATCCTTATTTAAACACCAAACATTTCAATTCTAGTGTACTCTCAACCTAAACTTATTGTTTAAAATTTAGACAACAAAATTTAGCCATTACAATATTTAAGATAAATGGTAAAAAATGGCATGGTAGGATTAAATTGTGGCATTGTAGTTCTTGTTACCAAATTTCTCAAATAATTGGTTATTAATAATTCACTTATGAGCAAATCAGGTGCAAGATATTTTCCTTATTTCAAAATAATGTATCTTAACTAAAGTATAGTTGCAATTTTTTTAACAAAACATATTTGCAAAATTCACTTCATTGGCTAAAAACTTTTAGCTATAAGAGCCTTTTATACAAATTATAGTTTGTGTTCTATTTTATTAAGTAAAATAAAAATGAATGTTATATTTTATAGTTGGCTTTTGATTCAGCTATTTAATCAATGCAAATAAATAAACTACATTTTATATTATATTATATGAATAGTAATATTTATAATATTAAATTATCTTTCTATTATATTATACTATATTTATATCATTATGAAATTAAAATAAAATATTCTAAGGTTATAATTTAATATCAATTATATTATATTATATTATATTATTTATTTTTTATATTATTAATTAAATAAATTTTTATTTTATTATTTATGGTATTATATCATATTATAATAATAGTATACTTTAATTCTAATTATACTACTTTGTATATTATACTATTTTACCAATAAACTAATTAATTATTTTTCCTGTTAATATTGAATTATAAATATATGAATAATTATTAAATTATATGCATATATACTCTAACTAAATTATATTATATTATTTAATATATTAAAATTATTAAATAATTTTTTATTATATTTTTTATTAATATATGAATAATTATTATATTAATATAATCCTAATTAAACTAACTTTTATTAGGTACAATTTTTGGATATTATTTTCTTGGGTAACTTACTAATGTATTCATACTTCATCTATTGTTAAAAAAATACAATTGTATAAAATACACAATTCATTTTTTAAAAAGGAACAAAACAATTTTGCCAACATTTGACTATGTTTTGATTACGTAAAAACAAGTTTTGAAAGGACTCGAAACCTTATACAAGAGCATAAAAAGATATGGCAATAAAAGACCAATACAACTGTGGTGCCCCACCAAACAAACCAAAGGAACAAACCAGAGTTCCTACCAAAAGGACAAAAGCCCAAACCATGTACAACAGAGGGCGATCAAGATTTATATTTTTGCCCATCCTTATGAGAACGTAAGTTCATATCAAAAGAGGGAGTAGATGATTTAGATTTCTTTCCCTTCACTGTAGTCCATCCATCCTCCATCTTACCGATAGCCTTATGTTGATCTTCAAAAGAGCTAGAGAAGCCCATAAAAGGGCAAGTAACATCAGAAACCCTATAAGGGGTAGGAATAACACCTCAACCGTTCTCCTGAACCCTCACAGGAGAGACATGGGAAAAAGGACGAGCAACACCAACATCCAAGAAAGCGGCAGAATCAGAGACAACACCATGGCCAACAGCACCAGCAACACTAGAAGACAGTGTAAAATTAGAGCTAGCAACAACATTCTGGGCAGGGACAACAACATAATGAACCAAGCCAGCAGCACCAGAAGACAGCGTAAAATCAGAGCTAGCAGCAACATCCTGGACAGGGACAGCAGCAGAATGAACCAAGGCCGAATCAGAAGCAACAACATCCGAGACATCCACAGAATCATCAGCCAAAGCAAGATCAGCAAGAGGAGAGCCAAAATCCGACCCCCCAATAATAGGGGCTTTACGAACCGTATAATGATGGGCAGCAACCCCCGACCACCAAGTAGACATTTTCTTTGGTTTAACCTTGTTTGAAACACACCGCGCAGTGAGATGGCCAGTCATGTGGCATTTCCAACATCGGAACGGAATACCCTCATAATCAAGATTTTGAATCCAAGAGCCCGAAGAAGAAGCCAAAGTGATCTTCTCAGGAAGACTCTTGGAGACGTCAACCTCCACAAGAATACGAGCATAAGTTGTTTTGAAGATGTCAGAGGAGTCATGATCCACCATTTGGAAATCCCCAATAGCCTCACCCACAGCCTCCAAAATAGAATCTAACCAGAGATAAAGAGGAAGATTTGGAAGTCTAACCCATAAGCGAATTTTATTGAAGGACTCAGTAAGAGGATCAAACCCCATATACCAAGGTTTGGCCATCAAGAGGAAACAATCCTCCCACATGAAACATTTATTATACAGAATAGTATTCCTATCTTCAGCTTTATCAAACTTAACAATAAAGAAACCCCTTGCCACATGGTATATCTGAACAACATCAGTTATGATGGGTTCCCAATGCTTAGAAATCCAAGCATGCAAGTCAGAAAGAGTGGGCCAAAAACCCCTGAAACGAAAAATGGCAGCATTGGAAGAGAAGTCTTCCTTATTTTTCAAAATCTCATCTATAGTTTCTGAGCTAAGGACCCTAATGGGTTTACTCACAGGTACTGGAGGCATAAGGGGAGAGGGAAGGGATCCCCTACGCCCAGAAGAAGCAGGACCGGGACCCGGGATGCCCGCCTCGAATGCAGCAACATTGGCGTAAGAAATCGCAGAACCCTGGGCAGCCGAAGCACCAAAACGCAAAACAAGGGCAACACTGGCAGAAAGGGCCGTCAAGGGGGCTGATGACCCAACCACTAAAGTAGACTTGAGTACAAAATCCTGAGTAAGAGCCGTCAACCCAGCCGCTAGAGAAGATGCGAATTCAAATTCCTGAGCAGGAGCGGGAGCGTCCATTTTAGAACATTTGACTATGTTGCACTCCAGCCTTGTTAAGATATGATTTCCCATCTATCAGATTTATAAATCAACCTAAAAACTTTTGAATAAATTTATTTTTTAATATAATTATTAATTTAAAAAATAAAAAATACTACTTTATTAACATTTAATATCTAATCTTTCATTAATTTCTCAACTCTTCTAAAACACCTTATATTCATGATTGTGGATAGACTATTTGTGGATTCAGACATTATAAAAGAATGTTTTAGATAAAACCATCTAGTTTTGTAATACCACTTTAAGAGTTGTTTTTCTGTAATTTCATCTCCTTTCACAGATTTAAATGAATGAACGCAGGAATTTATTTTATCAAACTGGTGAAAAAGAAAATTGAAAATGTACTTGGAAACATTTAATTGACTGGAGAGCACCAAACTTGTGATGTAAGGTCCCTAAGAGAAGCATTAATGGTGTAAACATTCAGACTTCATGAAAGTTCATCATATTCGATTTAACATTGATTTCATTTCCAGCTCCTAGATTGATGTAATTTCTAGGCATCGACTCGCAGACAGAGTTAGTATTGTTTAGATCTAGGACAACATGATTGATATCCAGGTCAAATTGATTAGTATACAGATCAAATTCAACAACCACTCCATGATTACTCTTACTGGAGTTTGCATTGTAAAAGCCAGGGTTGCCGCCATCACTATTGTTTGGGATTATTTTTTTGCGGAAAAATCCCAAATGCCAGGTCGCCACCAATGTGATTCACGTCAGGCCTTTTGATGGAGAAAGTGAAAGTATGTTTTTCTTTCTTTTATATCGTTCATTGTTCTTCTAAATTTGATGGCATGACCGACATTCATTTGCATTTAAATTGGAATTGGTATATTTTGCAGAAACAAGGAATGGTGTAAGAATTCTCTGTGAAATGTTGTTTCCTGTGGTTTATAGTTTATTCCAAGCATTATGAGTGTAAATAGGGTTCGCAATATATTTACACACTGCAAGCAGAATCGGCTAGGGCGGTGATGTACAAATATATCTTATGAGAGATCTACCAAAATCAAATACTTACAAAAGGAATAATCTGCATTTAATTTTGCAATTACTGAGCACAATTCAAAGTGCACACATGTCTAGAAGATTCATCTACGGTAGATTGAGCTGCAATTTTTATGCTAAATTAACTTAAACAGCAAACATTCTCGGAAAAATCATTGACGGTAAACATTCTCAGAAAAATCATTGAATGGTAAGTGGTCGGGTGTGGAGTATTACTGAGAATGATTTGTTGCAGGCTATCACGGGCTAGAAAGGTGGAGTATTAGCGCCCATGAACACCGGACAGAGTTGATTCCAATCATACCACACTCGGACAAGTTTATATAAGGACTGGAGAAGCTTCTTTTTATTCTGATGATAGATCATAATATGATCCAAAAACATTGATAAAAAATTGATAGAGTCTACTCCAAATACAGCATTAAACAAATTATAGATTGTGAAATCTTATATCATTAACCCAATAATAATTATCACAATTGAATTACAGGCTAGAAATGATTCACTAAGAATCTTCACTAGGTGGTACAATAATGATTATCCTTGAATCTGAAAGATATTCAAGAAAAAGTTCGATGCCTTTCAAAATTATTACTGCAAACGGCATATTTAAATCTCCTATCTTGCATCTCAAGTATTTCCATTTAAAACTAAGGCGAGAGATTTCAAGGGGCAATATGTGAACACTGGGACAGGCTGCAAGCAACACAGTACTCAAATGCCAAGATTAGTAGGTTGTTCATGATATGGCAGCAACCTAGACAGGCCATCTGTCCTTACCAAATTCACATGGAAAATTAGAGGAGAATTAGCTGTATGAGAAGCAATACCTCACAGGTTGGTCCACCATGGTTTTAGTACAATTCAAATATCATTCGACTTTGAATTAAATTTTTGCATCGTCTTCCTTTCCAAGGAAGCCTGGCGCCAGTTCTCAATAGCCTTCTGTGTTGATGATCGTGCCTCGGCTATTTCATGATCTGAGTACTTGTGTTCAACGACGCCAAGAGGACCAGGTTGCAAAACATCGATTACAACCTCTATATCCCGCTCCAATTGCCTAACAAAATGTTGAAAAAAAGTTGAACGAAATCAATTATGTAAGAACATGAAAAAAAATCATGAAATGTCTTAAAATCTAGCAATACGATAATATATGTGGAGAAAATAAATTAGCAGTCTTTAGCTCTTCCCGTTATTAAAGAATACGTCATGTTTTCTGAAGCTAGTTACAGAAATGAACAACAGTGGAACATAGTCAGGAACATGTTGCTTCAAATGCATTAAAAGCAAGGAGCTCAATAATGGTTGAAACTTGTAATAAGTAAACAATGTGCATTGCCCGATGAATGAAACTCTCAAATATGTGGTGGGAGATCCTGGCATTGTTCGCAGATTTTTAGCATCAAAAAGATTGAAGCAAGCTTACTATCAAATCATCGGCACTTCCCCAAGGCATTTATCTTAAACTGTGACGAGAACTTACAATCTTTGGCTAGATATAAATCAATAATTAAATGAGCAGATAAAAAAGCCACGGAAATGTATAAAACATAGGCTATATTGTTTCCAACATAGTAGCCTGTTAGGTTTTCATTAAAAAAATAATTGCTCTCAATTGAAAATGAGTAAAATCAACATAAACCCAACAATCGCGTGATAAGCTCAAATGAACCTTATATGTAAACCCGATCAACTCTAAAACTTGGACGAAAAGCCATTGAAAATCCATGGTTTTCATGACAAAGATGCTGGAAACAATATTCCACACACGCAAATTAGTTAGTTCGTTACAACTTATTTGTTGGAATAACTTTATCCTGTAACTCATTGATGCAGGAGCACCGTGTTAAAATATTTATTTAGTGTTATGAGTAACCAGAATTCGGTTTTGGGCAGGACTAGTTACGAAATGTGGAAATGTTGACAACGCACAGGGAGCTGAAACTCCTTTAGAACTGTCCAATAATGCAGAGGATGGGAGTGATAACCGTCGATGCCAAGATTATGAGGGGGACTGGAAGTAACAAAAAGGGAGGAATGAGCAGTCAAGAAATGACTGCGAAGGAAGAGAATGAGAAAAGAAAAATAGCAGGGGAAGGTTGTGTGGCTGTTTGGGCTGCGAAGGGGGAAAGATAGGAAGAGGGAATCTTCCATCATCAGCGCCAGCACACGGGAGAGGTGGCTTGATGTTGGGGTCTGCGTGGAGAACATGAACGGCTGGGAGTTTTGGGCAGTTAGAAAATATAGGAGGGGGAGATTCTGCGGTCAACGGGCAGCCAACGAAGGAAGAGAGGCAAAAGCGTAAGAGCTCTGTGTTGAGAGGAGCTAAACTTGAGACCAAAAAAAGAAGATCGCATAGTGAAGGGGAAAACGGCTATTGGTTCGAGGGGCATGCAGGTTTGGAGCAGAGCAGTTGGGCAGAAGACTGGCGGGACTGTCAAGGGGTCTAAGCAATGTATCTCTTTGCCACAGTAATAAACAAATGATTGATTTGTCATGTGCAGAGCAGCGAAAGGTCTCTCTGTGTCTATGTAATGAAATGACGTATTGAGTTCAATGCTCTGTTCTTTTTTCCATTACTGTTATGTGACTCTGTCGCCTAGCAAGTAGAAAGGCTTTTATTAAGTCCTGATTTCCTTAGCCAATGACCAGCTGGTTGGTTAAATCGAGATTGAGAAAGTGACTAAAGTCAGTCTGTAAATTTGGTGTACACTTTAATAAGATTATGTTAGCATTCTAAGTGTCAGTCCCTCTGAAAGGCACAGTTGGTTAGCATATGTGTTTTCTGTCGCATAGTATGTGATTCTATTTAAGTATCTTATATTCTATTTATTCCGTCACCTGGAGTGCAGCAATGGTTGGCATTTGTTTGAGAGTGTGGAAGTTGTTCCCATCAAGTGGTATCAGAGCCCAAAAGATTTGAGAGAGTAAATTGGGTCTGTTTATTAATCTTTGGAGAAGTATGAGTATTACAGTTTGATGGACATAAGAAAGATATGTGTTGATGGGTTAACAAGAAAAGCCTGCATACCAAAAGATCTGGGTAGAGAAAATCACTTATGTTATAGTTTCTTGTTTAAAGTTGTGTTGCAGATTGGCAGGATTATGTGAAGAACCTGGGTAACAAAAGACTGGGCAGAGAAAAAGAAGAGAAGCCCTAGGTGAGGTGTCACAAAGACAAAAGAGAAGATTGAAAGATGCAGAAGCAAGCAAAGAAAGAAAGTCTCAAAAGAAAAGACAAGATGAAAGACAATGTGGCAAGACAAGATGCAGAGTTGGCAAGAGAAATAGTAGAGGTGAGAAAGGATTTTGAGATTTTGGTAAAGCAGTGGCTTGAGGAGAGAAGCCAGAATTATGTTTGGTGCTGGTCAATGAGAAAGAAGGTGAAATGACCTATAGAGTTGTTTGTGAAGAAAAAAAGAAGGCTAAGGATGGCTGCCTCAAGAGTAGAAGATGAGAGTATGAGGAATGCCCCGAGGGGTTTGAATAGTAGCAAGTTGTCAAGAGTGGAATGCACACTAGAAGAGGTGAAGAAAGTTCTCATTGTGGAGAACTAAAGGAGAGACAAGAAAGAACAAAGGGAAAAAGAAGTTTAGAAAGAAGCACTCAAGAGAAGTAAAGAAGAGAGAAAGGTGTCCATGAAGGAGGCACTCATGGAGACATGTTGGTCTCTTGTTTATTTGTTAATGTTGTGTTTAAGTATGTGTGTGCAGGAATGGAAAGCCTTGTAAGGAAGGTCAAGAATAAGACCTTGAAAGTGATGAAAGAAGGGGCAAATAAAGCACCCATAAAAAATGTTGAAGATAGAAGCAAGAGAAGACAAGCTGCAGCAGTCTGCCAAGAAGACATGAGGAAACCATATGCATCAGACATGAAGGAAAAGGAGTCTACAAAATGGAAAAGTTGTCAAGAAATGAAGACAAGAATGAAGGAGAATCAGGACAGCAGCCTATTGCAGAGAGTGCTGAGTTGGTAAAGAAAACCGGTTGGAGAGGCAACGGTTCAAGTGTAAACAAAAAGATTGTTGTGATGGAGTTTAAGATAGCAAACAAATACCAAGTAGGAAAGACATGTTAGAATTCAAGAGGAGGCAAGACGATAGGGCAAGTTGGCAAGAAAAGAAGCATAAAGAAAATGTTTAAGGCAGAAATCAGACCATGCATTATGGAGAACAAGGGGAGAAATAAAGAAAGAGCAGCCCAAGACTATGGAAAGCAAAGTGTGGGTGGTCAAGCACGTGATGGTAGGAGTTGAAAGTGGTATTGCCAGACATGGTCAAGAGGGAACACTTCAAGCGAATGGAAGATGTGAAGAGAAGATTGAGTTTGTGGGTGAAGAAGAGAAAGCATTTGCAAGAGGCACATGTCTTATAGGGGGCATAAAAGAAACAAATGAAGACAAAAAGATAAGGGTACTAGTGGCTGAAAATGAAAAAGGAAAGCATGAAATTGTAGCAGTTGTAGAGGTTGAAGAAACTACAAGGACTTGTGGAGGTCTTGTGTTTGGCAAAGATCCTAGAGGAAAGAATGGCAATGGCAATGCAAACTTGGTGGAAAAGATTGCAGCAAAGGTAGAGGTTGGCAAAGGTGTAGAAGATAAAGAGGTAATATTTTAGTTTTTAAACAATGATGATTTCTTTGAATCTTTGGATGAAGTTGTTAAAGAGAAGAGTTTGAAAGAAGAAGATGAAAATGATGAGGAAGTGAACAACAATAATGACATGTATGAACGGGAGATGGAATTGTGAAAACTTGTAAATGGAAAAGAAATGAGATGAAGATACAAGGAAAAGAGGGAAAACAAATGAAGGCAGATTGGACAGATCAGAATTTATAAATACATGGAGTAGAGTAAAGAAATTAAGTGGATAAGAGTAAGGAAAGGCAAAAGAAGACAGCAAAAGCATGGGATGGTGGATTAAGGAATAGAAAAGAAAAAGAAGATGCAGAAGCGGATGTTGGAGCAACAGTGATTAAAGAGAACAAAGGCCCACGATAACATGAAGAAGCTGCAGTGGAAGAACAGGAAGGAAGTACAATAAATAATAATAAAGAGGAAGATTTGTGGGTACAATTTGCAGTAATAGAGAAAGAATGGAAAGACAAACTTGAAAGCATGTAGACAGATGGAGTTACAAAGGACTCGGATTGGAATATTTCAGCCATTGAGGAAGAAGTTATTAAATGCAAGAAGAGGTAAATTTGTTAGATTTTCATGAGGACATTGTTTGGGATTCATTTGTTTTGTTAAATGTTAGAAAGGGTGGAAAAAGGTTTAAGTAGTATGTGAGGAATTCAGTAAAGATGTTGTGAGGTGCGAATTGAAAAATGGAAACCAAGATGAAATGCTGATGTTGGCCTTCAAACGAGAGTAGTTGGAACAAATCAATGGTGACATTGTAGAATGTGAGCAACTGAAATAGTAAAAACAGATTTCTATGAAGTGAGTGATTTTGATGTCATTGCACCAAGATGCAAATTTAAAGGAACAAAACAGAGTAGCAAGCAATCCTGTTGGAGTATGATACTGGCCTATTGTGTCCCCTGGGGAATCTGATGCAGGAGCATCGTGTTAAAATATTTATTTAGTGTTATGAGTAACCAGAATTTGGTTATGGGCAAGAACAGTTACGAAATGTGGAAACATAGACAACGCACAAGGAGTTGAAGCTACTATAGAACTGTCGAATAATGCAAAGGATGGGAGTGATACCCGTCGATGCCAAGATTATGAAGGGGACTGGAAGTAACAGAAAGACAAGAATGGGCAATCAAGAAAAGGCTATGAATAAAATGAGAAAAGAAAAGTAATAGGGAAAGGTTGAGAGGCTGTTTGGGCTGCGAAGGGTGAAAGATAGTGTTGTGAGGTTTTCACACCAACACCCTGTTGATGTCAGTTTTGTACCACTACATAACATATAGCAATTAAATACTTGATATAGCATACCAAACACTCAATCCTCTCTTGAAAAGTAAATACTCATGAAGAGCATGAGAAAACTCCAAGGTTCCTTACACTTGTGGATACTAACTCAGTTATATTAATGTGATTTGCTGGTAATCACTTAGGCGGGCTTACGTTGTTCTTTCAAGGATGTCAGATTCTTGCTATGATAATGATAGGATCTAGCTTTCCAATGTATACTCAAATTTATATCACTTCCAACTTTGCTCTTCAAACTTCAACTACTACACTACTTGCTGCTTTCTTGCTACTCCTATAGAATGGAAAGATTGGCAAATGGACGGGGATCAACCTAATGAAAGCTTGCCAGTGGCGCTACCTCCATAGATGCAATGATTCAAGGGGAATGAGACTAGATTACCACACAAGGCTCCTTAACAAGCCGTTAAGATGCTAGTGGCCTAGTATATAGATCCCTATCAAACATTTACCAATATCACCATACAACTAGCCATCTACTTCTATTCTTACTTCAACAATTTTCTTGAAATGAAATCTACTTTAACAACTCAATGAAATCTAACTTTAACTATTGGAAGTAGAAACCATGCAATAACACCAAGTGTTCTTAATCACCATGCAAGACACAACAATGACAAGAGAAGCAATTTTGGCATTATATTAGCAACAATTTTTTTCAACCCTTTACAAATGAGAGTACTTGGCCTTATATAGAGGCTCAAAATTACAACCAACGGCCAAGATTAAGAGGCAAAATCAATGACCCAGATTAAATCCTAGAAACCCTAATTAGGGTTGCCACCCCATCGGCCAATGAGAAGACGCCACCTCATGAATGGACCAATGAAAAAAAAGAAAAGTGGCAACCAATGAGAAGACACCAAAATGGTAGCCAATCAGAATCAGACACCTATCCTACCCAAGAAGAAAGGAGAATTTGCCACTTCTGCTTACATCAAATGATCTTCTAATACAATTCTACCCTTTTCTTTCATCTTTTTAGCATAAGCAATGAATTTAGCTAACATGGTGTTGACTTCCTCCATGGGAGGGCAAGGTGTATGCCTCATCCTGAGCTCAGCTGTGTTCATCATGTTCTTTGCTACTTGCAATGTCTTCTCACTCTCCTCATCATCTCTTGCAAACTCGATAAGGGCTCTGAGAGAGGCAAGGATGCCCAACTATTTTTCTCTGGTGGCAACCTTCCCTAACTCATCCAATCTCGATCCAAACTCTCTCATTAAAATCCTCCTCTTTGATTTCTTCAAAATCAAGTGCAATCTTTGCATCACCCAACATGCTTGAAATAAAAGTGGCGATGCTTGGACTGTGTTTTGCAATCTCATCCTGTATCTCTTCGAGTACCCTCGATCTGGCAGTTAAAGTAACATACCATGACTCAATAATATTCTTTCCTCCTTCACTGACCAACTTGGCCTTCACCAAAGATTCCTCTGATAACTTTATGGCTGCATGTAGCTCGGAAATGGCTAAGTCACGGATCAGAAGGAAATCCTTCCACATCCCTTCAAATGCTCTGAATTTGTCCCTAAGAGACACAAATGACCTGAATGTCGAGATAGAGGCATGCAAGAACCTTCGCCCTTCTTGAATTATACTACTGATCCAATTTTTAGTTCCTTGCTTTCGAGCTAATATTTCTTCCAAATTGCTCCCACTATCCTGTGGAAGGGCCCCTTGAGGCAACTATTGGATAGGCCGACATACTTCATGATAGCTATCCCTCCAATACTTGCTTTCAACCTCCAACTCTGCAATCCTTTCGTTCGCCTTTCTCAACCTTTCTCTTATTGAAGTTATGCCTTCCTGAACCTCCACACACTCCATGTCATCTGTGATTTTTCCCATGTCATGCTCTACTATCTCATAATCTTGGGCCACAATTTTGCCCACTGCCTTGCTAACCTTTGGCACAGCAATTTCAACCTTTCGGTGACCATCCTCATCATTCCTGATTACCTTTGCCACTGTTCCTGCAATTTGTTTCTGTCCGACATCATCTTCCTTTTCCACTAACCCTTGAATATCCTCAATTGTCCGGATGGCCACAACCTATTTCCTTGGCATAAGTGTCTGTCTCAACCACGGTGGTGCAATACATCTCCCCAAATTTGGATTCGGTTCGACTAGCATAGCATCACCAACGTCCTTAGGCGCTTGGCTTCCTTCTTCAGCTGATAGAGCCTCAATGTCAACTGGTCTATCTCCTTCATTATTGACTACCATATCCTCTTCAACTTGGTTCTCTGAAAGAGGAGAGTACCCCGTACTGTTACTATAACCACTTGATTCTGAACCAGAGCTCACCTCTACCGCTGCCCTTTGCTCATTTGTACCAACCTCTTGGCTCTTAGCCTCGATTATGCTCTCTTGATGGTACTTTACTCTGTTTCTTTGCTTGGAGGCTCTTGATGTTCTCCATCTTTCTCAACCTCCAAACCTCTCTTCTTATTCTTAATTGCTCGATGCTGCTGCTGGCTATTACCCCCACCTAGCTGTCCAACTGACTCCGCTGGAATCTCCTCCTTTGGCTTCATCTTCTCATAGGTAAGGTGTACCTTCCAACTTTGCAATTGCCTCAACTTCCTATTAAACCACCACTCAGTGTGTATCTCAACTGTTCTTGTTACTGCATCTAAGGATGGATCCTGATGATCATCCCACTCTATTGGATTCAATTCTGTTCCTTCTACTGTATTGTAATCTTCCCTTAGCACATCTTCATTCTCTTCCAGCTGATCCGGAATATTAAGATTTCTCCACCTGATGGCCCTCATCATGTCCACTGATAACCTTGAGAAAGCCAACTTCCTCACATGAAAGTCATCCTGTGCATTGGCCCAAAAATCTTCCAAAGTGGGAATATGCTTGAATGGATTCCCATGAGATGCCCTGATTAGACCATTAGGATCAAATCCTTGCCTTGCTCTATACCATGCTAGATGATATTGTTCTAACTCTTTCTTCGCAGCTCCAAAAACGACAGGATTGGGACAACTATCATTGCCTATCATGAGTGAGAAGGTAACCCCTGTCTCACCTCTGAGCTTCATCATTTTGTCATATTGCTCAAGTTGCCTAGCCAACTCCATCAAAACTATCCTATCAGGTGGGTACCTTGGAAGCCTCTTGGGACAAGTCGTGCATCCAGCCACTCTGATATAAGTGAATTGCGGAAACTCGATGAACCAACTCCCAAACTTCTTGACTTTTGTCTCCGCCTCCGGGAGAGCCTCCTTGCAAGTGTCCCTTGCAATATCCTTACCGTCTTCATGGCAAAGGCGTCATAAAATATCTTGTAGTCCTTGGTGTTGTGCAAATGAAGTTGTGGATAGCACTCATGCACCAAGCATTGTCCGGGCCCATTGCCAATCACCCCTCTAGCCTTAAGTCCAGGATGTTCATACAGTCTTGCAATCAAATAGAAAAGGTAGGACCCCATGTAGAATTGTTTCTGATTTTGTACTGTCCTAAGTTGCAATTCTAAATTTTCACTTATAATTCTAGCCCAATCAAATTTTCTTTTTCCATTTTCAATTCCTTCAATAAATAGTACATCCAAGTTTCAAACTACATACCTTGAGCGGAGCCCATGACTCGGTTGAGAAGCACAATAAGGTCACCATACTCTGATTTGAAATCTGACCTGGTGAGCTTTGATGACTTGGTGACTCCCTTCTTGCCTTCGTGCAACCAATTCTGCTTTAGTAGAGCGAGGTAGGCATCCTGACTGTCTTGAAAGAACCTGGTGGCTTGATCCATCAACATTACTATCATTCCCTTCTGCTGGGGTATATTGAACACTTCCTCTATCACCGGCCCGCTGATGTTAGCCAACACCCGTTCCTCTTCACCAAAGATGATGGACTTGGTCACAATATCTAGCCGAGATGCACACTCCATCACCAACTCCGAACAAGGTAAGGTAGGAGGGAAAGCGGCAGCTTGCACAATTCCACACTTGTAGATCTTCTTTGCCATAGAGGACTGGCCCCCTTTCAACCTATCTCTCAACTGTATCATATCTATGGTGTCGATGTTGGTGTCACCGACTCGCTTCAATTTTGAGAAGAAGGTGGTCTTGGGCGTCATGTTTTCCTTGTCTTTCTTGGTATTAATTCCCTTTGGGTTCTTGCTTGCACTAGCATTCGCCATCCTAAACACTTATTTCTGCCCCTTCTTTCTACAGTGAGGTGGGACTACACTTATCTCTGCCCCTTCGCCTAGGGATGATCAAACATATTTCTGCCTCGCCAATTCCTATCACACTACACTTATATCTGCCTTTTCGCTTAGGGATGGATTGCCACTTATTTCTGCCTCTTCATTACCTATGAGATGGACTACACTTATATCTCCCAACTTCTTTCCTAGAGGTGGGACTACCACTTATATCTCCTTTCTCCAAATCCTAAATGGAAACTACACTTATATCTCCCAACTTCAAGCCCTAATGAGATGATGAGGTGATGGATGGATGATGCAAGCAAAAAAATAGGGAAATGTACCAAGCAAGAACAAGGAGAAAATCTGTCTTTTAGGGCAGCCTTCACCTTCAATCATGAAGCTTGTCTCCTACACCAAACAATCAACATCAAAGAAAACGATAACAATTAAGAAAATAGTTTAGTCCACTCACCGAATTTTGCAAATTTTCTTCAAATAGGCAAGCCCTTGATAAATCTGTAGCAGTCCTCTAATCAAATAGCAGCCTTCTTCAATATTAAATAACAGTCTGAGCAGATTTCACAAGCCCTCAATTCAAATTGGCAGGCTCCTGGGATTAAATAGTAGGCCCTCTAGACAAACAACAGTCTCTTCTCAAAAATCTGCAAGTCCTTTATACAATGGCTCAGCCTCCTCTAAATAATTTCGCTGCCTTACTCTAAACCAATCTGCTGCCTTCAAACAATGTCGCCAATCTGCCTTCTCTATTTGATATCAGCTCCCTCCAATAGCAGGCCCTTGATCACAAATTCGCTGGCCTATCAATCAGAATCGCTGCCTCTGCTATATGCTTTCGCTGCCTTCAACCCACTGTCGCTGCCTTCACAAATTCGGCCCTTCTGCTATATAATTCACTCTTCCACTATACAAAGTCGCTGCCCTAATAGCTCACTGCCTCTGCTATATTTCGCGGGTCCTCTGCTAAATCATGTCGCTGCCCCTCTGCAATCCTTTATCACAGTCGCTGCCTCTCCTCTAAACTCTGCTCCTCAACCAAAATCGCAGCACTGCTACCAAATAGCAGGTCTATCAATCAGAATCGCTGCTCCCTATTTGAAGTTTGCTGCCCCTCCTAATCACTGTCGCTGCCTTTAGACTCCCTGCTTCTCCAACTGCCGAGATGGGATGGTGAAATGAGGATGAAAAGAGGAGGGAAGGCACCCCCCTAAATACCCAATCCTAGCCCCCCAATTAGAGGGACGACCTGCACTTGAAAAAACAATATTTTAATTAAAAACTCATAAGAGTAGGGCCGACCTAGCACAAAGAAAACAAAAAAAAATAACAATTAAAAGCCATGCAAGGGGGCCGACCTGGCCAAAAGGCAATTAATTTGCAATTAAATCATTTATTAGCCCAAATTTCGCATTTAATTAAGGGCTACATTGGCCACACCACATATGAAGGCCCCTAGCTTATTAATTTTAATACCATACGCCACCTATAAAGGGCCAAATTTTCGAAATTAGTGGCCAGATCATTTAAATTTCAAAGCAAATTCTTTATTTTATTGCCCAGATTTCAAATTCCAATGCAGATTTTATGTAATTTCTCAATGTTATTGCCAAGGTTTTGATTTTATCTGAGAGTTTTTTTTTATTTTAATGCCCAAAATTTCGAAATTAAAGCACAAATCAAACTCACTTGCCCAAATTTATCATTTTAAGGCTCAAACTCCAAATTTCAATGCCCAGATTTTAATTAAAAGGCCAAATTTCGATTTCTAAAGGCTAGATTTTCAATGTGAATTGCCTAGATTTTCAATTTGATCTCAAACTTTTAATAAAAAGGCCAAATTTTGATTTTAGTTGCTAAGGCCAAATTTTCGAAATTAAAGAAAGGTGATAGGCCTAGTTTTTTCAAATCCCCATTTTGGCAAATTGATCCAATTTCTTGGCCATTCGATCCTTCATTTTATCTCCATTTCAACACCTCAAATTTGCAAAATTCTCAAAAGACCAAAACATAATCAAATTCAAAAATGAAATCAAGGCCCTTCAAATCCAATAGTTTCAAAAACGTCTTCCATCCAAGCCCAAAAATTTGTGAAGGCATCGAGATATCGGGGATCTAAGAAAAATTGCCAAGGCTCGATCGAAAATAGGGGGTCCCCAAATTGTTTGGGGTGATGATGTGAGACCTCACAACACGCCCCATTACAAATAGGGACCCCCTCTTTTTGCTTTAGCAGTAGGAGTAGTGCTTTTAGGTGGTCTTAAGTAGTCTTAGTTGGTAGCAATTTTCGAGTCTTCAAGCCGAAGAGATAAGTTTGAGCAATTTTGGCCTGCTACGAAGTCAAGTCTGTTTGGGATGTGAGCAAGAGTTGGGCTAAGTCTGTCAAGGATATGGAATTGAAACTGAGTGATTTGTGATGAAATGAGTTAGAACCTTTTGAAAATCCTTGTTCCAACTTCAATTTTGTTCTTAGAAAGTCAAGAAAGGTTGTGAGAGGTAACATTGTTGAAGGTGTGCTGAATCCTAAAATTTGGCAAGTCTGGAATTTTTTGGAAACTTCCAAAATCTAGAATCTTCATTATAACTCCTATGAAGCTGAAACCTATCTCAAACATCCTGACAGTATTTATATAAAATATAATTTAAAGTATAAAAATGTAACTTATACTTAAATGTTATATTTTATATAAATCACTTCACCCTCCAAGCTAAAATTTGACTAAATCTAGATGAAGAGAGCAAGAGGTGGCGGAATTCCTCTCAGCCCAAGAATTCCGCCCATGAAATTCCTCTATCCTCAAAATCTCTGCCCAAGGAGAAGAACAATTTTGATGAGGATTAAGAACCCAACTCACGAGGATGGAAAACACTGATGATCAAGGAAGATCAAAATAGTGAAATTTTGAAGGCATATAGGAGATGGCGGAATTCCTTTGAGTCCAGGAATTCCGCCCATAATCATTCCTCTATCATAAAAATCTCTACCAAAGAAAAATACAATTTTCTCCATGAAGTTAAGTGGCCAAGTTGTGAGGATGTAAAATTGATCATCAAAGGGAAGGAAGTGAAGAGGTTTTGAGGACAAATGGGAGAATTTTGAACATGGCATGAAGGCTGGCGGAATTCCTCTAATTCTAGGAATTCCGCCCATGATAATTCCTTAACTGTTGAAATCTCCGCCAATGAAGAGGCTTGGTTTCCTTCATGAAATCGAACACCCAAGTTGTGAGGATAAAAATTGGTGATTGGGAGGTTGAAAAGAATGAAGTAGAAAGGAGCTGATGACCAGATTTGTTTTGAGCAAGAAAGGGCATGAGAGGATAGCGGAATTCTTCTAATCCTAGGAATTCCCCCCATCATTATTCCTCTAAATCCAAAACTTCTGCCCTTACAAAGAAGGAAAGCCTTGATGCAAATCAAACACCCAAGAGCGGAGAAGAAATATTGATGATAGTTGAACAAGTCTAAAGGTGAAATGTTGAAGGTGAATAAAAAATTGAAGAAGCCAATGTCAAGGGAAAATCAGATCTTGGCGAAGATCCTCTAATCCTAGGAATTCCGCCCTCAAGAATTCCTCAAATCCCAAAATTTCCACCATGGACTGAGAATGAAAGACAAAGTCCCAAGCTTGCACAACAAGAAGGATAGCAAAATGATTTTCTCCCCTCCTCTTCCAATCACCAATGGAAATTTTTAATGCAAAAAACAATGAGAAACCAAGAAGTATCTTGGCGGAATTCCTCTAATTAGAGGAATCCCGCCCAAGATTTTCCTCTAAATCAAAATCCTACGCCTTGGAGAATTCCATCGACAAAGGCGCCCAAGACTTAATTTTCTTAATCTCAGATTTTAAAGCAAGAAAAATGGCGATTTTGTGCTAAAAGGAAGTAAATTAATTTTTTTTTTCACTCAAGTCAAGTCGGCCTAGAGGGCATTTGGAAAAATTGAAATAAAATGATTTTTTTTATTGGTCCAAAAGGGGCAAGTCGGCCCTCTTATGGACATGCCTCTTCATGGTAATTGAGTGCCTATATAAGGAAGGAGAGAGATTCATTTCACATCAAAATCTGAAAAAATTTCCTCTGCCTTTCAGCAGCGATTCCTTTGCCTTTTTAGCAGTGAACTTCTCATCACCTAGGAAGCAATTTTTATTCTTGAGAGGCAGCAAACTCTTCCAAACGAGCAGCGATCTGGGATAGAGAGGAGTAGGGCATCAAGAGGAAAAATAAATCCTTTCCAAGTGCAGCAATTCTGGGCAGAAGGTGCAGATTTTTATTCAGAATCAGAGATAAAGGAGGGTGAGAAAATTAAAATCTGGGCATGTTATGCATTGAAAAACTTAGTTATCTTCCAGATTTTAAGTAAATCCATCCCAAGCTTCAAGATTAGGATTGTTTTATCAATAAAATTAGAGCTTGGGATTTGCAAGTAGAAAGGGAAGTTTGGTTTTGAACTCTAGAAAATCCATGGTTGCATTGCATTTTGCCTCCTTGTTTTGGATATGGATGAGATTGATTTTAAGGAAATATAGGTGCAATTTTATTTCATGAAAATTTTAAGATTTCCTTCATGTTCTCTTATCATTCCATGAACTTAATGCAATTTCCCTTTTGTTTTGCAAGGTAAATTGTTGAAGGAGAGGATGGGAAGGCAAAAGATAGAGATGGTGGCAAGGCCAAATTCACCACTTAAAGGAGATCAAAGTCAAGCTCGAGGACTTCAAATGAGAAGGGAGATTCAAATCAAGTTATCAAAGTACAAATTTGAAGATCAAGTTCAAGATTTCAAGAAAGCAAAGAACAAGGAGAAAGAAAAATCAGAGAAAACTTATCAACTTGAATCTCCTCCAAAAATCCAAGTTCATTTTGAAGAATCCATGAAATGTGCTAGGGCAGAAATTATAACAATCAACTGAAACCTGAAAAGTGCTAGGGCAGAAATTATTATAATCAACTGAAATTCACAAATTCGTTCCAGGAGAGTCTACGCACCCTAAGAACTGTGGCTGAGCAGCTACGCTGTCAGGCAAAACAGATTGTTTCTCTAATCCAAAAAAAAAATGATGTCCTCCAATATGGAATACAAACAACCATAAATACCCACCTAAGGCCTCCCAGAGTCGGCCACAAAACAAAATAAATATAAAAAATAAATAAACACTGGCTGGGTCGGCCCAGCTTAATTGGGGATATTACAGTCCCCTCCCTCAGATGGTTGCTTGTCCTCAAGCAACCTTATACTCGGATGTTCGAAAATTTCAACCCCTTCCCGGGTAGCGTCTTCAATCAGAAGGTTCTTCCATTTCACCAAGTATTCTGGAATGATCTTGTTCCTCAGTCGCTTCTCCCTTACATCAAGCACCGTCTCAGGTTCAAGGATGAGTTTCCCTTCATCGTCAAGTGGCGGCAGCTCCTTGGATGGAATAATCTGCTGACCAATCGCTTTTTTCAAGCATGACACATGGAAAATGTTATGAATTCTGCTTCCTAGGGGTAGCTCGAGTTCATAAGCGACCTCGCCAATTTTGCCAATGACTCGGAATGGCCCGGAGAATTTAGGCTTTAATTTTTCTACTCCATTCCCTTTAAGCGATGACTGACGATATGGCTATAGCCTTACGTAGACCATATCATCGACCTCGAAACTCCTTTCAGTCCTGCGCTGATCTGCATAAAGTTTTTGTTGATTCTGGGCACGCTGCAAGTTCTCTTTCAAGGAGTTCATGATATCCACGTTTTCTTGGATCAAATCTTTAGCCCTTGGGACATGGCTGTCGGCAAGAATTAGGTTCGTGAAAGAGATGGCTTCATAACTGTAGAGTGCTTTGAACGGACTCATTCCGATTGACATATGATGTGTGGTGTTGTAGCAAAATTCCCCTAGGTGTAACCATTTAACCCAAGCCATCTGTTGCCCTGTCACGTAGTTCCTCAAGTATCCCTCAAGCCATTTGTTTACAATCTCTGTTTGCCCATCCGTTTGGGGGTGGTAGCTGGTGCTAGGAGTTAGTTCTGTGTGGGCCAACCGGAAGAGTTCCTGCCAAAACATGCTGATGAACCGGCTATCCCTATCACTCACAATATTCTTTGGCAGTCCGTGAAGACGAAAAACCTCTCTTATAAACAAGTCTGCAACCTGGCGAGCCTTGAAGTCTGATGGAATGGCATAAAAATGTGCATATTTGGTAAGTCGATCTACCACAACATAAATGCAGTCCTTACCTTGCACCTTCGGAAGACCTGTGATGAAGTCCATGGAAATACTTTCCCATTTTTGATTTGGAATGGGTAGGGGCTGCAATAATCCTGCTGGAAAGACGTGCTCAGTTTTATTTTGCTGACATGTTGCACATTCCCTCACATGCTGCAAAATATCTTTCTTGAGCCCCTTCCATGCAAAACGTTCTCTCACCCTCTTGTAAGTTTTGAAAAATCCAGGATGACCTGCAAGGGGAGTGTCATGACATGCTCTAATTATCCGGTTTTTAAATTTGGATTGTGGTACCAAGTAAATCCGCTCTTTGTAGAAGATGAGTTCACCAACTACCTTGTATCTATCATCAACAATCTTACCTTCCCATACATCACTAGCAAATGAATCTTTGGCATATTCAGCTGTAATTCCTATTCTCCAATCAGCAGATATATCAGTCATAGCACAGAGGTGAGGTTTTCTAGAAAGAGCGTCTGCCACAACATTATTTTTACCAGTTCAAGAAATTCAAGATCCAAGTACAATCAAGCTCAAATCATGGCAATGAGAAAATTTCTAAAAACAAAGATGAAGAAAATTTGAGAAGATGAAGCAAATTGGGAATATGCCATCACAATTGAAGGCTTGATAATGTTGAGTATCAAGAGATATTTTTCCCATCACCAAAGAAATTGATCAAGTCTACAAGATGAGGATGATGAGGTGGCACCTAGTTGTCTTCTACCAATCAAAAAATTCCAGTTACAAGCACATTCAATCATATCATGCCAAGTGTACAATTTTCTCATTGGTTCTCAAAGCATTGTAATTTTCTTATTGGCCCACAAGGTGGTGCCTTCATGTAATTGGTTGATAGTGTGGAAACCATAATTAGGGTTTGTAGGGATTAATCTTGGCCCTTGATCTTGAATTGATCTTGGCCCTTCATTGTAATTGAACACCTATAAAAGGCCAAGGCCTTCTCATTTGTAACAGTTAGTTAGTCATTAGTGTAAGAGTAATAGAAGTAGAGTAGGAGATGAGACTTGTTGAAATTGTTTCCATAATACTATCAAAGTAATTGATGATTCATTGTTGGTCTTCATGGTGGACTACTTAATGTTGCTTTGAAGTGTAGCATGGTTTCTTCAAATTCTTCATTTAGAATTTCATTTCATGTTAAGGAGGAGTAGAAGTAGATTGGATGGAAGATATTGTTGCATGGTGATTAATGGTGAAGCTAGTGTTCATACCTTTTGTTACTTGCTGATTGTAAGTAAAGGTGTAAGGTTAGTCTAGGCCTAAATTGCAAGTGTTTAACTTATGTTGGAGATGTTCGTTTAGATTGTGCCTTCATAGGATATTTGAATGAGCATTGACAATGTGAAAATCATTCCTGCATCCATAGAAGATAGCACCCTCCTACGCCTAGTTGATTTGGCAAAACAAGGATCCATTAAGTGGTTCACCCCATCATCAACATTGTCTTACATTCTTAGGAGTAGATAAGATTCTCTAAACCCCTTTCCTTTGCAAGTTGTTTAGTTGGAAGTGATTTGAAGAGGTTGAAGAGTTGACATCCATTGAATGAATAGTGTAAGTCCCTTTGTGATAACCAGCATATCACATCATAAAACTTAGTAAAGTCCACGATTAGGAAGGAACCTTGAGGTTGTCTCATTTGATCACACAATCTGTCCACATTATTTAGCATATGAGCATCCTTATTCAAGAGAGAGTTGGAGATTTGGTGTTTCGTCCTGGAATACTAAGTATTCGATTTTGCATGTTGTAGTGGAACAAAACTCACATCAACAAATAGGAAGAGGGAATCTTCCATCATCAGCGCCAGCACACATAAGAGGTGGTTTGAAGTTGGATTCTGTGTGGAGAAAATGAACGGCTGTGAATTTTGTGGATTGGCAACGCCATCAAAGACCAGTTAGAAATTATAGGAAAGGGGGGTTCTGCAGTCAATGGGCAGCCAACAAAGGAAGAAAGGCACGAGCATAAGAGCTGTGTGTTGAGAGCAATGAAACCTGAGACCAAAAAGGGAAAATCACATAGTGACAGGGGAAACGGCTATTGATTCGAGGGGTGTGCAGATTTGGAGCAGAGCAGTTGGGAAGGAGATGGGTGGGTCTGTCAAGGGGTCTAAGCAATGTATCTCTTTGCCACAGTAATAAACAAATGATCGATTTGTCATGTGCAGAATTGTGAAAGGTCTCTTTGTGTCAATGCAATGAAATGAAGTGTTGATTATTAAATGCTCTGTTCTTTTTTTCATTACTGTTATCTGACTCTATCACCTAGTAAGTAGAAAGGCTTTTATAAAGTGCTGATGTCTTTAGCCAATGACCAGCTGGTTGATTAGATCGAGATTGAGAAAGTGACTAAATTCAGTCTGTAAATTTGGTGTACACTTTAATATTTATCTTAGCATTCTAAGTGTCGGCCCCTCTGAAAGGCACAGTTGGTTAGCATATGTGTTTTCTTTCACTTAGAATGTGATTCTGTTGAAGTATCTTATATTCTGTTTAGTTCCTATTGCCTGGAGTGCAGCAATGTGGCATTCGTTTGAGAGTGTGGAAGTTGTCCCCATCACTCATGTCAAGATAATTATTATGCAGCATGCACAAACTTCTTCAGGACCTAAAGTTTTTTTTGTAAACTATTTCTGCTGTTGATTTTCTAACTTGAGGAGCTTCAAGTAAAACAGAGGCACCCTAAACTAGTACAGTTTCAAGGTGAGATCTGCTCTCCATATTTAATATTAAGAAATACAAATGTCCAGAAGGCGATTGAAGCAAGAAACTCAAAATCACTTTGTATATTGAGGTGTT
Source organism: Chamaecyparis obtusa (assembly GCA_027943335.1). Lineage (NCBI taxonomy): Eukaryota > Viridiplantae > Streptophyta > Pinopsida > Cupressales > Cupressaceae > Chamaecyparis > Chamaecyparis obtusa. The sequence continues at coordinate 270,589 of BSBK01004861.1, forward strand.
TCCTTAAACTTCCAAGATTAGGCAAACGTTGCACCACTGAGCTGTGAAATGTCGATTGGTGACAGGTTTACACCACTAGTTTTCTCTTTGGTCTGGGTGATCTGTCAACCTGAATTTTAAAGAGTGGCTCTAGAGTAAAATACCTTCTTCTACTAGGAATATCCATCCCAACCTCCTAGGCCCAGGACATTCTCCCATTGAAATGTTTACAGCTTGTATGGGTTTTTTTGAGGTGGTAAGTGGTGGCATCTCTTCTACTCCAAGTATTGGTTAATGATGAATGTGGTCTCTGTTAAAGTTTTGGGTAGCAGCAAGAGAGCTTATCTACCTGTTATGATTGCCGTGAGTTGTCTGAGATTCATCTACCTTGCTGGACAGCATAATCTAAATCTGAGTTATTATTTGCTTACTCCTATTGATCGTGAGCTGCTCTCTGTCTCATTCTATTCAAGCCTCTGTATTTTTCTCATGTTGTGGGTGTTTGAAACATCATTGGAGTTCGTATTTCTGCTGTTCTGTAATTCATCAGAACTTCCTCCAGTCACCTATATTATGGTCTTTAATGAGCTCGATCAATTTGTTTCTTATCCTCCGTGTGTTATGTCAATCAAGAGCATCGTGGCTTGAGAAGGCATCTTCGTGTTCTCCATTCTCTCATTTATGATGACAGCTATTATTATTACAATTATATGTTTGGCTATCTTCGTATTAAGCCTTCAGCATCGTGTTCGATCTGTCTTATATATTTCAGCGGGAGAGATTTCCTTAATATTTTATATGCATCTTTATCATTGCCGAGTTGCTCAACATGGCACCGAAGAGATGGTGATGTGTCACTCTTTGTATAATCTGACGTGGTTCCTTATGGACGTCCTCCGCTCTCATTTACAGTTCGCATTGATGTCGTCCAGTTGAATGATGACTGTCGTGCCTCTTTGTATGCCAATCTGGAGACTCTTTGTATTCCTAGCGTTTTCCTTCAAGAGCGAAGGGAATAGTTACTAGTGTGATAATTTTTTTATTTGAGCCGTGATTGGGAAAATCTGCTGTATCGGCATTTTGAGAACTCTGTGTGTGCAGTTTTACATTTTTGATGAGTGGGATTAATCTCTGTGTTTGTTCTGTTCTAAGGAAATTTTGATTAATGTATATAATCTGCATACGATTGATATATGTTTGTAAGTCATCCTTTGTATGACAAGTATTTGTGAGATACCTATAGCTCTTGTTTATTCTGTGTTTGTATAGTTGAAGTGATCATCTGAGAATAAGGCTTATTGATTGGGTGTTGAGAGTATTCAATCATAAGCAAGTGTTATTGTAATTATTTGAAAGAACTCAATAAAGGGATCTTTTTCGGGTGTCGCTGGGTTTTTCCCTCAAGTAGGAGGTTTTCCCAGGATAAATTATTGTGCCCTTTGTTCTTTTGTGTTTTGCGTTTCAGTTCATTGCATTTATATATATTCTGGTTCAAAACATTAACATGGTATCAGAGTGGGTCTAAGAAAAGATCTTGAACCAGAATAGGACATTTGGATTCTAGAAAAATCTTGACGTCTAATGGGTGCCGAATATGTTGTTCAATGAATTATTGAATACTGAGCAATTCTTGCTAATTGCATGATGATGGGAATTTAAGAGATTTTGATGTCTAAAGCTTCCAAAGATTTCATTTCTTACATCAACGAGGAGAATGCTCGTCTATGCTTACATGTTTGGCATCCACGTCTATGAGGATAACAGATGTGTTGGTGTTTGAATTTTCCATTCTCTGCCTGCACTATAATTGTGTGATGGCATAAGATCTATTGGTGGATTGTGAGGAAATTCAGGAAATAAAGAGATAAGTATTTGAATGTTGATCATGAATTTTATGTAGTTAATTCATGCTATAATATTGAAAATAGTGAATCATGTATGCTTTTAGCATTGATCTGTATATTTTCTCTTCATGAACAGTTTGATTCTATGAACTATTGCTAATCTCTCTAAAAAATGCTTCCAGGACGGATCAAGAAGCAACGGGATGATGAGATATTACATGCAAAGTCATGCAGACTATAGAAATGAACATGGGAATGCTGCTTGCAGCCAAGGGACTGAATTGATGGCTCATAACTTCATTAAAGAGAAAGAACCTATTCAGATTGTCATTGCAATTAGTTTTTTCGAAGAGGAAGAAATGGCATTCAGAGGGAGACTATTCAGCTTTAGAAATCAGATTCAGAGGGAGCTTGAGTGGCAGATGTAGAATGCCAAATCCTTTGCAAAGGATCAGCAAGCTTGTGTAGCAATGTCACTACAAAAGCTCATTGTTGGACAAACATTGGAGCCAATTTCCTGGTATTGTGATAATCCAAGCTATGAGAATGCTACCTCTGTTGAGAGGGAGTCTCAGCTGCGAGAGAGTCTCAACATTCAAATGATATTTTTATGTGCTTTAATGAGTTCTTCTCTGGGAGGGAGAAGTTCGAGGTGCAATCCCTTGTTAATGAGTTCTTCTCTGGGAGGGAGAAGTTCGAGGTGCAATCCCTTGTTAATGAGTTCTTCTCTGTGAAGGAGAAGTTCGAAGTGCAATCCCTTGTTAATGAGTTCTTCTCTGTGAGGGAGAAGTTTGAGGTGCAATCCCTTGTTAATGAGTTCTTCTCCGTGAGGGAGAAGTTCGAGAAGCAATCCCTTGTTAATGCATTCTTCTTTGCGAGAGAAGTTTGAGGTGAAAGCCCTTGTTCCACCCTCTGGGGGTAGCCATGGTGGAAGTCGTGTGAGACTCCATTTCTCAACTATATTATTTTTGTTACAGACATTATGGTTGCAGCTTCTTACGTTTTGGCAAGCTATATGAATAATCTCTCTCTTGCTAAGAGGGAGTGTTAAAGTTTTGGGTAGCAGCGAAAAAGCTTATCTACTTGTTATGATTGTCGTGAGTTTTCTGAGATTCATCTACCTTGCTGGACTGTATAATCTAAATTTGAGTTATTATTTTCTTACTCTTGTTGATCGTGAGCTGCTCTTTGTCTCATTCTATTCAAGCCTCTGTATTTTTCTCATGTTGTTGGTGTTTGAAACATCATTGGAGTTCATATTTCTGCTGTTCAGTAATTCATCAAAACTTCCTCCAATCAGCTATATTATGGTCTTTAATGAGCTCAATCAATTTGTTGCTTACCCTCCGTGTGTTATGTCAATCAAGAGCATCGTGGCTTGAGAAGGCGTCTTTGTATTCTCCATTCTCTCATTTATGATGACGGTTATTATTATTACAATTATATGTTTGGCTCTCTTCGTATTAAGTCTCCAGCATCATGTTCGAGTTGTCTTATATATTTCAGCAGGAGAGATTTCCTTAATATTTTATTTGCATCTTTATCATTGCCGAGTTGCTCAACATGGCACCGAAGAGATGGTGATGTGTCACTCTGTGTAATCTGGCGTGGTTCCTTATGGATGTCCTCCACTCTCATTTACGGTTCGCAATGATGTTGCCCAGTTGAATGATAATTGTCATGCCTCTTCGTATGCCAATCTGGAGACTCTTTGTATTCCTAGCGTTTTGATTCAAGTGCGAAGGGAATAGTTACTAGTGTGATAAAAAAATTATTTGAGTCGTGCTTGGGAAAAGTTGTTGTATCGGCATTTTGAGAATTTTGTGTTCGCAATTTTACATTTTTTATCAGTGGGATTAATCTTTGTGTTTATTTTGTTCTAAGGACATTTTGATTAATGTATATTCAATCTACATAAGATTGATATATGTTTGTAAGTCTCCTCTGTATGACAAGTATTTGTGAGATACATGTAGCTCTTGTTTATTCTGTGTTTGTATAGTTGACGTGATCAATCTGAGAATAGGGCTTATTGATTGGATGTTGAGAGTATTCAATCATAACCAAGTGTTATTGTAATTAATTTGAAAGAACTCAATAAAGGGATCTTTTTCGAGTGTGGCTGGGTTTTTCCCTTGAGGAGGGTTTTCCCAGGATAAATTATTGTGCCCTTTGTTCTTTTGTGTTTTGTGTTTCAGTTCATTGCATTTATATATATTCTGGTTCAAAACATTAACATGGTATCAGAGCGGGTCTAAGAAAAGATCCTGAACCAAAATAAGGCAGTTGGATTCTAGAAGAATCTTGATGTCTAATGGGTGTCGAATATGTTGTTCAATGAATTATTGAATACTGAGCAATTCTTGCTAATTGCATGATGATCGGAATTTAAGAGATTTTGATGTCCAAAGCTTCCAAAGCTTTCATTGTTTACATCAACAGGGAAGAAGCTCGTCTATGCTTGCATGTTTGGCATCTACATCTATGAGGATAACAGATGTGCTGGTGTTTGATTTTTCCATTCTTTGCCTGCATTATAACTGTGTGATGGCGTAAGATCTATAGGTGGATTGTAAGGAAATTCAGGAAATAAAGAGATAACTGTTTGAATATTGATCATGAATTTTATGTAGTTAATTCATGCTATAATATCGAGAATAGTGAATCATGTATGCTTTTAGCATTGATCTGTATATTTTCTCTTCATGAATAGTTTGATTCTATGGACTATTGCTAATCTCTCTAAACAATGCTTCCAGAACGAATCAAAAGAAGCAACAAGATGATGAGAGATTACATGTAAAGTCATGCAAACTATAGAAATGAACATGGGAATGCTACTTGCAGCCATGGGACTGAATTGATGGCTCATAAATTCATTAAAGAGAAAGAACCTATTCAGATTGTCATTGCAATTAGTTTCTTTGAAGAGGAAGAAATGACATTCAGAGGGAAACTATTCAGCTGCAAAAATCAGATTCAAAGGGAGCTTGAGTGGCAGATGTAGAATGCCAAGTCCTTTGCAAAGGATCAGCAAGCTTCTATAGCAATGTCACTGCAAAAGATCATTGTTGGACAAACATTGGAGCCAATTTCCTGGTATTGTGATAATCAAATCTATGAGAACACTACCTCTGTTGAGGAGTCTCAGCTGCGAGGGAGTCTCCACATTCAAATGATATTTTTATGTGCTTTAATGAGTTCTTCTCTGAGAGGGAGAAGTTCGAGGTGCAATCCCTTGTTAATGAGTTCTTCTCTATGAAGGAGAAGTTCGAGGTGCAATCCCTTGTTAATGAGTTCATCTCTGTGAGGGAGAAGTTTGAGGTGCAATCCCTTGTTAATGAGTTCTTCTCTGTGAGAGAGAAGATCGAGAAGCAATCCCTTGTTAATGCACTCTTCTTTGTGAGAGAAGTTTGAGGTGAAAGCCCTTGTTCCACCCTCTAGGAGTAGCTATGGTGGATCCACCCTCTGGGAGTAGCCATGGTGGAAGTCTTGTGTGAGACCCCATGACTCGACTTTTTGTTCTTTCACACTTTGGGAGTAGCTATGGTGAATGTCATGCTGAGATGACAATATTATTTTTGATACTGACATTATGGTTGCAGCTTCTTATGTTTTGGCAAGCTATGTGAATAATCTCTATCTTGCTAAGAGGGAGTGTTAAAGTTTTGGGTAGCAGCAAGAGAGCTTATCTACCTGTTATGATTGCTGTGAGTTGTCCGAGATTCATCTACCTTGCTGAACTGTATAATCTAAATCTGAGTTATTATTTGCTTGCTGCTGTTGATCGTGAGCTGCTCTCTGATTCATTCTATTTAAGCCTCTGTATTTTTCTCATTTCGTGCGTGTTTGAAACATCATTGGAGTTCGTATTTCTGCTGTTCTGTAATTCATCAGAACTTCCTCCAGTCACCTATATTATGCTCCGTGTGTTGTCAATCAAGAGCATCGTGGCTTGAGAAGGCATCTTCATATTCTCCATTCTCTCATTTATGATGACGGTTATTATTATTATAATTATATGTTTGGCTCTCTTCATATTAAGTCTTCAGCATTGTGTTCAAGCTGTATTATATATTTCAGCAGGACAGATTTCCTTAATATTTTATTTGCATCTTTATCATTGCCGAGTTGCTCGACATGGCACCGAAGAGATGGTGATGTGTCACTCTTTGTGTAATCTGACGTGGTTCCTTATGGATGTCCTCCACTCTCATTTACAGTTCGCATTGATGTCGTCCACCTGAATGATAACTGCCGTGACTCTTCGTATGCCAATCTGGTGACTCCTTGTATTCCTAGCGTTTTGATTCAAGTGCGAAGGGCAAAGTTACTAGTGTGATAGTCTTTTTATTTGAGCCATGATTGGGAAAATCTGTTGTATTGGCATTTTGAGAATTCTGTTTTCGCAGTTTTACATTTTTTATCAGTGGGATTAATCTCTGTGTTTGTTCTGTTCTAAGGACATTTTGATTAATGTATATTCAATCTGCATACAATTGATATATGTTTGTAAGTCATCCTCTGTATGACAAGTATCTGTGAGATACCTGTAGCTCTTGTTTATTCTGTGTTTGTATAGCTGAAGTGATCAATCTGAGAAGTAGGTTTATTGATTGGATGTTGAGAGTATTCAATCATAAGCAAGTGTTATTGTAATTGATTTGAAGAACTCAATAAAGGGATCTTTTTTGGGTGTGGCTGGGTTTTTCCCTCGAGTAACAGGGTTTTCCCAGGATAAATTATTGTGCCCTTGGTTCTTTTGTGTTTTGCGTTTCAGTTCATTGCATTTATATATATTCTGGTTCAAACAATTAACAGTCTCTACCAATGCCCCATTCCAATCTCTATCGACTCCTTTGGAAAGTTCCTCTCCCACAGGCTTCTATGAATTTAAAAGCATTTAAACTACAGTGTTAGGGTAGACCCAAGTTGGTATTGATATGAACAAAAATTTATAATACTTTTGTCTCTGAAACTTGTTTATCATATGTGGAGATATTCTTGAGTCCAGTTGACCTATTTTGTGGTCCTCATGAATCCAAGAGGGGCTACTTGCTGGTATGTCGCATGAGTTTGTGTGATAGGACTTGCGTTATAGTAATAACTAATGTTCCCATATGTGTAAGTGTTAGTGTTGGTGTTAGTAGCATGTTATTTCTTTGGTTTGTAATGGGGTATCAGGAAGGTCATTGTCAGGTGGTAGAGAAATGGAGTTGAAAACAATGGCTTTATAAGCCATATGTCCAATCAATCTATTTTCCCATGTAAGTTAATATAGTGCTTTATTTAGTGTATTCATGGTGTAATTGAGTTCCTATATGTTCTCTGGTTTCCCTACGTTGTATTAGAGCCACAGATGGATGAAGAGAGATAAAAGCACTAGATCTTACTTTTGCTTTTCTGCTTTAAGGCATTGTTCTTACTTTGATCGGTGAGTGGAGGATGTTCTTCCGCATACAGTCCATGTTCATTCAGCACCAGGGCCATTATGATTCTTTGTCAATCAGTGGTTTTCTTCATCCTTTAAGCAATTTATATGGTCATAGAAAAGCAAAGATTTGGTTTACTACAATCCCGAGTCTCTTGGACTTCAATCCCATTCCTCTTGAATGGTGAATACAGCTCCAAAGTTAAGTGTTTTAACTTAAATGGGAAAACCTGGATACAAGTGAAGTTGTACATTTCTTTGTTATCAATCTGACTTTAACACGTGACTTAAAAGAGCAATGGTTCTGAGCTTTAATTGGATGGGTTGATCCCCTCACTCATTTGAAATTAGGAGCTTTTTTCAACAGATGCAATTCCCATTAATTGATGCACATGTGGTGTTTCTATAATAAGTGCTTCATTTAAATGACAGATCCTGGAGACAAGCGTTGAATATTTCTTAATGATCAATCTGATTCTGACATGTATATTAATAGAGCAATGGTTCTGAGTTTTTCTTTTGTACTGGCCAGGCTGATCCCCTCACTCATTTAAAATTAGTTGTTTTTAAACAGATGCAGTTTCCATTCATTGATGCACATATGTAGTGCTTTTACTAGCTGAGGCAAGAGTTGATTCGTTTGCAAGTTTTCTATTTTCCCTACATTTAGTTGGGCAATTTTGTTCAGCTATAATACCAGAGTATCATTTTTTTTAATTATTGATATGATTTAAATTCTTGGCCATTCTTGTGACTGAAAAGATTTTGAGCAGCATTTGAGGGATGATTTTTGCAATATTTTAAAGGCTATGGCACATTCTCAAATTTTAAGTGGATTATGAATTTTAGGCACAATTTCCAGCACAAAGGTTCAGTGTGCACATCACCTTTTTTTCATTGATGTCTGTTAGCTGCCTGAGCATATTGGTTGCTTGTTTTGCTGACCGTACAATGTATAACTTGTCAGGGAAAGAACATTGCTTTGGTCTGATTGTGTACAGAGCGGAGCACTAATGTATTTCCTGAACTAATATAGGTGCCATAAGTGTGAGCTGAGCAGCTGTCATATGCTTAAGATTTATTTGGTTAAAACATGATACATTGACAAATCGGTGATAAAAATTTAAGGATTATTGTGATAGGTCATGAGTTGAAATCCTCCCTCTCTCATTTTTATGATATATGCAAACAAGAAGAAATTCAGAGTTTATATTGTTGATTTTATAGCTAGATCGGATTCTAGCATAATTAAAATTAATTATTCAATTAGATCATCAGGCTGGGCCCAGTTTTTGCTTTTATCACAAGACACTATGTATTGATAAATTCACTTAATGATTTAATTGGGCTGGGCCCAAATTCGAATTACATTTCAATATATTTCTTGGCGCCAATCTGGGCCGACTTATGGAGAGTTTGTGGAGATTGCTCCATCTATAATCAAGGCATTGTCTTAGCGAATAAGATACACAAGCACAGCAATCATACCTTGCAGCGATCTCTTTCATAGCAATCATACATAGCAGCACAGCGAATATACACAGCACAGTAACAGCAATATACATCCAGTGATATTCAGCAATCAGGAATTATCAATACAACTGCAATTATTATCTTGCGACATCTAGCCATTCACGGGGTATAGACTTTTAGATCGGTGATCTGATTGGCGATCCACAGTTTGCATCATTGGCGATCTATCTCCTGCGATTTATATACTTCCTGAGATTGGTGATTATACTCCAATATGGATTGGCGATATTGATTGTAATTCAATGTTGATTGATTTGCTTCATCGATCGGGGATCTTCAGCAAATCTAAGATCTGCAATATTTGTGAGGTCTGTAATTGAATCTTGAAAAGCAATAATAGTTGATCTAATTGTTGCTGGCTTTTTCCTCCAAGAGGGAGGTTTTCCCAGGGTAATACTTTGTGTTATCGTGCCTTCTTTATCTGGTTATTTTGTTAAATTGTTATAGTTCTGATCTGATCACTAAAAGTTAACATATATTGTATTTGAAGACATAACAATTCTATTGTTAAAGATGATTTTTTGGTTGAAACCAACATCTTCAAACATTAAAATACTCATGAGAGAAAATGTTACCAACATCTTATATTGCTTTCAGGTAGATGTTCAAGTGGTGTTGCAGATGTTGCAATCCTCAGCATCAACAAGTTTTGGGGTCACATCATTGACTTCATTCATTGGGAAAATAAGTAACCACGCTAATTGTTTTGGTTTTCTTCTGGCAATATAAATTTTGCATGCCTTATGACTTTATTCATTCTCTTTCTAACTCATGTTTTCTTCCAAATGTTCTTTACTGTTGGCCCATTTATCCATTATGCTGGATTGTAAATAACCTTCAATTTCATGCCCATCAACCTGACAGAAAATCCATCTGATGGCTGCCTCATGCATGAGAATAATTTCACATACTCTTCCTTTCCTTCCTTTTGCTCCCTTTGTCAAAAACTGCTGATAACTCTTATTCATATACCTGGTACACACATCCCTCATGCCAACAGAGTTAGATCAGCAATGGAAAAAATAAATGTGCAGTCATCATGCCTTTGTGACATCCAGCCTCTTTGTTTCAAGGATTCTAGACCAAACTCTACTGCAGCTTCATTGAAGACAAAAAGGAAGGAAGCTTCTGCTTCCTGAACAACAAGAATCTTTGCAGCAGTGTAAGTATCTTCATCTCGGTTCAGAATTCAGAATTGTTTCTCTTAATAGTTTTAAAATTTCATGGATTTTTACTTCACTGGTGTATTTTCTTACAGTTATGCACTTGTCATACCTATGCTTTTTTCTAGCAACTCCCCATTTCTTATGCTTTTTATTTTGTGGTTCTTTCTCCGGATTGATTACTAATGTATTCTTCACAATGTGAATCACTAGTTTATTTGTTTTCTTGTGGTAGGTAAAAATTGAATCACAGTTCCAATGTGCTCTGATCTTGAGAGACCATGCTTCCCAAATCATCTGCCAGACTGTTAAGGCCCATGCTCGGATATCCTAAACTTGTATTGAATAACCTGTGAAGTCCCCTACTAAACCTATCAAAAAATCCAGGCTCGGTACTGAGCACCAATTACAAAAGTGACTAGAAACCAAACAATCTTCTACCTCTCATATTGGGAGTAAAGCCCTTAGAAATGTAAATGTAGAAGCTCTGACTTTCTAGGGATCCTCAAAATCCTGTAGCTCTCAAGACTTCCCCACTTCAAATTGCTATCCCTCGAAATCCTGTGAATACCAGAGCTAGACACTCCATCTCCAAGAATTCCATTGTTGTCACCTAGTTCAATTAGGCATGGATTACAAGGTCCTTAGGCGCTAATTGGTAAAATGTCAGGGAGTGACAAATCCATCAAGGAGGAGCTCCGGCCAGCCACTGGCAAATTTACTATTTTGAACTGTTAGTGTAGGTTTTATTTTCCTAGTGGAATATTTATTTTTTCCTTAGTCCTAGATTTTCCCTTCACTTTTATCAAGCTTTCTTAGGTTCATAAGGTGAGTTTAACTAGTATATAGTGTTAAGGTGTCCCCTTCCTTAAAGGGTTGAGCATTTACTATTTTTAGACTACTTGGTGGTCACACCTTATTAGTTGGATTTGCCACTTCCATCCTCCCCTTAGTTCAATATAAATTTACTATCTAGCTTGTATTTGGCATTCTTTTTCATACATTGTGATGCTCTTGCATAGGTTGGCATTCATATACTTTGGTACATGCAGTCATGTTTATGCAGCATCTCTTTAAGCTCCTAATGTAATCTTGTTATCTTGACATTTGCATAGCACTTGAAATCATGGGCCTATAATTGCTTTGTTTCATTTACAGTTTTATAACTTATCTTTCTCATATTTCTAGCATGGTACAGGAGCTTTGGTTTTGAGAGTTTTGAGTACTTGGATTCTTAATTAAGAGATTGGAGTTTTTTTTTATGATCTTGTAAATTCTCATATGCTCTTCTCTTGTGCTTTCATACAATCTTGAGAATCGGAAATAGTTTGCAAAGATCACATAATCTTATATTTGTAAGAGTGTTTTTTGGTGAGATCTAGTGATTGCAACTATTTTTGCTATAGTGATAGCATTTTTGGCTATTCCATTGCATTTGGGGAGCTTCAGAAATTCAGATCTGACTTTTGTTTCACTCAATTTGGCCACCATATGACACAGTAGCAAACAAGGGTATATTAAACAAATGGTACATCTTATGCAATTTTCTTCCTCTTATCATGCACTCACAAACAATCTTCTTCTCTGCTCAAAATGGATCAACAAACAGTTCCAATTTTGATGCCCTACAACTATGTGATTGGAAAAGTAAAGTAACAATCTACTCGAAAAAGATGGATTGTATTAGGGTTACAATGGGACTAGAAATTGAACCAACAATTGATGCAAAAAATGTAATTTTCAGAATTTAGGCAGAGCAAAAAGAAGCAGAGAAGATTTTACATACAGAATAATAGGTTTCTTTTCTTCATATTGTTCAATCATATACATTACCTTTTTATAGTAATTTCATCTCCTAGTTTATAGGAGATTTCCTATAAACATTCCGATTTTAGTGATATACGATTCCTAACAAATCATAACAAATGCTCACAGGTGCTAACAAACTAACAATATACTATTATATGTATCCTAAAGACACACTAATAAACTTAAATATATGGGAATAATGTAACATTCCCAACACCCATCCTTAATGAAAAACCTAATAGATTTTGTCATTACATCAATTTGAACACACACAAAGTCACTTCTTTAATGAACTTGGACATACAAATAGTTCAATTATATGAATCCATCCTAGAACCCATAGATAGTTTGTCTCTATAGATCCATCATGAAATCTACAGACAGTTGACAAAGCAACCTCTACATATAGACCTATATTGAAATCCACAAGTTGCATCATGTGTCAAAGAGCTTTATAATAGATCTATACTGAAATCTATCAAGCTTGTCAAGGTTCCCTTAATGTTCGCATCAAATCAAGACAACTCACAAACTACACTTGTTATCACCATCAAGCTAGTACAAGTACACCTGCTACCCTTGTACCTTCCTAGGGGTTTTTTTCCACAACTTGACAGAGATTTGGCACAACACCTCTTTTGTCCTACATTGTCCATCAAGACTAGTTGATGACTTCAAAAAAAACTTTGACTGACACATTTTAAAAATAAATCTTACAAATAAGTAATAACACTCACACTTAAAAATAACATTTTGAAATGTAAATCCCTCATCAAATGTTTGAGGAACGTCACCACCACCTTCATCAGTATCACACTCTTCAATGTTTTCAGATGCGATCAATGCTTTTGGGCTTGTGCTTCTCAAGTCCTTAGCCCTTTGAAAATGGATGATTTCAATATGACCCTTTTTGTTACAATAGTAACATGTACAACAATCTTTGGATGAGGATTCTATCTTTACTATTGATGTGTTGACTTTGGTTGACAACTTTTGTTGAATTGGTGTCCCTTGGATTGAGCCACAAAAGAACTTTCTGTGTCTTGTAAGTAAAAACCTTCAACTTGCATCTATCTTCTTTCCTTTTGCGGAACTAAAGATGATACTTTGTCAAATTCAAGTGTCTAAGTTTCTACAATCAAGTACAGTGATTCAAAAAGAGCTCCATTAGATGTTGGCAACCCTCTTGGTACTATCTAACCATATCTTCATTGAGATGATATTTCTGGATTCGATTGTGTGTGTATTTTTAGCATCAACGTTTCGGATCACACTCTGTGATCCATATCTTCATTGTGTATCTTTTCTTCATAGACACTAGTTGATTATGCACATCCTTAAGATGCATGATACAGTCTGAAATTGAACCTCCTTGCAACTAAGAGGAGTATAGTTGATTCTTCAAAAACAATGATCTGCTTGCTTCCGAAGCTTGGTACTTATCACACAACTTGGTCAACAAATCTGCAATAGATTCTTCATTGTCAACTCCAGGAATCAAGTCATCTCTAATAGACAACTTTAGTATCCACAAGGCTTTGTTATGACACCTGTCATAATCTTCAGCGTTGCTCTTTGATTTGGCCTCTTTTCTGAGTAAAACCTTTGCAAGGTTCCTATACTCACAAATTGTCAAAATCTTATGACTCCAAACACTGTAGTTTGTCTAAGTCAATTTTTGTGACTCTGGTAGCAACACCTGACAACCTCTACCTACATCTGGTAACTAATCTTTTCACAGAACATTTAAAGTCAGAAATGAATGCCCATGGTTGGTTGCTTATGTCAGGGAGAAACTTATTGTAGAATTCAGTTTGCAACGAGATGGTGATTTCGACCAGTGTTATCTGGGGACACATTTCCAGCAAAAATTGACCCGTCCCTCGGAAACTTCCGGAAACCTTTCCCTTGGCTGTCCCATTAAATTAATGTTTCAGTTTTGATAATTTGTTTGATTTCCACTCTCATGTGAACTCTAAAGTTAAATTATTTAACACAAAAATTATATGTTAAGGTTCTATAATTTATATAAGCATGCTTTATCCATGTTTTTATATGAATATTTAAAATTTTTCTATATATTTTAAATTGTCCCTATTTTTTATATAGCTGTTCCCACTGCCGTCCCCTGCTCCAAGAAAAAAAAAATCAGTTCCGGAAACCCGTTTCCCCTTCCCCCCGTCTCCCTGTCCCAGAAACCTGGGGTAACATAGATTTTGACCCAGTTATTCCACCTGCCACCTACTCCTCACAATTGTTATGTTAATTTCTGTTTCAAACTTCAATATTAGAAGGGGGTACGCCCTCTATGACCTGTGTTTAAACTAAGACAGCTGTTCCAGACATTTTGCAGATTGTGGTTATAGTCATTATTTGTTTTATGCTAGTGATTATCACAGCACAAGTAGTATCCTACCTTGGGCTACTTGGATTTTCCTGAATACTGGATTTGTGTTTCTACAACCAGTTGGAAGGCTGCTTAACAGTTACTCTAATTATGTACAGCTTCTCGTCTTTGTAGAAAAAATTGTATTCGAAAATTTTGGCTGACAATGTCTGCATAGTAGTGTACTGTACCTGATCACCAACACTGAAAATTTTCCTCTAAGAGGTCATATAATGTTATAGCAAGTAAACGTTGGCCTCTTTCTAACAAGAATGCTACCTTCCTAGTGTACTACACAATTTCATATGAATATTATTTTTTTAATTTATTAAATTGGCTAATCTTAAGAATATAAGTTGGAAATGAAACTACAATAAGCGGGACAAGAAACTAGTAAAACAGACTATTTGAGAGGTGTAATTTATTTGTATGGCCTTACTTTTACGTTTTAAGGATATTCAGCATCAAGGGTGAACAAAAATGACACTATCAAGGATGGCATTGCTCGCCTTCTAGAAATGTGGATTTCTCCCTTAGAACTTTAGTAACTTACGAGCATATGGTCACACGCACAACCAAAACCTTGAGTAGAACCCAGCAAATATTGAATTTACAAAAATAACCAATTCCAAACCTTACTTGTGAAAGTGCAGAGAACGAAAACAATGTTAAGTTGTTAACTGTAGCAGAATTTTATTTACATAAGCGACATCTGGAAGGGCTGAGAAAACCTACCTTGATAAGTAGGAGATATTTTCCACAGCAAGTCAAATTGTGATATTGCTATCAGGATTCAACTGTGTAGTTTTTTAGTCAAACTCATTGACCTATGTTTCATGAGTAGTGGTTCACACAAACCCATCTCTCATGAGAATGAATGGAACACTTAACACTCATTGGATCTAGGTGATGCTCACAGAGATGAAGCACCAGAACTTCCTTGGTTAGTCTTTCTTGAGTAGTGATTTAGTTAAAGGCTGTAGGCCATATGAGAACGAGTTTTCCTTGAGAAGAATTTATTTGCCCATATTCTAGTGACTCTAGTTTTCAAAGTTGATGTGGTTTTCTGGGGCATGTTAATTATGTAAGCCTCCTCAACGCTGTGACTCATGCCCCTCGTATTAAATGTACACTGTTTTATATTACTGCAATGCAAGTCTCAGTCTCTTTGAAAAGGGTAATCAGTTACTAATCCATAATTCACCTACAAGCTGTGCAGAGGGCTTATGAAAATGTATCCATCTAGGGTACACGAGCCATCCGTATGGAAAGAGATTATATGCCATTTACAATAACAAACTACAGCAAAGAGAAAAGGGCTCAGAGAAACTTTTTTATCTAAATACGGATCAACCTGTATATAGTGTCGTTCCTGATATTTGTCTGACCTCTTGACAATTGATTGGAATTAAAATAATATATACATCAATGTGGCACGCCTCATATAGAGTTTTGCACTCACTAGACAGAACCGGCTGAAACCGTTTTAAACGTTATTGAGACTGTAAGGACATACGTTTAGCTGACTCACCTCAATCACAAAAAAGAAAAGAAAGATAGAATTATCCTCCATTTTAAAAAAACACATTCAATAAACAGAGCCCAATTAATTTATCCACTACCCAATTGAACTTCAGTTCGTATTCTGTAAGACATTTCTATTTGGTAGAAGGATTCAATTATGTGTATGAAACAGGCATACAACAACCAAAAAAACAAACGAAAACCTAAATACCTTAGAGAAGCTGCAGACATGGAAAGGAATTGCCCAAGCATTCTTTTTGTCCACATCCCTAACTTCCTCACTCCTACATAAAACACCTCAAACTGAACTAAAATTGCTCCAAAATGCAATCGTGGATGTCTTTGCGGAACTTACGCTTTTCAAATTGTAGTTCCTCTCCGCCAAATAAATCCTTCCTAATCAAAGCTGCAGTGCAGCCAAGTTCTGCCGGAGAGTGTAAAGGCCGTTTTGATTGAATGAAGGAAAGAGAGATTCTAATGATTTGAGAAGATTAAGGGTGGAGTTTCATGGAGGGGGGTTTACATTTTTAAGGATTATTTTAAAGTAGTGAATTTTGTGTTCTTCCTTATGTAAAAGATTAAGTTTTATAATTTGGTGTTCTTATAGATTATATTATTAAGTATGTTGAGCAATGAATAGAAAAAAGAAGTGTTAAAGATTAAGAAATTTGAGATGATTGACAAGTGGTAAAAAAACCGTTTAAGCTAGTGAGGCAATAGCTCTATCGTGTTTAATTTGCTTAAATTTATAGTTCTAAAATATAAGGGCTATTATTTTTTACAAAGATTCTAGTTAATCTTGTACCAATTTTTATTTTTGTTTCATGTGACCTCTTAGTCTTCATAAATAGATCTTGAAGCTCCTCCATGGGACTCCACCCAAAACAGTTTATAGGATGGAGAAAAACATCTTTAATTTATCTTCATACTTTTTTTCATATATGATCTCACTATTGATTTTAACAAGGATGTCGATTGTCTAGTTAATCTTTTCTTCCTCAAATAATTTGTACATGTTGTAAACCTTCAAGTGGTTTTCTTACATCCTTATTAGTTGTGCATTTCATTGTGAAGTGTCATTTCATTTATGTTACTTTCTTATTGCATATTATGGAGACTCTTTCTTCCCAAATTTACTTGGGTATCTTCCACCTCATCCTGAATTGTGCAACTATACTCTCGCTTTCCCTTTAATATTAGCCATGACTATGGTTTCCACCATGGTCCTTGGGTAGATTAAACTCTTTGATGAAGCATGTTCTTTTCACCCAATTTGTTATTGTCCACATGGCAATTCTAAAATTTTCAATCACACAATTTTTTATTTCTTCATTGTTGTCAGGACTCCTTGCAAGTCGATGCCCAACTTGTTCATCCTATTGTTGTTTTGTTTCATCCAAGTTTTCTTCATATGGTATAGAACCTCCATTTTGGGCCAATGATGGTTATCCACATTTTCAACCTTTTTTAAAATAAACTACCAATCGGGTTATTGTCGATGCCCCTAAATTTTCAATGGAAAAGTTCCTTCTTCAGGCAAAACAATTTCATATGGGATTGTGTGTAATGCCCCATTATAGGAGCCTTTTGAACAAGGACAAGGCACTTACTAAAACATATATAATATTTTTTTATTTTTTTAAAACAAGAAAAATTAATAGGCTAATACAATTGCTTTCAAGTATGTGTCACTTATAACCATATAACATCACATGTACAAATTATGAGATAAACCAATTGTGCATCTCATAAAAGTAATAACGCAAGACCACACCTACAACCAAGAGTTCCAAGATGACTCACTTTACTAAGTCATTTAAACATCAATTAAGAGGATTCGATGTTAACCAATCATATAATTAGTCATTAAATCACAAGCTAATTTTGATAATTCAACTAATTAAGACAACATGATAGCAAGATCAAACTCTAAGCACTGACAAACAACCCAACAACCAAGCACGCGACTAGCTTAGGTGGAGACACCAAAGGTAGGTATAGGTGTTGATCTGCACATGCACCAATCTGAAATTGGAGACGTCGATCCCTAGTGATTACTAATGGAGACTGAGATGTCTCAATCCAAAGAGGTGGAGGCACCAATCGTCAAGCGGAGACGCCGATCAATACAAACATTAGTGACTAGGGGTAGGCAACGATCTAAAAGTCTCTTCTAGACTTCAAGTTCTTTCAATTAGGCACTTCACCATCAAGGATACTTAGCCTAATTACTAGCTAATATATAGTCCTGCTAACATCGGGGAATGACTAAATCATACTTCGAGCCTACTCAAATGTATCTACGTTCACTTTAGAGCACCAATTGATGTGTGCCAATGATAAGATATAAAACCAAATGAAGATTACATGATAAATGTACAATACTCATCATTCTTGGTACCAACATTGGCATGTGCATAAACCTATACAACCATAAAAATCATTCTAATATTACATTTCCTTCATTATGTGGATCCTTTATTCATGATTGCATTGCATAGGACATGTGTCCTCTAGATACATAAAAAGACATGATATGCATAAACCAAGTACCAAAGAGAATGAGAGAAGTAGATAACAAAGTGTTGGAATAATCAGGCCCTAAGATTACTAAGAGGGGGGGTGTGAATCAGTAATCTAACAATAAACACAAATCTAATATGATAAAACTTATCCTTCATGTCCTCACCACATGTATGCAATAAGTAACCTTTTTTTGTAATAAAACATACATTGAGAAATAAGCATCCACACAAATTCAACACATAACACAAGTATTTTTCATGTGGAAACCTAAAAGGGAAAAATTGCGGTGGGAATGATGCCCATGAGTAATAAAGTACTCTTTTAAAGTACGCCATGTTAAGATCTTACCTCTGTTAGGAGCTTACAATAAAGTTTGGTTAAGAACAAACCATGTTTTGATTAAGAGAAAATCAGGTTTTAAAGGATCTAAAACCTTTACAACAGAGAATAGCAAAACATCTAAACAACCCCCAAAGAAACAATAGAAAAGACAAAGAAGAAGAGCTAAAATAGACAAGCTGGCAGCCTTAACAAAAAGCCAGCTGACCTAACACCAACAACCCGATAATATACAAACAAAGCTAGACAAAAAAAAAGAACAATAGAATTTTTTGAGAAGCTCAGTCTCTTCAATCACCATAAGGTCCATGTCAACAATAGTCAACTTCAGCTCCTCAAAATCTTTGTTGTTCTTGACTCCTTTTTTATTGATGCTGGATCTAGTCTTCTTTCCCAACCTTGTCCACCTCAATAACCTAAGATCCCTTCTCTTCCTCTATCTTACCTACCAGAATTTTAATATGCTTCGCAAAAGCTTTTAGAATTTTATAGCTCTACTCTCCTATCATTTTTAGACTATCCTCTACTTTGGCCATCTTAGTCTCCTTAGCCACAATCCTTTGTTCCATGTTATTATCCTTCCAATGATCCAACTGGGTGATCCTATTCTCAATAGTTTGGAGTTTGGATTCTAACGAGTCCTTCAAGTCTTCAGCGTGCCCAATAGCTTGAGTCATCTCCTCCATACACTTTGGGAAGGATTTATCTTTACCAAAACCCATAGCCTCAATAATTTGAAGTCATTTATGAAAGTCATTCACTTCCTCCTTCAACTGCAAATTGTTATCAATGATCCATTCAACTATATTACTGAAACTCATCACTCCTAGTTTGCCAGTCGAGATGAAAAAGGTGTCTTGGGTCACATTTTCCTTTAGCAAATCCTCTTTATATTTCCCGCTACCATCATTTTGTTCAATATAATTATTTCCAAGCATATTGTCCTCCCTTGTATCTTTAACATTTTCCCCATGGGCTCCCAAACCCTGTTAGGAGCCACCCGGTTAAGGGATTTACCTCTAGACCTGTTAGGAGCTTTACCCTGTTAGGAGTAGCCTTGTTTGAGAACTTCAAACACTAGCTAAAGTTCCACCCTGTTAAAGGATTTACAAAAAAGATCTATTAGGATCTACCTGGTTAAGGGATTTAACGAGCTGCAACTATTAGGGAACAACAAGAAGGTTGATCTAGAAAATAGCACCAATGCCTTGCTTGTACATATCCAATTAAGCTCACACTTCTTTCTCTCTTGCAGATTCACCTCTCCTCTGAATCACACCTCTTGATTTACTATCTGTCTCTGCCACACGTATAATCTATGTTGCTTATTTTTCCATACATACTAAAAAAATACATTACAAAATGATATTAATACCACTAGTACAAAAACAGCAAAATTAGACTAAAAAAACTACTAAAAATCACATATAGATGACCAATTTTGATCACATGACCAGTAATAGTTTATTGTCAGTCATTTGTAACACCACCAAATTTGTCACTAAACAAATTTTAGTCATTTGTTGGTTGTTTTGAATGATCAATTTGGTAGTATTTTTACTCATTAATTTAGTCATTTGTTGTTGTTAATTGGTCATTCATTTAATCTTGATAGTCATTTATTTAATCATTAAAATCATTAATTTGTGTCAATTGGTAATATATTTAATCATTTGTATCAACTAATTTCCATCCATTGGTAGTATATTTGATCATTTTAATCATTAATTTAGTCGATGTTGTTAATAATTAGTCATTTATTTAATCACGTTAACACTTAATTGATATTGATTGGTAATATATTTAGTCATTTGTATCAACTAATTTCCATCCATTGGTAGTATATTTGATCATTTTAATCATTAATTTAGTCAACGTTGTTAATAATTAGTCATTTATTTAATCACGATAACAATTAATTGATATCGATTGGTAATATATTTAGTCATTGTCACTCTTATGTTTCCACTACTAATAGTATATTTAATCACTATTATATTTTGGTTCTCATTAATTGGTATTAAATTTAGTTGTGATATAAATAATGTATTAAATTACATAAATTTAATAATGCAAAAAAGGCATATATTAAACTTGAAGTAAACCATAAAAGAAATTAAAAATATATTAACATATACAAACAATATTCAACATCATGAGAAAGAAAGGTAATCTGCAATTTAAAAATATAATATGTATCAAGTAATAAAATGTCAACGTTGAGAGTATACATAATTATATCTAAAAATATCAAAGTTATTAAGAGTTTCCAACTCATTAAATGCACCATGAATGTCTGGTATCTAGTGCATGATAAACATCAACTAATTCATTTTCTCCAAAAAATTTATTGGCCACCGTGCAAAGGATCCTTCTTTCTCTTTTAGACAGATCGCTCCATCTAGTTTGTCTTCATAAACAAGTGGTACGTTACTTGTGACCCTCACAAGTTCTACATTTGCATCACTCGTTCCTTTCAAGTGTTCTCCATGTATGATAGATAGTGAATGGATCCGCCCAACACCAACAACAACACTATCAAATGGATCCAACACTCTGACTTTATCTCCTTCTTGGAGTTCATGAATATTTTTCTGCAAAGACAAAAAGTGCATAGGTAATTATGTGACTTATTAACATAATAATTATCACATAGGTAAACATTTGACTTATTAACATAATAAAACAACCATTACTTGCTCAAATAGTACTTGCATGTGTTAAAACAAATACCATGAAATACACAACAATAAATAAAACTCACCTTGCTTTTAACATGAAGTCTTCTTTGAATATCATATAGATCCTCATCTAGTTCAACATGTTCACTATCAACATCCTTCTCAAATTGTGGAGCTTTATAGATAGGTCTATTGAGAGTGTCTTTTCCTGTATCCACAGTAGACTGAAGAGAAAACAAGTACAAGTCATATGCTGGAAGAGGGTATGATATGTAAACCTTGGCAAGAAATAAGTACAATTCTAAATTGTGCAATGAAGATAGCTAATAAATATTGTGACAAATTAACTTACATTTGGAAAAATGCAAAATCTATAATTATTTGTTTAAAATAACATTTCAAGCATGAAGATTAGGATAGATAATTGACAACTATTACATTACCTCAACTTTACCACAACTATAACTGTGTCGATCCACATTCATGTCCACTAATTCATCGCAATCGCTGTCAATATCAGCAGCTTTGTTGGCATCAAAGCATTTTTGTGCAGCTTTGATAGAATTGCTCTGCACGTGGTTAAATTGTTAGTAGATAGATCAATGCAATGGTAGATTAAATGCAATGGTGGTATTTTCTTCCATGTCCTACCCTATAGGCATATATAAAATAAAATCATTGAAAATAGAAATCATTCCTTCATAATGATATTAAACCATGTTTGTTATAGCATGATAAGTTGTAACAACTCCAAAATATAGGCATACACTAAAATAACATTATAATTAAAGCATAAATGGCTTAGAAGATAAGCATACCTTAGTATTGAATATCTAGTTATTAGTTACCTTATTAACACCTATATTTGGAGATAAGTGAAAGCAAGTGCATTAAAAAGAGATTCCAAATATCTATTAAATTGAGTGATAAGCATATATAATAATTCAAATATAATAAGATAGTGAGAAATGACCTGTGGAGTCTCGTTTCTTCTTAACCGTAACATTCTCTTTAATTCCTTGACCATCTTTTCCCAAGCCTTCACCTTCTTTCCAAACCTTGCAAAGAACAAGCAAAGGGAAAAAAATGAGAAACTTACATAAGACATGCAAAAAACAATATGTACTTACCTTTTAGAACCCATAACATAAACTTAAGTTCAAATATAGACAACAACATAATAGAAGATGGTCAAAGTCGTGGGTTTCCTGAAGTCGTAGATTAATCATCTCAATATGAAGTCGTAGAGATTACTTAGATTACTTGTCTCAATATAAAGTCGTAGAGGGATGTTGTTGTTTAGAAGTAGAGAAAGCAATTCAAACATACTAGCAGTAAACATACTAATAGACAAAAAGAGGATGAATCTTCTTTGCTTACCCATAATCTTCTTTGCCTATGAGCTCAGCCTTTGACGCAACACAACAGAGAATGCTATTGATATGCAATGAAAGATGCAAAATGAAGGTACTTTAAACCTCAAATGAGTAATCTACAACTCAGAATGGGTATCAACCTTTGTAATCAAACATATGTTTTTAACTCAAATAATTTAAAAAGTTTCTCTGAGGTCCTCTAATACGACATGGTTCTCTAAGGTTTTGAATTTTTTATCCTGAAAAACATGTGATGCTTTCATCAAGATGCAAAATAATGATTAAATCCTCAGATTTATGATTGAACACATAGGTTTGCACTGATGTTTGCAACATGTTTCACAAAAAATACCTAACAAAAAATTACCGTAACAACATACTAGTTGACAATGCTAAAAAATTTAAAATAAAAGACAAAAACTTCACCAATGTTATACCAATTTTGAAATTGATGCTTCATCAAAGTTCAACTCTAGGAGTGGGGTCCCACTTTTTAGTATCCCCATTTTTTATTGGGATCATTAGACTTCTCATTATGCCTCTAGTCTTAGGAACTCCTAATCCCTTAATGGGGCTTGGCACAACAATTTCCCAATGCTTAAGAGCACTAATTTAGAGGGACAAATGGGGGATTTTGCTTTAGCCTTTTGTTAACAAGGCCAATGCATAAGTTTCGATAGCTGTGCATATCTGGTTCCAACACCTAACCCTTGAAGAGGCTTGATTTTTGAATAGTTGTGCATTGCACTCCAACTAGATACCCTAGAGGGTAGTCTTGGCCATAAATTCCAAAGCCTACTAAGATCTTTAGAGCCAACTATCTAGGTGCTTATAAGTGTCCTTATTGAAGCAAGCATGACCCATGCCAGCCCCATCATATCAAAAGACTTAAACATATTTTTGGGGAAAATGGACAATGAAGCAAAATACGGGCCATTGATTTGTCTGCTTGACAGCATAAGTTGTACCTAGATGGCCGTGGAAACTTCTCTTGATTAAATTATCATGATTTAACAATTTCTAAGAGAAGCTCACCATCTAAGGCATTCCATTTTGGAGGCCCTCCCTTGTACCACAACAACCTTTGAGACTAATGTTCTAGTGCAAAGAAACACCTGTTCTTCAAAAGAGAGTAACATGGGAAAACTTAATAGACCTGACGTAGAGCCCTCCACTATCACCCTAAGGAGATCAACTCAACTTGAGGATTCAACAAACTACTTGGAATCCACTCAAGGAATTAACCTCACTTAGAGATCAAATAAAGTTCTCTGACTTGGTAGATCACTTCCACATCCATACTTATGAGTTCATTATCTCAATTCCTCAATCCAATCTCATCAGACTTCAAATACCCTCCTGGGTCACCTAGTGCACCTAGTGTACCTA
Organism: Chamaecyparis obtusa; assembly: GCA_027943335.1. Lineage (NCBI taxonomy): Eukaryota > Viridiplantae > Streptophyta > Pinopsida > Cupressales > Cupressaceae > Chamaecyparis > Chamaecyparis obtusa. The sequence goes on from BSBK01004861.1 coordinate 294,569, forward strand.
ATGCCTCCAACATACCAAATATCCAACCAAACTCCTTCCACTAATTATAACACCTTGTATCACCTTAACATGGTCTATCTACCATGATCCAACTCTCCACCAACTCCCAACAACTCACCTTTCACCATTTTGCACTTTAGCCCTTCTAGACCTGGCTAGTAGCCTTGTCAATACTGAAATCTTCAAATTTCATGAAACTTTCCCAAACACCCTGGTAATGTCTTTATATTTTCTAATACCCTTTTCATATTTATTTAACCCCTATCAACCTCAAGCTTTCATCTCTTGACTGGTGAACCTTTCTACTGCTGATTGCCCTCTTTCCTAGGCCTAATTAGCCCCCTTTATCAAAGCAACCCTATACTCCACTACTCTCCAAGACTCTATGACCTTAAACAGTTTTATATTAGGATTCCAAACCACCAATTTTTGACTTTTTCTGGTCACACCACTCACCCAACTCTCAAACCATTAAACCCTTGTTCCTAGGGTCATAAATCTAGGGCTTTGTGGCAAATGTCCTTCTCGGCAACACACAAGTTCAAATATGGTTCAAACAATCTCCAATACATCCACCTAGTCATATTATAACATCACATTCTTACTCCAGCCATCAGATCACTCATGTCCACCATTTGGTGCTTTTCCAATACACCTTACCACTGTGCATTCACCAGTCCCTTACTGTTCCTTCTCTTCCTTCACTTTCCCTGCAAACAAGCATCAATCCCATGACATCTATATTACAACATCTGACTTCTCCCACCAATCATAGAAGTCACATTGGTGGGAGAGTCATTTCACTTGGTGAAAGACAACTCAACTCGCTGTTTACAGTGGTAAATTTGAACACTGTTGATACACCAGTCAATGTTGACTTGATCTAAAACCAAAACAAAAAAAAGTTAAGGGCATAAAAATGTAGCAATAATACCAGTTAATGTATCACATTTCCCTTTAACCAACTTCACATTAGTATTAAACTATAATAAACTTCAAATATCTTGGCTGTCTGCTGTGACCAGTCTCTGTTCCTATACCAGAGAGTTCCTGGTATTACCAGTGATAGAAAAATGCAAAGGCAATACAAAACAAGTGAAATAAAACAAAATGAAATGTCTCAACCCAAAGCAATCCTTATTTTCATTGTCACCAAACACAACAGTTTACTATTGTTGACTATACCCATAGGGACAGTGAGACAGAGTTGCAGGAAATTTAATTCTTATTCATCATGAACTCATTTCTCCATTTCATATTAGATAGCAAATCATACTCCCTCCTCTCTCCCCTTGGATCTACCACCAAATAAACATAAATCTCCTGAATAAACTGACAACAACCTTGTAACTATCCCTAACTGTCATCATAACTGACTGTTAATAGTGTAAACAAGAAAAATGTTGTCAAGTTGACAACAAAGTTGTCAACTCGACACCATAAACATATAGTGCTAAAACTTAAAACTTCTAAAGGTTTTAATGATAACCTTTATCACCTTATAACCTCTACTAACCTAACTAGCCCCATTAAGCCCATTTGGCTTATATTGCCAACATTGGCAATTTTTACAAATATTGCACTTTTAGGGCCTATGACAATATTTAGAGGCTTTAATAGCCTTGTTACATATTTTAAGACCCCTATAGATCATTTTCAACAACCACTAACCTAGGATCAACAAAATCTATTCCTAGGTACCTTCTAGACTCAATATTGCCTTTAAGGCTTACATTTATGATTTGTTTACAAAATGATCAATGGATGATCAACATAATATTTCAAGACCATGAGAATTCTTATTACATGTTTTAATGACCCTTGAAGGCCATTTGTCTTCAACACCTCCCAGGGATCCATTAGTGACCCCATTGCTCTTCCTGCCTCTTGGATTTGACCTTGGTGCTCCTACACCAAGACCCCAGAGGGGTGCCCATTCCATCTAGCATAATCCTAACAATCCAAACTAGAGATAACTATCATCCAAATGGACTCAATCATACTAGAAACTCTTCCCTATTCATAATGTATGACTGTGCACTGCACTTTCCTGCAAAAATAGAAAGTCTCTATTCTATCTCTAACAAGCATTGAAATCATAGATTAACCAAATATCAAAACAACACTAGAAGTAGAGATATACTAAAGCCATAGTACCTCTTTTTAAACTATTAATACTTATGGTAAATTGAAATGTGATGACAAACCTGTAAAAAATTGTTAAAATTAAGTAGGCAAGCATTTTTTATTTTATTTTAAAATATATGTTGAATTCTTTTATTTTGACGATAAATTTTGATGGTGCATTTTTTATTTTATTTTAAAATATATGTTGGATTCTTTTATTACCGTAACAACATACTAGTTGACAATGCTATAAAATTCAAAATAGAATTAAATGAATAGAGCCTCTTACCTGATTTGAATCCATAAAATTATGGACATTCCATGTAGAAACTATAGGCTTAACAGAAGTGGCCAACTATGATACTATCTCAGCCAGTCCATCCATACACACAGCAAAGGCAGCCAACTGGGATACTTTCTCAGTGAGTCCATGTATACAATTCATTGTTTGTTCATACCCATCGTTTGAGCTAAAATGATCTGCAAAGGCTATTACATGACGTGCAACAGATGGCTGTGAGATCTCATTTGATGGACTAGATTTCCAACTCATATTGTTGTTCAATCTAGGATCCAATGTTTCCATATAATTAACAATTTCTTCTACACTTGCTTCTTTGTTATTATTTTCCATCTACAATACAACATTAATATCAACAAATAGTTAGTTCAATAAATAATTCCAATAAATATTCACATAAATTGAACCAAAAAATTAGGCACTTAATCCAAATTTGTCCTTTTTAGCCTGCAACCCACCTCGGCCAAATGTGTATCCAGCTGTTACATTATCTCTTGCTCTCTTGCCTCTACAACTTTTAATCAAATATTCTTTAGAATCATGCTTTCTTTCAATGCCTCCCATTGTCTAGGAGATAGAGTAGATTGTAACCTGTCTTTCCCATCCATGATAGTTTTTCTGCAAGTGTATCTAAAATTATTCATCAAAATTCTCATTTTTTTCTTGTAATATCTTCGAGAGATTTTTCCACCAGTAGTCTCGAAATTATTTTCCATCTTTTATATGACAATTTCCACATTTCGTGGATCTTGATCTGCAAAGTTTGCCTTGAAAATATCCAAATGGGTTCTACATCGCATGCCCAACTCAGAGGCCCACCTTGCAACATTTTTCCCAATGGGCTCGCCATCTCTTGATACCTCAACCAAGAATGGCTTCTTGCCTTCTAATTTTCTCTGTTTTTCATCCCTCTCTGTAGATCTATATAAATTTTGACTCCATCTTCTCCTTTTGACAAAAGCAAGCACATCTTCCATATTTAAACCGCTGCCAATATTTTTTTCTGATTTATTAGTTCCATCAGAAGATGTAATAGGTACATTGGATGCAAGCAATATCTCTTCATTCCTTTCAGCAACCTGAAATTCACCATCTTTACCCACATTAAGTGTGTCATGAGTAGTTATATCACTACCTATCTTTGTAGACTTTTCCTCAAAGACATCCTTTATCACTCTTGCAAAAAGCTTTTGCATATTTTTTGTTCCTTGACTCCCATGTTTTTCAATAATCTCTTTGAGACTTTGTGTTAAAAGATCTTCGTGATGTTGTGGATCACCATGTTCTATATCCAATTGTGCATCACCATGTACTTTATCAAGATGCACATCACTATGCATTATACCTGGCTACACATCATCACAACTATTGTTTCCACCAAGTGCATGTGTTGTTGAATCACAAATTCATTGGCTTCTACGAGTTGTCGACACTCTATCTTTGATTTCCTTTTGTTTTCCTTTTTCATTTCCTATGCAGTTTGTTTCTTTCCTGTATAACCAAAAATATCATATTATATCTTGTATACATAAAGCTCAAGCCTATAAATTTTCAGTAAACACTATTAAATAATAACATACTACTCACTGGATTTACAACTTACCTGTTTGTTAATCCAAGCTGTGACAAATATTCATTATTCCTTGCCACACGTTTTCTATGAAACTTCTCATACTCTGTCAATAGAATTTCAACATTCTCACCACTATCATCTAATTTGGGCCTCACATTCTTTCTCCTCATTTCCTGAAATCCAAATAAGTGATAATGTATAAATCAGCAACTTGAATCAAAATGTAAACAAAGACAAATTTCAACAACTAAATGCTTGACAAGATACTCAAAAAGAGCTTTGTTTGACATGATCTGAATAGTCTACATAAGGACAGTCAGCCTTATAAGGACAGTCAAACAGTAGAATAAATCTAAACTTCCATCTCCTCAAGCCCATGGCCCTGATGTGCATCAATTTATGGACAAAGCCCATATTTACTGACTACAACAGTTCAAATATTTCATGTAACTGTTCAGTCACATTAATGGCTTAAAGTCACCTGCCAAACATTGCATGAGACCTTGAAACCTCATGGTACAGTTAATGTACACCATCTCCTTCATCCTTGTCTAAGAGAGGAGGTTATTCATGCGTGCAAAATGAAAGGGATCACATTTTGTGTGCTCACTGCTTTCCCTAAGGAGGGTTTGAATCAGTTTTAATCAAATGAAGATAACTTTTTCTATACTCAATCAAATGAACTCCTTCAAAGCCCAAATTACTCTAGATTAAAAATATTAACATGTCCAAATAGAAAAGTTTCAAAACAAATCCATTAAGCCCATTGTAATCATATTCAAAGTTGACTGTTGCAGAAAAAGAACATGAAAATGTAGAACCTAAACACTTTTATTTGATTCACACTCCGAAATCCTGACCACCTACATTTCTTGGGCTATCCCCCATACAAATAGGCCTCTTTCAATGTTTAAAAGACTGGCCAACTACCTGTAACTTCCTACTAAACCGACTACAATCAGTTGGAACCGTCAGTACTCAGCGATTACAAAGGTTTTAAAATGTTGTCAACCCGACAACCATATATCTAATGACTCCATATACTTGCAAATGACTTTAGAACCAAATAAAATCTTTACTACTACCCCTAAGACAATTAATTCTTATTAGATCTTATCCCCTATGATCTTGCTTATTAGACAAAGAGGATGCTGACAAAGGTTATGGAATCAATATTTACACCAGCCAATTGCATTTTCTTGAAAGTTTGCCTTTTCAACAAATTTATATTGTACATATCCTACAATCATAACATTCCATGAGACCACATTTCTTTTAGACAATCTCTTGAGCACTCATCATATAATGGCCATCAACAATATGTTATGATGCTTGATTCCACTATCTACTACTGTTGATGTAATGGCCTCCTTTAAACCTTAATAACCAATCAAAGTTAGTTTGCATAGGTCATTTTAATAGATTCATAGCCTCATGGATTGTTATTACAAGTATCTTTAAGTCTCTTCAATGCCCTATTTTCTCTTTTTCATGGTCCCTTCCAATTAGGGTCCTCTTCTCACCCACCATAATCTTGAGGCCAAAATTAACGGTGCTACCATTATTGATGGTTTGACAATTTCATAGGTAGTAATTACTGGAATGAATAAGGAAATGAAGGAAATGGTCTTAAATTTCCATTTTATGCAATGGCTTCCTAAATGCAAACAAGAGATATTTTAGTATTATATGACACTATTAAAGAATATAGATTATTGTTCTTATGAATTCACAGAACTTTTTAGATCATCAGTGAAAATTATCTACAAATATCTATTACAGGCAGGGATTGGTGAATTCACACATCTTGTCATGAGACCATTTATCTTATACACTTTAGGACATTAGGAGGCATCAAACATCTATTACAATACTTTCCATCCACTTGGAATCACAATACTGGCTTCTCACTTCAATGAGGGTAACTAAGCCTACTAGCCCTGTCTACCCAGGTTTAGGAATTCAACATCCAATAACAGAATTTGGAGACCAACAAAAAACCATATGGGATACCTTTTGACATTTTATAATTCATATTCAAAGATGACACCAAGAGCAATTGAGACCTCTGATCACAAACTAACTGTTGCAAGGCTTTTAAGGCCTAATTAGGCCACTATTGCACAACAACTACCCCCAAATTACACCATACAACCAAAACAACACCATGGAGAGGTGGAAAGGAACTTTAAAACAAGGAATCCATGGGTTTACAGTGCCTAAACACCTCAGGATTACACCAGGTTTAGAAAATGCACTCATAGTCATGAAAACTAGTCATTTTCCACCCCAAATCAGACCTAGGGCATCAAACCATTGTCACCAATCATCAAATATCACTTCAAAACCTCCAGAATAAGATAGAGGACACCAAGACCTTCCAATTCTCCCATTTTGGCAATTTTCCAATGGTGAATTTAGGAAATATGAAAGATTTTCTGTCAGAAACCTTGTTGAAGAGGGTTTTCAGACTGTTTTCACTAAAATTCTTCTAAATTTCTACTCTCTTCACCAATTCACCTCAAACCACCTGCACATGAAATTTAACTCATCCCTATTTCAATATATGTAGGGCTTGAGGTGAGATAATGTATGGCCAATTAACAGAAATTGAATGAACAGTGAGTTTTTAGTCTGAAAATAAAAAAATCAGCATTTTTTATATATTGAAAATCAACATAATTCCCTATTAATATTTGATTGACATTATTATTCTATTATAGATACCAAAGATTGAGAAATGAGGTTCCTTAATTTATAACAGGCTCAACAGACAAGCAACCTATTTTAGAAACTCCAGGGGAGGTAAAGCACCAACATTTTCTATAAATCATGTTTTACTTAAATTTTATTTAAAGGCTAAAGAATTTTAGGCCCTAAAGCTTCTCTAGTCTATTGGGAAAGAGTATTCAACATTGTACCCAATACACATTTCTATTAAAATAATTAAAACGTAAAGAAATACTGTTGTTGCTAAGATGTATTATGTTTTCATGCTTCCAGGTGTTTGCGTTGAGGAAACTGCTTCCTACAACATCTACTTATGATTTTAATATACATGTAAGTCCCACTGTAACTGGCTCCTTGATAAATCTCTAGATCCTTTGATAAGTTTTTTTGTTTTGTATTATTTTCTTTTACATTATTTTTTACAATGCAAAGTAAGAGAAACCCAAATTATTGGATCCTTAGTTTCTGAATTCTAGCATCCTTGAAAATAAAATGAAGCTTAGATCATCAGCATCAGATGCCTAATTACTAATTAGAAAAGTAGTACATGATTTAGCAACAAAACCTACCATATACAGCTCAATGAAGTAGAACAAGTCTCACAGGAAATCCCTGATAGAAGAGTAGTGACTGGGTAACATTTTCAATGGAACCAAAGAAAGAGTTTTTTGGACATTGACTATTGATGAGAAATTTTTCATTCTTGGCTTGAGTATCATTATGAAAATGGACTAAATCCATGTGTAAATTTATTATAGAATTAAATGCTCCATCCCCATGGTGAAGTTATTGTAGAATTAAATGGTTTTCACAGATTTTCATGGAGGATAGTGGTCATAGTATTAGTAAGAAGGTCCATGTTCTCAAAACATAAACACAGTTTTAAAACAACTTAAAAGACTTTAATAATAGTTCATGAAATGGGGCTCATCAATAATCATCTGCACTACTAGCAAGGTCCAATTCTTGATCATTCATGTCTGCATCTACTAGATCTTCTGTGGCATGCAATACATTCTCTCTTATAGTCTCTTCACTGGTAATCAAAATATCTTCTTGAAATAGTCCATCATCATCTTCATCCACTTCTTTGAATGTTTCTTGTAGATTAATATATTGCCCATCAGGAATTAAATCAACAACTTCCATGAATTTCCATTTTGAACGAGACTCTGTTTGAATGACATATGACCATCCTGGGCTTCTTACATCATCAATTAGAAATGATTGGTTGATTTGAAAAGGGAAAACATATGGCTCATCTATCTATGATAAGAATTGCCCTATATTAGCACATATAAATCCATACTCATCAAATTGTACTGCGGATGGTCAGGTCCACTTACATTTTAACAATATAGGACTATTTTCACCAAAATCTACTTGAATAATTTCTTGGATGAATCCAACATAGAATTTCTTCTCGGTTTCATGATGAAACTCAGCACTAACAACACAATCACAATTTATCTTTCCTTTGTCTTTTTGCTCTACCCTTAAATGACTACCATAGGCCCACATGCCATTAAATCGCATAGCCCATAAATGTGGAGATTGTGAAAGCTCACTTTCATCTATTGTTATATGTTGACCTTCTTCTTTTGCATCATGAACAGCACTGGCAATCCATTCTTCAAATTTTGGAAAAGTATCACCTCCAACCAAACTATGATGTTTGCGCTTTTGAGGTCGATGTTGCAAGAAACTTTGATTTTCTTCCTCATATTTTCTACATACAACATTAATGACATAGTAAGATTAATAATATAAATGTGTAATACATTTGAGTAAATAAACAACTGTGTAGAATGTTTTACCTATGCCATGTATCAAATGAAGATGTGTTTTGAAGAATAAATGCATGCAATGTACTTCTTTCCTGATGTGATAGCTTGAAGCGGCATCCATTGCCCTCTAATACTTCACCTGCAACTCTCTCATCTTCATCATCATCCCATACACGTCGATTCACATTTTCAAAATCCTTCATATATTTTGTACAAAATCCCATGACCTCTTGCATTGAATATCCCTCAGCCATGCTGCCTTCTGGTTTTGCCCTAGTACAAACAAATTGTTTCAAAACCTTCATATATCATTCTATAGGATACATCCATCTTGTTCTTACTGGACCACAATGCTCTAGTTCATATTCTAGATGTATCAAAAGATGCATAGAGATGTGAAAGATTGTTGGTGGAAATTCCCGTTCTAGAAGATAAAGAACTTCAGCAACCTCCTCCCTCAAACTGTCAAAGTTTGATGGATCTGCTACATGTGAACTCATTCTCTTAAGTATTAGCCCCAACCTTATGATTGCCAATCTTGGCCCTTTTTCCAAACCCAATATATTAACCACAATTGGTAAAATGTTCTCGATTATCACATGATAATCATGGGTCTTTAGGCCTCTTAAGCTATTAATGTCAATTTGGCTTCTAATGGCAGTACTTACATATCCTGTAGGAAAGCGAGTCTGAGACATCAACTGTAAGAATTGTGCACGTTGTTCTTTTGTCCAAACATAGGGAGCACTAGGTTTTCCATATTTTTCACCATCATATTTTTCAACCCAAAGATTTCGACGAATCTTTAAATCTCGGAAGTCTTCGCATGATGAAATAGTATCAAAAGCACCAAAAAGAGTTTCTATAATAGCATAAGCTATATTTTTCTCTGTATGCATAAAGTCAACAATGTGCCTGATGGTTAAATCCTTGAAGTATGGAAAATTATAGAATATGCACAACCTTTTTACACCGCTTTGATTACATGGATCATATCTGCTACCAGGAACACCACCATTTTTAAATAAATGAAATTCTTTTTTTTCCATTGTCAACAATGTAATCACCTATTATTGCCAAAGGTGCTTCACGATTCTCTTCTTGACCATTGAAACATGTTTTTTGTTGACGATATGGATGATCCACTTTTAGATAAGCACGATGTCCACAATAAATACACTTACACAAACTTCTTGAGTGCCTCACAAAATCCTTAAAGTTACAAGTTGGACAACCATGATATCCATGAACAGTGAGACCAGACAATGTACCATATGTAGGAAGATCATGAATTGTAACCAATAAGGAAGCTCTTAAGTGAATTTGATTGAATGACCATCCCTTAAAGATTGAATTGCTTCAACTCTTGTCCACAATTCCATTAGCTCATCATATAGTGGCTCTAAATAAGCATCTATTGTATCTGAAGTCACACTTTTCTTTCCTGGTATAATCAATGATAACATCAAGAAAAATGGTTTGGTTACTAGCCATGGAGGCAAATTATAATTTAATAAAAAAATAGGCCAAGTTGACCATTTTGTACTTTGATCTGAGAATGGGTTCACTCCATCTAGAGCCAAACCCAACCTTATGTTAGGAGGATCTTGAGAAAAATTGGGCCATTTGTTATCAAACTCCATCCACATATTAGAATCAGGCACATGTCGTTGTTTCCCATCAGTGCTCTTATTTAGAGCATGCCACTGCATAAGTTGAGCAATGTCTCTACACCGATACATTCGTAGTAATCGTGGGATTATCGAAAAGTGGCGAAGAACTTTTCTAGGGACCACAGCTGATTTCAATCCTTTCCTGTACCTTGCTTCATGACATTTTGGACATTCAGTATCATTTGCAAGGTTTTTGCGAAATAATACGCAACCATTCACACATGTGTGGATATTATCATACCCCAATCCGAGCTTACTGATTTGCCTTTTACATTGACTTCATTTTGTTGGCAATGTGGAGTCAACAGGTAACAATGAACATAATAATGCCAACAACTGATCTACACTCTCATTTGTCCAACCATGCACCACTTGCAAGTTAAGAATTTGAAGGATTGTTGTCAAATCACTTAACTTGCAATTAGCATACACAGGCTTTAAAGTATCCTCCATTGCTTTGGCCCAATCATCGTCTAAACCCTCGTTCAACATTCTATTGACTTCAAACCCTTCGTCTAGCTTTATTGTGCCTTCATCTATGTTCGGTGCCACTTCATCTATGTTTGGTGCCACTTCATCTATGTTTGTTGCCTCTTCACCTCTCACATTTTGCAATTCTATCATATCTTTGTAATAGTTATAAGCCCAAGGGCTTATACCACTATGCCCATGTCTTATCATATGTCGATAAATAACATTCCTATTTTTCATTTTTCCACCAAGACGGTTATTACATGGACATGGATATTTTTCCACATCCCTCTCATCAGCTACTCTCTCATCATATGCATGATATTGATCTGTAGTCAACCTTCTTTGCTGATCCATTTGTAATATTCTGCATTCTAGTATTAAATTAGAATTTGATTTCAAGATAGCGAAAAATAAATCTGAAAACAAAATCAAATAAAGCATAAAAACTAGTGATAAAGTATGTTTCAAAGCATAAAAAGTAGCAAAGTTTTGAATTACCTTTGAATTAATTGCAGAAGGCGTCCCCAAATTTGACCTTTCTTCAAAGAGGCCTGATGACATCAATTTTTTTACGAACAGTGAATTCTTTGCCTGTCTTTCAATAAGTCTCCGAGTCCTCTCCAAACAAGCTTTATCACCCATGCAAGTAGCCACTACAGTTATATGCACCTAAAATAATTTTTTTCAAATACACACATCAGATAATTAAAGACACTATAACCTATTAAAAAAACAACATAAATAAGAAGTTGAACAAAAGAAATTTTATGGTTATTAATATATATATATATATGACTAAACCATGTCAAGGATCGTGATAAGTGTTCTCCATGATTTTGGCACGGGGTCTGTCGGTTCTCCATGATTTTGGGATCTGGGTTACTATGGTTATTAGCAAACTTATGCTCCTCAAGTCAATGTGACATGTGTGTCTTTGGATGATATTCTTTAGCTTGATGATCTCTTCTATGTTTCTACTTTCTAGTTTAATTAGTAGTTTTTTTTTTCAGTTTCTTGTATGGCTGAGATACAGTGTATCATTGAGTTTGATGATCAACAAGTGATCATTACAAGTTCAAAAACATTCACTTAGCATCCATAATGTGCAAGGTCAACAATTGTTCATATACGATTCCTTAGTTTTTATTCAAAACTGCCTACTAGGTCAATAAGCCCAATTAGCCCTCTACTTGCTGTTTTTCACCATTTTCTCTTAAAATGCCTTAATGACTCCCAAAACTAACTTGGTTTAGGGATACCCTTTTGGATTCTCTATAAGATTTTTTTGGTCTTGATTCCTCAATTGGACCATACGAGCCAATGCACAAAAGTAGGGTTTGTAGAGGGTTTGTAGCCTATAACAGAGACAGTGACAAAATCAACTCCCACACGTGCAAATCAACTAGGAACCTCGAGATGAGTGTTTGAACATATCAAATACTACTCAGCCTGCAACTTTTCTTCACACTCTAAGGACCCACGTGCTCAAATTCACAATCTACTACTGCATTTGGAGCTCACTGTTACAGTTATGCATACACAGCCAGGAGCTAGGGCTTGTTATTAAAAATAGGAGGAGGTATTGTACGGCTCTAAAGCCACATGTTTTGGAAAGCTAAATGAGTGTACTTTATGATTCTAAAACCTATTTACAATTCCTTGGGTCAGTTTTTAAGCGATAAGCAATTTAACACTAGACAGTCACTTCCAAGCAAGCAGGTCATTTTAAGATCATTTTTATAGCTCACTCAAATGAACCCAAATCCTGAAACCCAAAACTAGAAAGATTTATCAAATGACTAATACTTCAAATTTCATGCATCACAGTTGCAGGAATGCTTCCGGTTTCACACATGCAAGAGAAAAACATCAAAATTTCACTCCAAACACACAGCCAGAACTTTCTATTCACTTCTCATCCATACAATGATGTTGCCCAAAGCTTCATAACACTAAAATCAAGCTTTCCTATGAATTTGGGTCATTAATGAGCCATTGAGAGCTCATGGAGGACAAATGCTATGAAAGTTGCACAATTTTTGCAAAAAGTTGCAACTATGTAACTTTTGTTGCATATTTCTCTCCACCCATGAAACTGAAGCATCTAATGAATGCCCTCGACCCAAAATGATAGAAGACAACTTATTTACTCACAACTACTTTAACCAACTAGACATCATAAAGACACCTTATCACACTTAACTTTACAAGTGACCCTAGTGTACCTAGGTGCCCACTTGGAGTTCAAACTCACTTTATTGACTCCTTGGTGCAGAGAACCTAGCAAATAGGAATGAATTTGATTGTTTTGTGAGCAAACATGTCATTTTGTGTTGTTGTGATGTCATGTTCATAGATTGAAGCCATCAGGATGCCTGTAAGGGCCAAATTGCCCAAGAGTCAAAGGAAGTCAACAGTTGGTCAAAATAGGTCAAACTCATGTAGAAGGGGTTTATTATATTTACTTAGTCATTTCATGCATATTGGAATTGATTTGGGGTCATACAAGTAGTCCTTGAGCAAAAATGCAACTTGGTGCAAAAGTTGCTTGCAACTTTGAAAAGTTGCAAAAGTTGCATTTTGCAACTTTTTCTTGCAAATTTGAAATTGAATTGGTTATGGCATGTCACCAATCCCAAATTTCTATATGAGCAATTGGAAATGTTATTCAGATGGTTAATGAAGTGATTGAAGGATTTTTGCAATTACCCTGTTGTTGTACGGACTGTAACTGTGTTAATTCTCTGATGGTACGGCTCTATATGGCCTGTATGGATTGGGAGTGATGTTTTGATCTTATAGTTAGATAGAGTTTTGTTTTGTCTTTCAAGTGCACTTTGAATCATTATCTAACTCTAGATACTTTGCAAGTTATACCAGTTTTAAGGTCACTGCCTGGCAATCAATAGGCTTTAGACTTGACAGAGGGAAAATGCTTGGAACTATGGAATCCACCAGTGGATCTTGATGAAAATTTAGGGATTCCTAGTTCCATGGAAGTCCTAAATAATTTTATAGTTTTTATTCCATTTTCAAAGGTCCTTCTAATTTTAAAATGAAGCCCTAGGCTGGCTAAGTGAGGAACAGTGAGCCAGGGTCAGACAGACAGTTAATTTCTTGGCCACATTCACGATTGATTTCATGAAACTAATGATATGGTTGGATAGGGTGTTGAAATACCTTTCTAATGGTATATGGTGTAGGTGTGTTGGTGATGTTTTGACAGGCCTTTGAAGTGGAAAATTGTTTGCAGGTCTGAAGCGTTGGAGACAAGCCCTCAACTAGGGCCTAGTAGTTTTGTACGTTGTGAGTGTGGCAAAGAACTGAAACTTTGGCATTTGGAAGACCAAAAGGAGTGGTTTAAGATTTCCCAATTTTTTTATGGATTTGTTTGAGAGTTTTGAGAAATAAAACTTAAAGTTGGTGAAACTGTCACAGGAAAACCCTTGTTACACTGCCCTCAACTAGGGCCTGATGGTAGAGAGGGCTAGGGGTGTGATAGAAGTTTATAATTTTGGATTTGGGGAGGCAAGACATAGTACTTGAAGATTCCAACACATGTTGGTGAGGTCATTAAGGGGAATTACAGACTAAGACCCAAAAATAGTCATACTACTAGTTAGGAAACATGTTAGTGTTTACACTGTTTGGAATAGTATCAAGGGTACTTAATGTCTGCATGTACTTGCTAGAGAAGATGTCAAAGGTGGATTTGGGGATCAGTGAAAGGTGTTAGGGGTCTTATGGGTAACTTGGAAGTATAAACATAGCAGGGGGTAAAGGTACTTGAAGAAGGGTTGTAGAGTCCTTAGTAAAGAAGGGCTAGTTGATGAGATTGGGGTAAGAATCCACATTAAAGAAGTCATCATACCTTGGAGGTAGGTGATAGGGTGGGACTTAGGAAGTCCTTAGGTGGATGAATAAGGGATCCATTGGATCGACCTAGGAAGATTAGATAACAAAGTGTGAAAGGTAACCTGATGCAGGAGCATCAAGGCCAAGGATGAAGACTAAGAAGACACTAGAGGCAACAAGATGACAACATGACCATATTGGGTCATTGAATGTAATAAGACCTTGTAAAGGTCCTTTTTGATATGTTTTGTAATCATTTTCTTAAAGTTAAAAATTGTAAGCCATTAATGGCATGATGGAAGGACAAGGGTTACCTAGGGGCCATTCAATGTAATACAATGGAAAATGGAGTCCTAGAATGTACTAGGGTGCATAAATGAGGTCAAAGAGTCATAAAGTGCATATAAAATACAATAAATATGATGTAATAGCAAAAATATGTCAAATTGTCAAAATGTTGTCAAACAAGCCACATAGGGCACTAAAGTGGAATCAAAAGGATAGGTGAATTTCTTAAGTCCTATTAGGAGTATTGTGTCATTTAGGAATTGTGTTAAAAGTCTTTGACTGCCTGAGGTTAGGGTAAAGTACTGTTGTTAAGAGTTATTAAAAAGATATTAAAAACTGTTCAAAACTGTCTCAAGACAGTTAAAGGAGTTTTTGGTCATTGGACAGTTTGGAAAGGGAAAGGAAGATTATAAAACATGGTGTAGAGGAATGTACTAGGAGGTGTCAAGGATCTCAGTGTAAATGCTTTGAAGAAATCAATAAAATACATTAGTTCTCTCTTGCTTTAAGTCTGCTATAGAACAATGAATGTTCTTTGTTCCTGTCATTGTTTTGTGCAAAGTTTATTTGTTTTAATGCTTTCATCTTGATTCACCAAATGTATTAGAATGTTTTAAGGTACTTTTCATCAGAAGAAAGTCATTTGATAAAGGTTTTTGCAGCAGTAAATTAATTGACTGTTACTGTCACGTGACAGAGATAACATTCTGATATAAATTCAAGGATTTTACCCCTCCCACTGCTGTAATGGATATGTAACTTGTGGGAGAGGGTTTTTGAATGTCTAATGCATTTATAAAATGAGGTTGTGTGCAGGAATAAGCAGGAGGATGGAGAAGAAGGTCTCTAGTTGAGACAAAGTGTTGTCTTGGGAACACAAGGTGTTTGGACCAGGCATGGTCTGGAGATTCTACCAACATGAGGGGTATATTTTATGACATAGAAGGTCATGTTAGGGCTATGAGAAAGTCTTAGATCCATTGGAAGGATCTGAAAACATTTGGAAAGGTGGGTTTGAGAAAACCCTAGGCTTAGGCACCTAGGAAGGAGGGTTTTTTGGTTGGGTAAGAAAAACTTGATGGAATCCCCTATAAATGTGAAAATCCATTGTTTTGGGTTAGGATACAAATCTGTTTGAGGTCATAAGGTTTGGGGAATGAGATCTACTAGTGATTGTTTTGTAACTAGAGGGCTAAAAGAGAAATAGGCCTAGTGAAGGGCTAGAAGTGGGTTTTTGTATCAGATGATGAGTTGAGAGTTTGGGAACCTTGGAAATAGGTTAGTTGAAGTTATTTGAAGTGTGTGAAGGTGGAGGAAACACCTAGTTGAAGTGAAGTCAAGATTGGAGCCTATTGAGGCATTGTGGGCATTTGTGAGTTGTTGGAAAAGATTGCTTGGTGAATCCATTTGAGGGACATGGGGATTATTTCAAAGATGTAGAGCCTATGGTGGCATAAGAAGTTGTATGTGCACTTTGATAAGGTTTGGAGTCGGTTTGGATCAAGGAGAGTGATCCTATGAAGAAGCTTGATTGTGTTATGAGAACACTAGGAAAGTCCCTCTTATTATGAATAACTGAAAGTCCACCTAGGTCTCTGCATCAGGTAGTATCAGAGCCTCAGCAAGGTCTATTTGGGTATTGATAAGTTGTAGGTTTCATCATCATAGGAGTCTTTGTCATCTTTAGTATACTAGTCCCTTTGTTGAAGCCTTGGAGTGTCTAATTCCTCCTTGAGTGTCCCAGAGTTGAAAGGTGTATTAGAGGTGTCCAGAGATTTCTTGGTGAAGAAGGTGTAAGGTGGTTAAAATTTTTCTTTGACAACAAGAATGGTGATAATGAAGGAACCCCTGGATATGGAGTATAGTGAAGAATAAGGAGTTTTTAAGACACATTACATATGCTATGGCAAGATATGTAAGCTTGTTGTAACAAATGGAGCTTTTACCAATTTTGTTTCTATGGAGGTCATAGAGAAGTTGCATATTCCTAGGACAACACTTAAGAAGCCTTATAGGGTACAAGGGTGGAATGAACAAGATATTTTGGACATCACTGAACGAGCATGTATTCCTTTCAGAATTGGTGCTTATGAAGATGTTTTGTGGTTTGATATTGTTCCAAAGATGGAATGCCATTTGATCCTTGGGAGGACATGGCAAATGGAAAAGAGGACAGTACATTGTGGAAAGGATAACACATATACTTTTAGGCATAAGGGTCAGAAGATAATAATGAGTCCATTGAAGAGAGGGCAAGAAACATGGCAAGTGCATGGTCACATTGGTGTGATGGAATGGATAGGTTTTGTAGAACCTAGAAGGCAAGATGATGAAGCAAGAGTAAAACAAAGTGTTTGTGAAATCAGAGATGAGGAAGTGGATCAACCTGAGGTCCTAGTGAAAGAGGATATGGTGAAGGAGTGTCCATTAAAAGGACAAGATGTTGAAGGAAAGAACAAAGAGGTTGCAAGTGTGGTAGATAATTACAATGATGGGGAAAACATGAAAGACAATGGAAGACACACTGAAGTGCAGATACCAACAGGGGAAGAATCTCTAAAAGTAGAAATGGAAAGGACAGCCACAAGTTGGCATATGAGAATGAAGAAGAAGGTTACTTGGCCTGTCAAGAGGCTAAGCAAGAGGAAGGAGTTGCTGAAAGTTGAACCTGCTGTTGTAAAGGTTCAAGATGATGACAAAATAATCATACAAGTTGCTGATAAGATAGAGAAGATAAGTAGTCAAGAATGTGGAAAAGATATGGAGGATTTGACAAAAGAGTTTGATTCCATAGAGTAGATATGGCAGGTAGATAATAGTGAAGAAAAAGAGGACAGTGAGTTGATGAAGGAAGACCATGGACAAGGTCTTGAAGATGTGCAAACCAAGCTAGAATCTTGGGGTCAGTTAGATAGAAAACATGAAAATTACAGGACAGCATATGACAATGCAGCAAACATTGGTCAGGGAGAGACCATACAAAGTGGAATATTTTCAGACATTGAAATGTCACAGGGAATGGGTGAACAACAGAAGAAAGAGTTGGATGAATGGATGGCTAAGGAAGTGAGGAACCAAACATATGCTTTGGTGAATGAAGGAGCAGTGATATTTGTTTTTTCTAACAATTTTGTTGCAGGATTGCAAGGTTATTACATGCATGATGATGGTGCAGACCATGGGTACATCAAGAGGCTAGTTGGAGTATGGAACACTTGGCATAGATCCACGATGTTTGATTATAGGTACATGAGGACAAAGAGCAGAGGGTACATTATAGTTGCAGGGTCTGTTGATGAAGTGCTTAAAGACTGGAAGAAAAGGAAGAACCCAATCCAAAGGGACTTGGATTGATTAAAGACTTGGATTGATTAGAACCCAATCCAAAGGAAGATTAGATAAAAAAGTGTGAAAGGTAACCCTTGTACCTAGGACCCTCTGCATCACTCCTATTGACAACTAAGGTCCTAATCCACATGGATTGACCCTTAACAACACCTACACACACTTGTATCAATCAACCATCAAAATCAGCCATCAAGTATCAATCGAGGCAACCTGCAATTATGTGTGCTCTATTTTAAATATGCCTTGATGTGGGTAAATGTTCAGCATAGGCTATACAACTGTTTTAAGTTTTTGAAATTGTTACTTTGATCAGCAAAGATTTCATGTTATAATGCACATTGATTGCTTATGCTTTTATCATGACTCATCTTTTAATCTGTGTTTCTATGGTGTTGAGCGTTTGTAGGGAGTAACATTGGAGCTGGATGATGAAATGACAAATGGGAATGAAGAGCAAAGAGAGCAGTTAAAGGAAATAATTAATAACATAAAATTGAGTGAGGGCTTTTTGTCACTTGCACGTGATATTGAGATAATGGAAGCCAAGTCTCCTGAAGATATCTATAAGGTGACAATCAATTGGAAAATCTTAATTCTGTATTTTCATGAAGCTTTTACAATAATGAAACTGAGATACAGTCGATTCTGTTTGATAGCTTTGACTTATTCACAATAGCAAATATGAGATATTGCATTTATAATATTGTGATGCAGATGATACATTTGAATAAGCAATCTAGGAGTTGTTTGTATGGATGCTTTGTTCAATGTTCTTTGAGCTTATATGATTTCTTAGATGACATCCGACAATATAATTTTGGTTCTTCTTCTTGAATTAAAGCATGTGCTTTTCTATGTGGGGCGAATCACAGACAAACATGTTCACGTTCTCCCTGTTACTAGTTCGGCCATGGTCGAAGAGATTTGATTTTCTTTTTATTTTACTAAGTATTTGTTGTCAATTGAAAACAATGCAGGACTGGATCTATTGTGCTACCTTCTTTGAATTAATATAGGTGATATGTTAGTGGTTATCATGAAAATGTTTTCCACATATAGTTAAGTATCAGAGATGCAGATCTGTGTAACTATCTCCTAAGTTTTAGCTGTTTAGTTACAATAAATTGACAAAGTTGAAAAGTTGTTTGCAATTTGTTATCATCATGAGCACATGATTACAGTAAGTTATTAAGTTATTTAAAATAATGTTAGAGGCAAATAGAATATTGGATTTGTTAATAGAGTGTTGGTTGAGTTTACATGAGTTTTATTGCAATGAGCAAAAAAATATAGGCATGCCATAGCATCACCTAAATTATATTCTGGATTGCTTGTATATTTGATTATTGTGTTAAGTTAGAGGTTGTAGAGCTCTCAGAGCACAAAATTAAATTGTTCAATGTAACTACTAAAAAGTACATTCCAGTCTGCAGTAGGGGTGAAATAAATGCATTTGCAATTGCTAGTCCTACCTTGAGGGAAAGTTGTCCAATTCATATATCAAGACATCTAGAAAATTTACCGATCACTGTTCTCATAGATGAGTTATAATGATGCCATTAAAAGTTCTCTTGCTTCTAATTTGGATGTTCTAACTCATATGTAGTCTCAAGCTCTTCTCTAGTAGTCTAAATTTGCAATTAATTATGTCTTGTTGTAGACTAGGCCTGCTTAGAACATTGACACTGGAGGTCACTTCATGAGGTGCTTATAACTGTTGTAGAATATTTAGTAGAACATTTTTAATATCTAACTAATATTTTATGCACATGAATATATGTTTAATTGTATATTCTATACAACAAAGGTTTGGCCCTGTTTCCTAAAATAAAGGACCTTGTAGTTAAGAACAAAACTCACAATGAACTTCTTTTGTTTCTTGTTTAATTTATAAGCAAATGCAATTTCCTGCTTGAAAGATGTACAAATTTCAAACATAAAAATAGACCTAACAAACATTATACTGCATAAACACAAAAAAAAATATTCATTGAACATACCTTCAATGCAGAGTTCTCTTGCGCCCATAATTGATCCTTCAATAAAAACTTCTCAGAGCTCTCTTGCACCCAGAATTGAAACTTTCTAATGCGCAGGAATTGCTGTTTGTGGACACCGAATGGATTTGGAGATTTTATTGCAAAATCTGGTGGTTTCCCTTTTTGTTTCTTCCCGCTCTCCTGTGCCCAAAATGCATGCCCCGCTCTCCTGCACCCAAAATGCATGCCTTCCTTCTATGTGCGAACTGAAACTCAACCCGTTCGAAAATGGATAATCTTTTTTGCTTATGTGGATCATTATTCTATCATTTAATATTATTTACATGAATTAGTTTGTTTATTTTTGTTTTGCCACCCCATGAATCACTCTAAAAAAGTGCCCAATCTCTTGATTTTATGTCGCATGTTAGTTGATCCATAATAATTTTTCTACATTGCAATAGTAAGTTCCATACTCAATAGCCTTTAGGCAGGTTCTCTATTATGAATATCCCTTAAGGGTCCTCCCCATTTAGATAAATTTGTGATTGAGTATATTTACCCATTTTAGTGTTGAATCCTTGAACATCCTCCACAACAATTTCCCCCCTAATGTTTTATTATGTTCTTTCATGTTTTTGATTCCTATACCCCCTTCACTAGTGGGTTTGCACATCTTGTCTCAAGCTATCAATGCTTTTTTTGTCTAATATCCTTTGCTAGTGAACGATTCTCATCTTTCTTTCTATTTTTTTGTTATCCCTTGATGGAAGATCTAAGCAAGACATTTGGTATATAAGTACTATTGAAAGAACCACTTTCAACATGGTGAGTAACCATGCATTGGTTAGACATTTTCCTCCCCATGTGTCCAATTTTTTCTTTATTTTTGATAGTGTATGATCCCATAATTTATTGGATCTAATACCTTTATCTAGGGGTAGGCCTAGATAGTTGTAAGGAATCTCTCCTTTCTTGAAGTTCATAATGTTTCATATTTTTAATTATTTCCTATGGTCTATATTGAAGAAGAAAATTTTTGATTTTTTTGGGTTAACTTCTTGACCCAAAGTTCAAGTATAGAGATTAATTATTTATTTGAACTATCTAGCCTCCTTTTTTTCTCCTTCCCCAAATAGTATCGTGTCATTAGAATTTTTTTTATGTGTAATAGGGGACCTATGTCAGTATAAGTTACTTTTATTCCTTTGATTATTTCTCCTTCATGGGATTTAGTGATTGTTCTAGAACCTAGGCCTTCAACCATTAATATAAATAAATAAGGTGAGATTGGGTTTCCCTGTTTGATCCCTCTTGACATATTAAAGAATCCTTCTGGAGTTACATTAATCAAGATTGAGACTCGAGGACTAGATATGTATTAATCAAAGATAAATTTTATATATTGTTTATTGAAGCCAAAGACCACTAGGTATTTACATAGGGATCTCTAGTCCACTTTATTGTAGGCTTTCTCAATGACTAATTTGATTAACATGCTCAGGTTGAGGATTTTCTAAATTAAATGTATGACTTCCTTGGCTATAATTACTCCATCAAAGATGGACCTCCTTATAGGAATGAAACCTGTTTATTCCTCTTCTATTATTTTTGGTAGAAACTCTTTATTAATCCTAGTATTAGCCATAGCTTTTGAAAAGATCTTGTATATTGTATTTCATTTAATGCAATCAGTCTGTAATCCTCTAATATGTCGATCCTCTTTATTTGCACAGTTTTAGACCTATAGGTCTCTCCGTCTTGTCTATTAGCCAATTCCTATATATTAATATGTTTAGATATACCTATACATCTATAATATATGCTTACTAGTATGTTATATATATATATATATATATATATATATATATATATATATATATATATATATATATATATATATATATATATATATATATATATATATATATATATATATATATATATATATATATATATATATATATATATCTCACTCGCTATAATTAAACTTATTATAATATAATACTATATGCACTTTATAATTCTACCTAGGAGGCTTTTCTCCCAGCTTCTCTCTCTTGATGCCTTGTTCTCATTTTTAATTGTTTCCTCTTTTCTTCTTTACATAGGTTTCTGTGCCAGTGTCTCTTCTTATATCCCTTGTGAAAGGTCTGGTCTACATCTTTTGATTCTTCTATTCTTGCACTCTCTTCTCCTGATGATGGATCACAGAGTGTGATCCGAAATGTTGAGGCTAAAAACACATACACAATAAAAATAAATATATTAAAATAATAAAAAGTCAAGGAGATAGATAATTAGGAGGCCTAATATTTCTATATAGTTACATCTTAATTTGAGATATTCTAATTTTTTATGAAATTACATTATTTTTTTTTTTAGTGATTTAAGCCTTGATGGGTTCCATCTAATTATAAAGGGTCTTAACCTTCTTACCCTTCTAGTCTTAAAACATATTCAATGTAGATCGATTTTAATGTAATTAGAACGATTTTTTGTCAAAACCTGTACAACTAGACTGCACTCGATTTTAATAATGTTAGAACTATTATTTGTCAAGACCTTTACAACTAATTTTGTTTACTTATAATAATTATAATTTGGCTATTCTTTTTTATAACACTATCTCTAAATCTTGTTTATCAATCGGTTTTGAAATCTCCAAAAACCCAGATTTAGGGCATGAGAAGGGTGTACATATAAGATTGCTTGTGCAATACGCCTATTGACGAGAAAGCGTTATTGGTGAATTGGAATTTCCAACTCTTTGATATTATATTCAAATGTTATAATTATAAATGAGGTATAATCATGCATTTAGTCATTTTGTTTAGGAGACTAATTATGTAGTCATTAATTTAATCTTTTATTTAGTAAGTTTTGTTTCAGTAACTAATTATTAGTGACTAATTCTTTAATCATTTAATTAGTCATTTATTTGATCATCTATTTAGTCATTTTTATTTGACTGCACTTGTGATTTTACCTTATGATCAAATTACTCACATATTTAGTCATTTATATTTGTGAAGTACAAAACATTAGTAGAATATGATCAATTTTAGTCATGTGACTAAAAGTTTTAGTCATGTAGTCACATATTTGCCAAAATGTACTAGTGTACGTTTACAATAATTAGGGCATTCAACCGCCTGAATATTACATCTGAAATTTAAATTTCACTCCATAAAAGTTTGCCAAAAAATTTGGAATAATTTTCTAGATCGCATTGACATCAGGATCCAATCGCACTTCGATTTGACACCAAAAAGGTCAAGCATATTACACTTCCCTAGGTTCATGCACCTCTTCATGAATTATCAATCAAATTGACAAATAAGAATCATACCTAACATTCCACATAATCTTAGACACGTCATCACATATTTTGGAATACTCAACCTTCTTCACAAACTGATCTACCTTCACCGATCAAGGATCTAACCAATTATTCTTCATTATTCTTTCCTTATTCACTGTCTGAACTTCAGAATCCTGTAACTCTGTCTGCCAATCACCAATCTTGATGCAATTGCAACAATAATCCAATAATATCATCAAGATCACACACCTCTAATCGCAACATCTGGTTCCATTCTTGTGTGACATACCGATCAAATCTTTCTTCTCTGTTCCTTCACTGCTAAACCAATTCCTTTTCTTCACCACACTGACTATAACTTGCATAAAACTCATCATACACATATGCGATCATGGATATAGCATTATACACACATGTAGAGCCTATGTTCTAAATCGCACACCACAATTCACAATATAACTCTTAATTCATCTTCTACATAATAACTTAGTACACTAAGAACATAGTCATCTACCTAGGTTGACATCAATGACAACAACATCACTGATAAAATACATCATCAATCCATCAACATTCTTACTCATCTCATTTGCATCAGTTATGCCAACATGAAGATGGAATCTAATGTAGAGGCTTTGGTCCCAACGGTAGTTGGCTATGCCACCTAACCATGTGGAACTTGTAGGCCCACCCCACTGTGCGAAGGAGATGAACATATGGCTCAATACTACCAACAAGAATACACTTGGGGAGTAGGCTTATACACACTCCAAACATGGAGAAAACACATCATTCACATGATCAAGAAGAAGCCATCATCTACTCATAGAATGTAATACATTTAGGGTACAACTCAATCTACAATAGGGTTAGGTGATAGGGAACCAATTGGGAAATATCATCGTGTGACACCAATGACTCACATGAAATGGGTGATCCTCTCATGAAGAAAAGGAATCTCCAAATCATAAGTCATCTCTCAAGGATGGTATAACACATGTATTCACATGCATGATCCTATATCACATTTCTTAAACACTTGCTTCTTAATTATTGGTGACTGCCCAAGTGAGTACTAATGTTTGGTGGCACATTAGAATTCGCTTCCCAACCACCCCTATCAACTACACCCTAGGACCATCATGATCTCCATGAACATAGAGGTCAATTACAAACATATGAATAAACACAAGATAAGATTCACAATTGGTTTCATTAAACACTTTGCAATTGTCTCAATTCGGTCATATTCATTGAAACAAACTCTTCATCATCCCAAATGGTGAAACTTAAGCATTAACTCATTACAAACATTCCAAATATATCTTTCCACTTCACAATCTATTACATCACATTGAATTTCTACTATATATACACACAATGCAACTTAAATATTTTAATTCGTTCACAATCAATCCCAATATTTGAATGGCCATAAGTAATTGAAAATGGACTCAAATAGAGTCAAATAATAAATTATATACTATAAATCCATCCTTATACATAATAATTTAATATCAAATTACTCAAAATCCAACTTTCAAAATTTCCCAAATTCACATGCAAAATCAACAATATGGACATATTCACCATTGATGACCACCAAAAAGCTTAAAATTTTAAACTCAAGGAATTGATAAATTGAAATAACTCATCGGTCCCCTATTGAAAAACAACCCAAAAATGCAATCAAAATGCAAATTCACCCATTCAGTAAAATTTGGGTGGTATAATATTACCAAGGGCACCATTTTAAATTTTTAATCAATACAAATTAAAGAATGCATAAACCAATTGACCCAAATTAGAGAAATATTCCAAATCATTTTGCTAAATCAAAGAAACAAATTTGAATAAAAAAAGAATGAGAAAATAGGGAGAAATCAAAGTTTTCCTACCTCAACTTGAACAAACTTCAAAATTGAAGAACTTTCCACAAACCAAACCATAATTTGAATCCTTTGATAACAAGAAGCACTCATAAAGACAAATATGTTGAGCTCCTACTCACAAAAATCTTCCCATTAGATATCTCCCAAGGAAATTCCCAAATTTTGAATGAATAAGGGATTTGAGAGCTCAAAATGTGAAGATATTTAGCTAAGTCCCAAAACACCTTCTCTCTTTTCCTTTTTGAAATGAAGTTACTGTTAAATTTTTTGAAACAAATAAGTAATCAACTAAATATAATGCATTTTGTAAAACCCAAATGGCCCAATTAACATCTACCATGCATTGCCTAACACAATGAGTACAAATATGACTAGTTAACTCTTCAAATATTAAAAATAAGTATTTATTCTATAAAATCCAATTAAATATTAAATTATAAATTAAATGCACAAATACTTCCTTTTCAATCTCAAACCCGAAACCCCAAGACACTCACTCAAACATTATTCAGGCATGATTTAATTATACAAAATTTATTTTTACTGTTAAACTATAAAATACTTAATTAAACTATTAAATCATTAAATTAAACATAAACTTATAATTGCAATGTAAACTACAAAATGCATATAAACACCAAGCACTCACCACGAGGTCTCCACTTAGGGTCGGGGTCACTAGACACTACCAATGACAATGGTCGGCAATGGTAGGAAGTGTTAGGGTTCAAACAAATATGAGCAATAAACAATATTAAGATAATGCAAAATAGAGAAGATAGAAAAACAAAATAACACAGAGATTTAATGCGGTTCTCCCAATATGGGCTACATCCACTAGAGAAATAGTCATCCACTTATTTTATTAGCCAATGAAGAGAAAATTACAATCTTATGATTTTCACATCACACAACCACTTATTTATCAAACCTTTAGAGGTGATTTACAAGGTCAATTAACAAAGTTAACCCTAACCCTAAAAGAATAGTCTCAAAATCTTATCCTTGTACTCGTATTCTTGTACTTATATTCTCGTACTCATATTATTGCATTTTCATACTTGTATTCTCGTACGTACAATAATTTGGGGGAGGGGGGACCCTTCGGGCCCCCATTACAATTGTACTTTGTGTCGACATTATGGCAACCCTTCGTGTCGAATCCTCTACCCAACGAGTGTACAATACTTGAATGATGAGTTGCCACATGCCAATAATGTCCCACTTGGAGACTCATTAGGCTCCACACCAAATAATCTCCCACTTGGAGACTGATCCTATAGTAACATCGCTACCCCTGTAACTCCCACTGGATTGACGCACCTAGACTTGACTATTTCTCATTTCCACTATGATTAAGCTTAAAGACCAATAGAAATTGAGAAAGAAATCAATTTCTCTTATGTTAGTGCCTTGGTCAACATATCTACAAGATTCTTGCTAGTATGTATCTTCTCCAACTTCAATTGTCCATCCTCTAAACTGAGCATATGAAATGATACTGAGGCTTATGTGTTTGGTCTTAAAATAAAGGGCTAAGTTTTTTGCAAGATGAATTGCACTCTGAATATCATTGTGCAACCAATTGTTCTTGTGTCTTTCCCAATTCCTCCATAAAGCTGTTAGCACTCTAAATTTTTTGAGAGTACCATGTTGAAATTTTTGCTAAGGCATTGGAATGTACCATGAAAAGTCTTCTAAATTGCCCTCTTTGAGAGTTGATAATCTGATGCCTAGTAACTATAATGCAAAATAACCTTGAACATGTGTTCATCCCCTATCATTAAGCGTGTCTACCCATTTTCATCCTTCCATAGTCGGTTGTGACTTATTTTTTAAGTGCTTGTTTTAGGGGGTTTGTGAAATCTACATTTTTGCACTTATTCAGACTTAATGAAGTAGCCTACTTTGGGGAACTAGTTTTCATGGCCTATTGGTTACTATTGAAACATAAGTGTTTTCCTGCATTATAGACATGGAAAATAACCTCCATTCCCATTCTCAGGCCATAGTCAATTGCTTTGACCTATTTTCCAGGTCATTTTCAAAAGGAGTTTTATTTAGGTTTGAATGTTGCATGTTTCGAAAAATCTAGATGGCCTACTTTGGAGGCATATATCTTTCACCCAACTAGATTTCATGTTGGAAAATCCATTTTCCTCTGCTTTAATCATGTTTGAGACCCCGATACCTCTGTTTGATACATTTACCAGGCCTAATCTAAACAAGATTTTTTCAAATTTCAGAGTGCACAATGACAGATGTTTTGACAGGCTTACTTTTCATATTAATATTTCCATGCCAGATGAATTTCATGATTAAAAATGGGTTATGTATATTTTCTACATCTGAATATATCATCAAGATCAGTGGCAAGGCTTCAGAACATTATTTGGTATTTTTTCAAAACCAATTCCAAATGCAGTTTTTATTGATTTTCAGTTTTCACTTTGAGGTGTCTTCCAGGTAGCCAACTTCGTGGATTAATATTTTGGGGTCAGATGGAGGCCATGATGAGTAAGTTGGTTCTCTATATTCTATGCATGTAAATGCACTAGCGTGGAAAGTTCCAGAGTTTTAGGAATTGGTTTGCTATTTTTAAGGGGTCGAATCCAAATCAGCTTTTTAATCTTTTCACATCTGCATTTGCAGAGTGTTTTAGCATGACTAAGTTTGATCAGTAATATCTTACACATGGATTTGAATCAAACAAAATCTTTGTGTGCACATGCTCATTGTGCTTGAAAGAATCAGTATGCCAGTTGACAGATTTTGAAGGTTTGATTTAGCATTTTTTCAAGTCACATTCTTGGTAGGGTTTACACGTGTGTCGATACACTCGGTCATAGAAAGAATGAAACAACTTACTTTGAATATTAAAATCTAATGATCCTGGATATTTCATGAGAATATATTTGGTGGTCATGTTCACATGTTAGAGGACAATATATGTTTCAGATTTCATGGCTCCAGTAGGTCATATGATCAATTTTTAAGACCCATTCCAAATGCCAGTTATTATTTTTGGGTCAATATATAGAGATATCATTGGTTCTTTTTAATTGTTGCCCACTCAATGTTTTCAATCCAAATTACACACAAGGGAAATTGCAGATCATTTGGAAGATCAACTAGCATCAATTTAGATTTTAGAGCCTGGTCAGCCAGGAATCCAACACTCACCAAAATCAGTAGGCCAGATACTAGGGCCATTGATGCAGAATATGGGATGTCGTCTTATAGAACACACACACAATAGATTTTGAGAAGGGATGGAAACTTACATTCAGATACAATTAACATATCAAAACCAAGTGCTATTTGCAGGAAATAAATAAAGAATATTTGTTGAAATTATTGAAATGTTCTTCAAACAAATGCAGCACGGCAGAGGTGAGGCCATTTCCCACAACTCGTGTTGGCGTCTCCCTGCCAATGATAAAGCGGAGGCAGTGAAAACCTGATTTGCCAAAATGGAGATGTTAAGAGCATTCAAAAACTTCCAAGCACATACAGTGGCAAAAAATCCTAGAAACATAATTTTTTTCCAACTTTCTATTGTTTTTTTTTAATCGATGAAGAGCCGAAGCCGAGGTTTTTATATTTATATGTAAAAGCAAATATTAAGCAAATATTAACAGAATTATCATCAGTTTTAAGCCTATTTCTGCAAGCCCAATGTTCAGAGCAGAGTGCTAGAAATTGTAGACAACAGTAATCGGCTACCACTTTCATCGCAAACAACTAACTGCTTGAAAACCCTGCAAAACAATGGTTGTCACATGATCGCATAGCTAGGAAAAGGGCTATGCGAACATGCAACACACCTCCACCACTCACCACCGGGTACAAAAACATCATTGCTATTGACCACTGAGACCTTGGATCAGTCGACAACATCCAGCGCCACCAAACCAGTCGAGATCAACCGCTAAAACCATAAATTCGGGTACTTCATGTCACGAAAACCCCTCAGAGAATTTTGAATTTGAAAACAAACGGTCATGTTTATGGCACCAGTGTCACAAAGTCACGCGGTCAACAGTCACAAACCCCTTGAAAGATCCTTGGTCACTTTACCAGCAAGCAGCCAACCAGATACAAGCACGTCGGCAAGACCCACTTTTACTCCGCAACGACGACATTCTTAATGGTTGTCTCATGATCGCATAGCCAGGAAAAGGGCTATGCGAACATGTGACAAACCGCTTACACTTACCACCGTCACTGCCACGCCGACCAAATATTCGCCGCCACTGTTTGCCCAAAGGGTTTGTCGCATGATCGCATAGCATGAAACTGGCTCATGCAAACATGCGACAAACCATTAACATTCACCCCACTGACAAACTGCCAAGTCACCGCCACATCACCGCTCCCTACCAATGAAAAACGCTCACCACCGGCAACACAAGACAATGGGCCCACTGCCGAGAGAAGCTTACCTTTTGGAAAGATCGGACGGTGGTCGCATGATCGCATGGGCTGGAAAGATTCCATGCGATCATACGACAACCACAGGATCAAGAATCTTTCCAAAAGAACTGGGCCCATCTACCATCTTGCCACCTCAGACCACGCGGACTAACAAAAACACAACACATCACTTTATTCTCTGACAAACGGGACCACCAGCCGGGAAAAGCAGACAAAGCAAGATCTATGGCTGGTCTCATATTCGCATGCCTCTGACACATCGCATAAGCTCTTACGCCCACCGTTAGATGAGAAACCTGTCAGGGAGCCGGGCCCACCAACCGATCACACTTTGTTGTGTGTCATGAATGGGAGTTTTTTAAAATGATGCAATCTCACGGTCTTCCATTTCCAGGAGTTTCACAACATTTTGAGAAGGGATTTAGAAAATTTAATGTGGGTACACAAACAAGACTGTTGAAATGTTTGACACGATTCTCCATAAATATGAGGCCACATTAATGTGATAGCTGCTAGGTGTATAGAGGATCAATGTTGTGAAAAGAATTTAGAAACTTTCAAGGAATTGAAGTTGTCTAATGTATGATTTTTTTTCAATATATAGCTGCAATTGATTTTAGAAAACTTAATATGGGAGCATGTAGTTTTAGTAGCATATCAAAATTATTGACAAAATGCCCAAATGGACTATAGTTTCAAGGAATCCAGTATTATTGAATAAATGACTACAGAGTATAGAGAATGTGCTCTCTTTAGTAAAATGCCTCAAATGAACGTGGTGTGGTACTTTGCAAGCTACAAAAAATGCACAAATGGATGGTTCAACAGGTTTTAGGCTAAGATGCATTTGGTCTGTAACATTCCCATGAAAATGGTTTGGGGCTATTTTATGTGTTATGTGCAAGAAAAATGCTGATAGTTACACATCTAAAATGCTCCCAACAAGTTTTCCTATGGCTTGGGAACAAAATTTTAGAAAGTTTTAAGCCTTTCTGATTGACACACAACATCTAAATCAACCCAAAATTATTTATGATGACCTACAAGTAATGTTCAATACTTTGATATATATCATACAAATGTAAAAATGCAAATGAAGACAAGTGAAAGTTCATCAACAAAGGGAAACGTAATTAAATCAAAATGTTTGGATGCCTTAACATTTGAAGGAAAATGTGAAGTATTTCATTGAAATTGATTATTTTTATCAACAAAATAATGTGACAATGAAGCATTATTTAGTGAAAATAGTACATAGTGTCAAAGACAATGCATTTATTTGGTAAGCCATTTTCACTCAAATGTGAAGATAAATGATCTCAAGTATCATTGGGGTAAAATCATTTCACTTGAAAGTGGAAAGTAATGGCATTGTACAAATGGGATATTATTTCACTAGTGAAGGGTAAAATGATAGGTAATTGAGTTGGTATTTTATTTTAAAGATAAAAGTGCTTTCACAAAGAAGTGAAGTATTTGCATATAGGGGAGAAATGATATAATTAGAGTTGATTAATGATTTTGCATTTAATGGACAATATAAAGTGCAACATCATTCTTCCAAGGAGAAAGAATTAAAATAGAAAATGAAGCAAGCATTTTCATTTGACTAATAAAGTGAAAGTGATTTATTAAAAATTAACTGTTAAGGTGAAAAATATGAGTATGCCTGTAAGGGAAATATTTGTTTTATAGGGGAAATCAATAAATAATTTAAACGATTATTTGGCACAAGGTATTGGAATGTTGGTCAACAAATGGGAAGTGGTAAAGTGCACTATGTTTTTACTAATAGGGTGAAATATTTGCCCAAAGGATATCAAATATGCTACAATAACAAAATATATTTGTAAACATGGAAAATTGGATATAGAAGGCAATATTTTGACTCTTGAGTGAAATGAAAACTGTGAAATATTTATCTTCACTCAAGTAAATAATTTTTATCCACAAAGGTGAAAATGTATTTCGAGATACATTGAGAATGTAGAATGTTTATTTTAAAAGGAAAAATTACATTGCTTTGGCATGTAAATCAAAATACTGGGCATGATTGCGTTTTCATGGGAGTGGCTAGAGAAAGTAGTGGGGAGTGTTTTTCTAATAAATAGAGGAAATATTTTAAGTATGCAAAGCATGTTCACGTAAAAGGGGCGAGTGGAGGAAAAAAAAAGGACAAAAATACAAATGAGGAAGGATATTTGCAAATTAGATTTTTAGAGAGAGGGACAAATGCCAACAATAGATCAAGTCTGAATTTTTTTTGTTCTTTTCATATATTCTCTTTCGCTTCTCATTTGTAAGGGTTCTAGTTTTTGAGAAAGATTGTTGTAGGAAGGGATACTTTCAGATTTAGGTTCTCTTTGAAGTTGTTGTCATTATGTAGTATTTTATCTAGGAAACAACATACAATTTGATCTTAATTTTCTTGGATAAATATTTCATTGTAAATGTCTCCTTAATGTTGCACATAGTTATTTTAATCAGAATGATCAAAGATTGTGAAGATTTTCATTGTACATTTATTGTTTAACATGTAATTGATGGATTTTATTCAAAGAACAAATTAAACTTTCTTTTAGTTATATGTTGGTGATCATGTGTTAAATATTTAGGATCTTGAAGAAGATTTGCATTGTTTCCTATAGGTAGACTCATTATTGTAATGCAGTAATGTTTTAATTTCCATTAAACTTGTGTTTAGGCTATTTCTTGTGAGTTTGTTTCATTTTTGTCTACCCAATGGATAAGGGACTAATCTAATTTATTTTCTCTGTCATATCTTGGCTGGAAACTGTTGGATTAGGTATACAAAGGTGAGTACTGAGAGGGGAGGGGTGAATCAGTACTGTAAAACACTATTAAACTGATTAAAATTTCCTTCTTAACCATTTACTAAATCCATAGCTTTTACACGCATCTCATAAAAAATATAAAACATATAACAATAACTCATAACACAAATATTTTGGTATCGCAAAAATCCTTATTAGATGATAAAAACTATGGTGGGGATGACACCCACAAGACTTCACTACTGCATTAAAAAGTTTGCTCAGTTAGAGCTACAATGTTTATCTATTTCTGATAGCAGTGACACCTCATCCATTGGATTAGGTGATCTCACCACCTCCACCTAAACAAAATCAAGTAAGTATGGAACTAAAATTCAATCAGTTATATCTTACAACAATTCCTTATATCTATTGCATGAATACCAAATAAGTATGAAATAAGATGCACTATGGTGTTATATATTTTGAGCATGAAATGTGTATAGTCAATAAAAACATGACTAAGTGAAATTTTGTTAGTCGGGGAAAGTATTAAGGTTAACCGAGTTGAAGAGTCAACCGAGCAATGTTTAGTGTTAACTGAGCTAAAGTTTTAAAAGAGACAATTGATCATCTTTGTATTAACTGAGCTATGGTAGGTGAAGCATTTATTGCAAAACTTTGAGTGGGAAATTTTTTTTTAGGTATAAATAAGCATCGAAGCAACTCATTTCTCCACATAATGAACCAGAGCAAACCAAAGTGATTTGAGTGAATTTGAGAAAAGAGTTTTTCAAGCATTTCACAATGATTTAAGCAGATCACAACCCGTTTGATATCATTTCAAGTAAGTTCTTAGCGAACCAATTTATTTTCTTACAGTTGTTGCGAAGCCCTAAATCTGTTAAATCAATGGCATCCTCATCAAAGCCTGTGAAATCAAAGACCGATAGTGACAAGAATGTCACATTGATCAAGTCGACAACTTACAAAGAACCAAGATACAAATTACACCCTGAGATTGCATCACAAATTGATGAAACATACATATTTTTTAGCATACCGCCTAGGGTTTTGTTGGTTCAGGATATACGATCATATATTCACTATAAGATAAGTGAAATCAGATATTTTGAGCTTCAATCTACATACCAGGAGTTGTACCAGGATGAAAAGTTGAAGGATGATCAGACACACCTAGAAATCAAAGGTCTTACAAATGCCCTTCATTTCCCAAAGGAGTTTAAGAATGAATGGATTAGGGTTGTACTCAACCAAGTACACAAAGACAAGATGTGGTTGGATGAACTGATTAAAATCACTAAAGATGTTATCCACATGGTTACCGGTTACCCAACAAATAAGAAGGCAAAATCCCTAAGGCACCCACCGAGGAGTGAAACAAAAAAAATGATAGTCCAGCCGAGTGGGATGATAGAGGCATGAGGATCAACACAATCACCAATCCGGAAACTAGATCTAGAGCCTATGTCATCACGTACAAAATATTCCAATCAAGAAGGCCCAATAGTGTCCCATGCAGAGCAATTGATATTGCATACAAGGTTGTAAAGAAATATTTACAATTAGACCTCGCTGAGCTAATGCTGAAGCAACTTGAGGAGAACATGAGGACTATCTGTGTTGCTAAGACCAACACTTGTAAGTTTGGTTCACTTCTTATATGTACATTTTTCTATCTGTAAAACTATTTTCCATCAGTTGGTAATGTTGAATGGGATGTAAACCGGCTGGTCATCATACAAATCAATGAATTCATCAAGAACTTAGGACAAAATTTTGAGGCTGTGATGGATGATTACTTTGGAAAATTTAAAGAGAGAATGCATAAGAGGAGAAGGATGCCTGCACAATTAGTATAAAAGTACAAGGAAGATATTTGTTTTCTGGCAGACACCGATACCACACTGATAAAGGAAGTTGAGCCAAGGACTGCATGGTTACCTCCTATGGTCTATGAACTTGATATTGATCGAGCCTCTAGGTCAATAAAGGCACTATTGGGTGAGCCAAAAGACACCAAAGTAACTAGGTTTGGAACCTATGAAGAAGCTAAGTTGAGAATAAAAATGGACTTAGTCAGAGTAAAAGTAGGAAGAAAACAAGAAAATGATGGACACTTTGATTAAGCAATTTGGTGATGAGGAAGATGAAGTAGCAGAGAAGTTGGTTGAGGAAGAAACTAAGGCCCCGTTTGTTTGTGGAATTGGAATTTGGCACAAAATCTTATTATCTCATAATAAGGTTTTGATATTCTGATTTTGGCGTATCCACGTTGGGAAGATGGCGGACCCGACCGAAAATCAAATTGGGTTTATAAAATGCCAAAACCGGGTTATCAAAACAAATTCCACCTTTTCAGCTGGAAGATGGATATTCTCATTTTCGGCCCATATTCAGGTTTTGAGATGATAACCCGATTATGACTTTTAGGGTTCCAAACAGTGGATATGGGTCATAATCGGATTATCATCCTCATATTCCTGTCATCTTCCGCGAAACAAACGGGGCCTAAGGAACAAATTTTGATCGGTATCAGTGAGCATGAAGAGGAGATTGAGTCAAATAAGGAATTACAAGTTGCACCGGTGAAGGCAAAAGGGAAAAGGAAATAAGTAGAGACTCCTACATGAGCAAGGACATGATCCTCTATAGGTGTTTCTCCACCCTTGAAATGAGGAATTGAAAAAATCACAAGGCCTACACTTACATATCAAAAGAAGAAGAAGGAGCACAAGCCTCCACCGAGCAACCTAAAAAGAGGAGAAAGATAATAAGAGGTAAGGATAACATCAATTCTGAAGAAGAAGATGATAATATTCAATTAAAAGTAGTTGTAAATAAAACTCAATCAATTGATGAGCTAGTAGAGAACATAAAGGAAAAAGGTAGATTAGGTCACCCTAAAATAAATCGGTTTGTACATATGTCAACCGAGGATTAGGAAAAAGTAGAAGAGGAAATCATCAGCATGATGATTAAATTTAGAAGATTACCTATTGAATCTATAAGATACATTCCAAAGGAGCTATATGAGAAGGTATCAGGAAGATGGACTTATGCCTTGCATACCAGAAAGAAAATGAGGGAATGCTCATTAATTTTGGCAATGCCTACTCTATCAGTTATCGAGATTGAAGACATGATGAAATAGTATACCAATAGATTTTTGATGAAAGGAAAAACACTGAATATATTGCAAGGGAAACTTGAAGAAGTGGATGAAGATAGTAATGGGAAAAATTTTTGAAGTCAAAGGCTGAAGCAGACACAACTGCACTTGCAATAATCCCCGAGCAAAGTGTAAATGGTAAACGTAAAGGGGTACACTTAGATGATGTCGATCTTGCTACTAAAGAGCCCATTCACATATCTGATACTGAACAACCAAATGAAACATATGCTAAAGACTTCTATCTGATAGGCTACAATGAAGAAGAAAAGCATGATACTCCTGCATAGCTAGTTATAATCGAGACTGGTGAAGTGACAATAGAAGATATCACTAATGGAGATCTTGATGATGAAGTAAAAGATGATGAAGATATCACCATTGGTGCA
The DNA here is from genome assembly GCA_027943335.1 of Chamaecyparis obtusa. Classification (NCBI taxonomy): domain Eukaryota; kingdom Viridiplantae; phylum Streptophyta; class Pinopsida; order Cupressales; family Cupressaceae; genus Chamaecyparis; species Chamaecyparis obtusa. Next base: position 330,714 of record BSBK01004861.1, read on the forward strand.
GAAAAAATTGAGGAAGAAAGACCTACTGAGGAAGCTATAGTAAACATACCGGGTAACTTAACTATCTTGGTGCAAGCCATTGATATTGCCACTCAAAGGAAACCCATGGAGAATACACCCGAGAAACAACAAGACACCACCTTAGGATAGGGTGAAGAAGGAAAAAAGGAGACACATGATCCTGAAAGCAAATAGGAAAAGAATAAAGAAGCTAAAATTGAGACAAATGTAGATGTTTCTACAACTGACACAAGGCCAGCAACCCACGGAACTCAAACAGAGGGTATAGTAAAAGGGAAAGACAAGGAGGAAAGTGTCTCAACTGAGCAAGAAAAGTCAAATCTGAAGACTAAAGCTCTAGTGCCATATGGGAAATCTCCCACATCTAGCACATAGGAGAAGAAGAAGAAGATGAAGAAACATGGTAAGGGTCCAGTCACTTTCAATGAAATTATTGAAATTCCTACATGTGACCCAAGAACCCTAGACCCGGAAGCACTACAAAGATATGGTGAATTATGCACAAGGAAGGCTACACAAGAAAAGCCAAGACAAGAAATCAAGCATAAACAAGTCTTAGAAGATGTTAGAGAGATTTTAATGCAAGTAATACCTGATATCAATGTTGATGACGCAACTCCCATCATTGAACAACTTGCAACTCTAACCGAGCATATCAATTCTTTGAATGTAGATGCTGAAAAGAGAAATGAAGAGAGGGATGAGTCAAAAATACAACTTAAGATAGAAGAGAAAATCAAGCAAGAAGTGGCAGTTAATAAGGTAAAACTTTCTGAGGTAATAACCGACTTAGAAAGTATTATTCAAAGGGTTATTATAATTTTGTAAAAATTATGCACTATAGACTCTTTCACTACCGAGATTAGTGAAAAGATAAATAAAATAGATGAAGACTTAAAGGATAGTGCTAATAGTCTGACAACTGATCCAAATGCATTTTATGAGCATTATGCAAAAGTTACACAAATTTAGCGGTTAAGACTAGAGTTGAGGAAAGAAGAGGAAAAAATAAGAGAACATGTAACCGAGCTATAGGATGAGTTACTACCCCAATTAAAGGTGATGCAACAACACGTGAACAAGGCAAAGGAGTTAGTTGGCACCCCTGAGATATCAGTTATAGAAAACATTTTTGATATGCATGCACAAGTCGACTTAGAGAAGATTGCTCTAGAAAATCTCAAAGAGGAATGGGAAAACCTCTTGGCCACTCTCAAGAAAACCCATCAGAACATATTTGACAAATTGTAAGTATATTTTTGGCATTAATTTCAAAAAAGGGGGAAATATATGTATATATTCTTTGTATGTACTTTACACCAAGAGCATGTTCAAAGGGGGAGCTCACATAATTTACATGTTTTTGGTTTTTAAATCTTCAAGTCCAAATTTTTTGTAGTCGACATACACATATATGTTTTTGATACTAATGCCAAAGGAGGAGAATGTTACTCCTAAGAGCATTAAGAGTTGTCATTAGTATCATTCATACAGTCGGTAAAGGAGACAATATAGTTATTCAATCAACACATAGAGCATAGACACCGAATACAATACAAGGCAAAATACTATACTAATCGAATACAATTTTGATTGAGTACTCATACTGAGCCAGATGATTAGCTAACACTGAGCATAGTATAACAAGCATTCATATGTACCAAGCTTCAGTTAAATACCAAGTGATGAATACAGTGTACACCATGTAGACCAAGAAATGACATAGTAGTTTGTAATGGCACAAACTACAAGGTAAATAGTTTACACCGATCATAAAATGGTTTACCAAGATCGAAATGAAATTAAATATGGATGTAATCATTTAATGATTGATGATTCCTATGTAAAGATAATATAGGTTAATCATTTGAACCATTAATCTTAGGTTTTCTAAGATAGTGTCAAAACCCTAATTAGGTCAAATCATTTGATATAAGTATTGTAAAGATGTCATTTTGAAAAGTATCACACATAAAGTAGCTGCGATTGGGAGACATCTGAATATCTAACAGGGTCAAGTTTGAAGCATTGACAGAGTATTCAGTTTATCAGAAATAGTTTAAAGGCTACCAAGTAGTATTCAAAGAAGAGATCAATCACATTGAGGTGATAACCGATAAGTACATATTAGATATGAATTTAGGAAATATTAGTTACTATCTACAGATTAATTTCACTGTTGCTTTTTAACCATTGTAGTAGATTTAAATCTCCTGACAGAGTAGACTTAATAGTCTTTTGTAAAATATCTTAACTGAGTGCACACTTGAAGAGCGTTGCTAAAATCCTCTAACCAAGTAGATCTAGTTGATCTTTTTGTTACTCCTAATAGGGTTAGATTAGTAGAAGTGATCAAATCTTTGTAGCCTTAACCAACAAATTTATTACTGCAGTAGTGAAGCTTTGTGGGTTCCATCCCCACCGCAGTTTTTACCTTCTAACAAGGATTTATACGATACCAAAATATATGTGTTATGTGTATGAAGTTTCATGTATGCATATTTGATTATATTACATGCATTTACATTTCAGTTATGTTATTGGATGTATGGTGAATGCAAATGATACAATCGATTAATGAATTACATGTTTACAAGGATTCAATTGAAATTTTTTTAAGGGTACTGATTCACCCCTCCCCTCTCAGTACTCACCTTTCCATAATCCCAAAATAATACAACATAAAATTAGTACATCCAAGCTCCAAAAAAACTTTGTTTCCAACAATATCCCCCTTTGGAATTGATGGCAACATATGGAGAAAAACTATCAACCCAAAAGTAAACATTACATTTCCTCAACATATACAGTCTTCAACACTGTTACCAGATTACAAACTCTTCTCCCCTTAAGAGAGGTTGTTCGTAACTTACTCTACCCCTTTGACTTCAATGGAAAAGGAGCCAATATGCCAAACATTATATCACCCCCCCTTTGATAAATACATCAAAGTTCTTGCATTGAATCCAACCAACCCGCAATCTCAAATAATGTCAAGTCCCAACAAACACTGTTAGAATCAAAATCATTACATAAGAGCTCTTGGGTATCTCTTCTCAATGCGACTACTCCCCCTAAGGATCAGTATCCAATATCACATCTAAATGAATAAATATGCTCTAAATACACTGGACTGATGCATTTCTGCATCTTCTATTCTTCATAAGGAGGGGCCATCACCCCAAGCATACCTTTGAGATACTCAAAGATGTCTTTCTCTAATGGCTTAGTGAATATATCTACTACCTGCTCTTTAGTGCTCACATATTCCAGTCTGATCTCTTTATCAGTGACTTTTTCTCTCAAAAAGTGATACTTAATAGCAATGTGTTTAGTCTTTGAATGTAAATCTAGATTCTTTGACATTTTAATTATACTTGTATTATCACAGGGAATAATAATAGGTTCAAATTTTTTTTATACCAATATCTTTCAGCATTTTCTTCATCCACATTATCTGATTATAGTTATTTGTTTCTATAACATATTTTGTCTCTATAGTAGACTAAGATATGCAATCTTTCTTCTTACTCAACCATGAAACTAGTCTTTCTCCAAGGAAAAATGCTCCTCCACTTGTTCTTTTTCTGTCATCAACATTTCCTTCCCGATGAGCATCAGTATATACATATAATGTAAAATCATTTGATCTATCATACCATAATCCAAATTCTAATGTCCCCTTTAGATATCTAAAGATTATTTTTACTACTACAAGATGTGATTCTTTAGGATCTTCCTAGTATCTTGCTACAATACCAACCACATTAGCAATATCCAGTCTAGTGTGAGTCAAGTATTGTAAACCACCAATCATAGATCTATACCTTGTCTTCATTATACATGGTGAATCATCATTGTTAGTCAAATTACAACCTGTAACCATAGGTGTCTCAACTGGTTTACAATTTTTAAATCCAAATCTTCTCAATAAGTCATTAAGATGCTTGGTTTGAGATATAAAAATGCCATCATCAGTTTGTGTAATTTTTAATCCAAAAAAGTATTTCATCTCACCTATCATGGACATTTCAAATTCTTATTTCATCTTGTCAGAAAATTTGTTACTTACCCCATCATTTCTTGCAAAGATAATGTCATCAACAAAAACTTCAATGATAAATAGTCCATCTTCATTTATTCTCAAGTATAGATTGTTATCCACATTTCCTTTCTTGAATCCTAAATGTAAAAAATGCTTACCCAACCTTGCATACCATGCTCTGGGTGCTTGCTTCAATCCATAGAGTGCCTTCTTAAGTTTATATATCATATATTCTTGCTTTGTTAAAGGAAATCCATCTGGTTGTTCAATGTATACATCTTCTAATTCATCATTCAAGAATTTTGATTTGACATCCATCTGATAAACTTTAAATTTCTTGTTAGCTGCATATGCCAAAAATAATCTTATTGCTTCTAATCTTTCTGCAGGGGTGAAGGTTTCTTCAAAGTCAATACCTTCTTGCTACGAATATCCTTTACATATTAGTCTTGCCTTGTTCCTTACCACTTCTCCTTTTTCATTCATTTTATTCCTGAAACCCACTTAGTCCATATAACATTCTTATCTTTAGGTCTTGGAACCAATTCCCATGTATTGTTCTTTTAATCTTCTCTAGTTATTCCTTCATAGCTTTTATCCACGATTCATCTTTACATGATTCATCAATACTCTAAGGCTTAAATTGTGAAATCAAACATATTTCATTTCTCATTCTATTATTTTTCATAGCTCTATCATACATATTGCTAATAATATGATCATCAAGATGATTTAAAGTAACATACCTTGGTGTTCTTTGTTCTTCTCTTGGTTCTTCAAACTGAACATGAATCCCACTATCAATCTCAAAGAATTGTTCTTGTTTTATACTTTGATTCTATGTAGTTCTTTGATTTTTACTCGCATGATTTGTATCTCCATCTGAATCACACTCAAAAGTTTTCTCTTGTACCCGAAATCTCTCATCAATTCTCACATTTGCACTTTCAACAATATTTCTCAATCTCTAATTATAAAATCTATATGCGTTTATCTTAGTAGAATAGCCAAGAAATATACCTTCATCACTTCTAGGATCAAATTTACCTATTTCATCATCTCTCTTGATATAGCATTTACTTTTGAAGATTCTGAAATACTTAAGTATTGGTGTGTGACCGAAGCTCATAAGGTGTCTTGTTTGTTCCTTGTCTCATCTGAACTCTGTTCAAGGTGTAAACTATTGTATTAATCGCTTCTCTCCAATGTACATGTGAAACTTTACATTCAAGCAACATCACTCTTGCTACTTCACAAATATTTCTATTTCTTCTCTCTACTACTCCATTATGATGCGGTATCTTAGAAGCTGATGTTTGTCTACGAATACCATTATGCTCACAATATGCATTGAATTGATTAGATGTAAATTCTTCACCTTTTTCAAACCTAAAAAATTTAATCTTATATCATGATTCATTCTCAACTTCTTCCTTCAATATTTTGAACTTATCAAATGATTATGATTTTTCTCTAAGAAAAGTAACTCACATCATTCTTGTGAAATCATCAATGAAAAGAATAAAATACTTCTCACCATAAAATGACTTTTTCTTTGTTGGTCCACATAAATCTGTATGCACAATCTCCGATTTCTTCGATGTAGAAAATACTTTTCTCTAAAATGAAATTTTTGTCTATTTTTCCATGACACATAACATGTTAGAGGGTTTCAAAATATTAGGTAAGTTTCTGAATGCATTTAAATTGCCGACTTTCACTATGTTATCAAAGTTTATGTGACAAAATCTTCTATGCCATAACCAAATGTCATCAACTTTTGCAATAAAATAACTTACTCTAGAATGATTTAATTGAAATACATTACCTGTTGTTAAAGTACTAGTTGCAATCTCATTTCTTTCCTTGTCTTTGATTGAACAAATCTTATCAAAAAATTGTAAGCGACATCCCTTATCAAGAAGTTGTCCACCACTTAGCAAGTTATGTTTCAACCCATCAACACAAAGTACATCATCAATATTAATCTTACCATCAAGTGTGATTGATCCTTTTCCCTTTATCATGCAAGGAGTATTGTTGCCAAACCTAACAATACCACCATCATACTTTTTCAGTTCAACAAATCTATCTTTATCACCTGTCATATTATGCAAACATCCACTGTCTACGATCCAATCTACCTTCTTCTTTTCAACATGTAAAATGAGTTCTTTCTCTCTTGTAATAGGATTTTCATCTTTGATAGAAACAAATCCAATTTCTTCTTCATCATCACTGTCTTCTAGGTTAATATCCTTAAGCTCAATTTCATCATCATCATTAACATATAAATATTCTTTAGGTAATTTTGACTGGTAAGGCTTATGCTTAATCTTAAATACTCTTGTAGGACATCTTAATGCAAAATGACCAACTTGTTTACATGAATAACAAACGATCGGTAACTTGCCTTTATAAGATCCCTTACCTTTGTGTTCTCTTTTTGCGATCAAAGCTTCAAGCTCATCCAAATTATTTTCTTCTTCCTCGATTTCTGCCCAATCTCTTGCATAATCTCCAAGATTTCTACTGCTTGTACTCACACTTTCGGTTAGTACCTTTTTATCCTTTTGTGCACTAGCTCTAAATGTTGTCTCAACTCTAGGTAAAGTATGTTTTGATTTTATAGAATCAAAAGCTTTTAACTCACCAATCAACATTTCCCTATTAAATCTAGTCATGATTGGAATGACTTCTTCAATAGTATTTTTCTTGCTCTCATAAGCTGGTGTAAGAGATCTGAGAATCTTTCCAACAATTTTATCTTCAGGCATAATATCTCATGTGATCCTTATTCCTATGACAATCTCAGTGATCCTTTGAACATATGACCTAATGGTTTTATCTTACATTTTAGCTCCTTCAAATCTTATTTTCCAATTCTGCAACTTAGCCCTTTTTGTATATTCATCACCTTCATATAACTTTTCTAATTTAACCCAAATATCATGTGAAAGATCAAGTTCTTTTACCTCAATGAATTCAGCTTCTGATAGGACAATTATCAACGCTTCTGTTACAATCATGTTGTGTTGAAATGATTTCTTCTCATCATCGGTGCATGTTCTTAGATCACTCTTAGCCTTGACTTGAGTTTGTGTCTTGGTAATCAACCAATAGTCTATTCCTATACAGATTATAGGTGTTCTCATCTTGTTCTTCCAACTTTCATTGTTATCTCCATCAAACTTAGGACTCTCCTTTCTATAGGTCATTGAAGATCTCCTCAAGCTGCTAAGTTTCCTTCTCAAAGAGGACCTAATCCTCTGATAGCAATTATTAAGAATTAGAGTCCACACACAACTAAAAGGGGGGGTGAATTGGTTGTCTCCAAATCAAATTAAATCCAAAAATTATAATGCAAATTATTAACAACAGTAACAAGAATAAACCAAACAAGTAACTATGCACCATAAAACAAAGATTTGTTCTCGAGGAAACCCTTGATCAGAGGGAAAACCCTAGTGGGGATGGAACCCACAAGATATTTTACTAACATATAAATTTATTGTGAAAGGATGCGACCTTGTTAGGAGTCAAATGAAGTTCATTTAGTAAAACAATCCATGTTAAAGGACAGATCCATGTTAAGATACCTTGAAACCTTGTTAGAAGGTTCTAACCTTGTTAAAGGTTGAAAGGAAACAAGTAGACCCATTGTCCAAATGTTCCAACAAAGATGATAGATTGATCTTTGAGAATAACATATCCAAAAGGGTGAATTAACTAAACCTGCAAATCAATTTTCCATAACAGTTCCTTTGAAGTCCACAACTCAATTGAAAAATGCCTCTACTCTTCTCTACACTATCTCACATATCCATCCATTTCCTTATTTTCTTTTTCATGCATACTGAAACAAGGAAAACAACTTTCATTTACACTCGATACACAAATACTAATTAGGTCAACTTGTTAAAGATTCCCCAATGATCATTTAATTAAATAGGGCCACGCTATGACATACACACCTTCTTAAGAATTAATATAATTGTTACATTATAGTTCCCGCATGTTACAATACACATATTACATTTTTCAATGAAAAACAAAACACTTTCTCAACATAGTCAACTACCAGTAACATATGTTGTGCATTACACAACAATGACTATTTCAAAATAATCCAAATGCCTTACTATCATGAACATAGTTGCACTAACAAGTCTTCTACCATGATCCAAGCTCATGGATGCTGATTCCACTTCACCAATAAGATATAGCAAATATGCCACAAACTATCATTGTTAATAATTCATGTTCAGTGGTATGCTACCAGTCTTTACCAAATGAATCATAACTCATCCAAAATAGAATATAAGATCCTATGAACATAGATACGATATCTATACTCATCCATGCATATAAAACTAAGCTCGCATACCAAAATACACCAACCCATGACTTCAGTGTCTTTATAACTACCTACAATGTAAAAAATCTCTTTTTGTCATGAACACATAAGTATATGTTATCATCAATGACAAAACCTAGCACTAATACAACATAAAATAAGTACATCCAAGTACCAACAAAACTCTATTTCCAACATTATCCTGATCCCTTTGGTCCATATCACATATCTTACCCCCATTCCTTTGGTCCATAATACCTATCTTATCACATCCCTTTGGTCCATACTACCTATCTTATTGCAAACTTCAATCCCTATCCCCCCTTTGTCCAATATTAATCTTGCTTGTCCTATCCATGTCCAATCATTGTCCTATCAATATCATATCACTTTCGTATCCTAATCCCTATCTTGGTCTTGGTACAAGATAAGAACTTAAAGTGAAACATATTTAAAAGAAATTTGCTTGACATGTCCATTCTTACGCATCACTTGCCATATCTTGTCATATCCAATCATGTCATCGCACACTTTCATCACTATCTCCTATCATATCCCATCCTTAAGCTCAACATAAATATGTTATCCCCATTATGTGGATAGTCCTTGGCAACCCAAACAAAGCTTCAGTGACATAATCAACAACTCTTTGGCCTTCATCCATCTACCAACCTATCCAACAATCCATAATGTCCCCGCCTTGCTAAACACTGGGGGTAATTCAACTAGTCTTGCAAATGTAAATACTAATGTGCTAAAAAAAATCCTAAAAATTTGCATATGATCCTGATAAAATTACTAAAAATCATAAAATGTCATGAAAAAATCCTACAAATTTACATAAAGACCTGAAACAAGACTTAAACAAGCAAATATGATGCTGAAAAAATCTCTAAAAATGCATAAAAGTCCATAAGATATCCAAAAATCAAATAAAGTCCTAAAAGCAATCTCTAAAAAATCAAATATGATTTTGAAAAAAATTAGTAAAAAATCAAATAATGTCTTGAAAAAATTAGTAAAAAATCAAATACGAAGCTGAAAAATTCTAAAAACCATAAAATGTCCTGAAAAAATGTTAAAAATTACAAAATGTCTTGAAAAAAGCACAAAAATTAAATATTTTTAAAATCATAGAAAAATCAAATCTTTTAAAAATATGCAATAAACATGTACATAATCTTTTCCTGCTTTCAATAAATTGTCCCTTGCGATAAGACACATTTGAGCAGACACAATTTGAAGACCTTTTAAAAATTGTGCTTAACAAAATCATGTATCAACTAATAAACTATCCAATCATGTCAGTAATCAATCAAATCAAACTTGTCCTATCAATCAATCAACATCAATTTGTCCTTTATCAAACCTGTCACTTTTCTTATACAGGGTGTTGTATACTCGAAACCATACTGTATTTGTCTTAGATGGGGTACTTCATGCCTCAAACTAGACACCATCATTATCAAACAAACTATCAAATTTGACAACAAGATCAAATTGTTTGTTGACTTGCTTGGTTTAGTGAGTCTTATCTTTTATTGATTTATCATTTGATCATGTTCCTATGCTACTCCAGGATATCACTGAATGATGAGAGTGGTCGGAATGGTTCATGGTCATTTATTTTTATTTTGTCTTCTTGTTGGATGATCTCATGAGATTCTGGGGCATTTCATTAATATGCATCAGGAAAGACGAGATCATTCTCTGTTTGCATTATGTTTGTTTCACGCAAAGGGATCGTATTATCATCTTGGCTTTCTGTTCCATGGTGCGACACATCCAGTTTTCCATATTAAAATAAATTTCTCATGACATACAATGCACTTATGAAAGAAATGTTTCATCATTATTAACTTTTCTCCATCTAATTTTAGCCTTTTACTAATATTCCTTCCATCAGTTCTTGCAGTCATTCTCTTTTCAAAAAAATTTCCTTGAATCAATTTCTACCCAATTTTTTGAGAGGGCATCCTACCTCCCTTCTGTCGATCCACTGGGGCATGATCCTTTATTTTTATTTGAACCAATGCTCATAATCACATTGTCTCAAAGAGGGGCCAAATGTAGACACCTAAAAACGGTTCACACATGTGTGTCCCCTTTTAACATGTCTTCTATCTTGTGTCATTTCTCATTTGATCAGTTACTAACATATCTTGCATTGTGCATCATAACCTTGATCTCTTTGGTCAAATTGATCTGGACTAAACCATCATTGGAATGTTCCTAATCATTCCTAGATCAATCCTAAACATTCCTAATCATTCCTAAGCTAATCCTAAACATACCTAATCATTCCTAAATTGATCTTAATTTTCCTAAATTGATCAATCCTAGACCATATAAAACCTTCCTAAATCATTCGGAATCAGTCCTAATCATTCCAAGATCATTTCAATCACATTTAATCATTCTCAAATCAATTCAAGGCATTGTCAAAGTTCATCGATGCCTAATCAAGTCTCTTTCAAATCAATCCAATTCGAGTGTATTCTCAAAGTTCATCGATATCTCGTTGTCGTCATCCTAATCCAAATCAGTCCAGTATAATTGTCCAAGTTCATCGATGCTATTTCATCACCATCCGTCAACCTAATAGCATTGTCAAAGTTCATCGATGCTATTTTATCTTTTGGTCCTTGATCATGCACATTGTCCAAGTTCATCGATGTTGTGTCATTCCCTAATCGGTTTTAAATCATCAAGATTAGTTAAAAACCTTATCAAATCTTCCAAGACCAAACCCTTTTTGATCCTATGTCATCATTTGGTGAATCATTTTTACTAATTTGTCTCCTTGAGATAAATAACCCATAGTTTATCCCTTTTGTAGTAATATATTTATTAGATTAATTCCTCATATCCTATGTCTCCCACAATTAATTAATTTAATATTAATTAATTGTTCTCTTTTCCATAAATTCAAAATTTTCATAAATTCTTAATTCCTAATTTGTCCTTTTGAGGGAATAATGAATTTTCAAATTATTGAAATTATGATTCTTACACATTTCCTTAATTTGTGCTTCATGATTTCCTATTAATTAGCCTCTAATTCCTTCCACCTTCCCTATCCCTTTTTCCTCATTTTGTGTTTCCTAATTGCATACTAATTAGCCTCATCGTTATTCTTCCATCTTTCCCCTAATTGTGAATTGATTTGTGCATGCTAATTTGTGCTTTCAATTTGTCATAATTATGACAATCTTCCAATTTGCACTCTCATTTCCAAATCTGCATGTTGGTCTCCAATTCCTATAATTTGAGATCAAATTTCTCAATTCCAACTAACCATCTTCTTTCCAATCTTCTCGTCATCATTATAGTCATATTATCAACATATTGCTTTCATTTTGTCAATGTGGGAGCTACATCAACTCTTTAAGAGAAGCAAGAAAGAACACAATTGTCAAATTGAGAGAGTTTTGTTTATAGTTTACATTTCTTTGCCTCAATTTATTTTGTATTTGGATAGGTTGATTATGCATGCCTTAGAGTTTGATGGTTTCTCTTGTGTGCATGTTTTTCCTCATTTTCCTATCTTACACCTTTTAAATCTTTTATATGAATTATATGCATTGGATAGATACTTCATGGGTTATTTATAAATGCATAGATATTATTGGAATGTTGTATGATTGGATGAAGGAATGTGTGGCATATGTAATCATGTATTAAATATTGATACATCCTTGAGACTCTTGTTGATGCTCTAGTTTCCTTGAAAGGGTTTCTCCACACACACACACACACACACACACACACACACACACACACATATATAATATGTTTTTCATATTTAATCTCATAATCCTTAATCTAAATTGGTATTGACACATTATATATTTGAATAATTATTTGATAGCTTCTAGTTTATCATTTTGGTTTTATTAAGAATGCAACATCTTTCTTAACATATCATTGACAAAATCATCATGGACTATTGAGCATATCATTGACAAAATCATTGTGGACTATTGAGCATATCATTGACAAAATAAAAAATATTGCGTTGCAATTTGAATCCTTCTATGTCATCCACAAATTTCATGAAAGTAACCAGGCGGTGGATGGTTTGGCTAACCTTGGGGTTAGAAGTGACGTCACACGTAAGTGGTATGGACTGACTAAGATTAATGAGGAGATAAACTTGATTATTAATCATGATAGAAACAACCAAAAGGAAGGAATTATTAATATTAATGATCTATTGCATGAATTAATTCATAATCGGAGTACGTCAAAGGTGAAGTGCCAAGTGGTGACTTACTGCCTTCATTACTTTCTGACCTCACATGCTTTCTGAGTCATTAAAAAAGAGCTATGGCTTAATTCCAACTATTCGAAGAATTTTGTTGTTAGCCTGAGAGATTTGGATAGACAAGATTCTGATATAGAGTTGATTAATTTTTCTAGTTCAAGCACTAGGAAGGAGGAAGTTAAGATGGGTGAGGATTTAAAGAGGAAGGAACGAGTGGAATGGCTCATGAAAAAGAAGTGTGGAGAAAATTAAAGAAGGGAAAAGTCCACCACTATCTGAAACGACTACATGGGAATGACAAAGAGATCATGAGGGCTGTTGTTGTAGGCTGGGAGAAGGGTAAAGTGAATATCGCGGGTAAATATTTTACCCTTAATTTAGACCTTATGGCGAAGATCACTAGTCTTCCTCTCGAGGGCATTCACTTCTCAAAAGACAAGAAGGTGGGAAATAAGGCATACATAGACTTTCCCAAGACAAACAAAGAACGTGCATTGCTGGTGAAAAGTAAATTTGATTATGTTAGCCTGGATAACATTAAGCTCATTTGGAGTCTTGTTCTTAGAGTGATAATTGAATATTTTACCCTTGATGGAAGGTATTCTAGAGTCTATAATTACCATTTTGTGCTGGTTAATCATTTCAAGCACGATATTAGGGTTTCCTTCCCTTTTTATTTTCTTAGTCCTCTTAATTAGAGCATTGTGGATCATAGAATTAGGGATTCCCCTATTCTACACAAGGGCCTCATTTTTCTCATTGCATAGTATGCCAGAGATCATATCCTTGAGTTGATTCCTAAACAGGCTGACAGTAAAAAAAAGGAAGAATCCTGACTCCTCTTCTTTTGGGAAGAAGGCTACTACTGCCTCTAACAAAAAAGCCCTCAAAGCCCCTGTAAAAAATGATACCCTTTCTATTTTTGATGAGGTTGAAGGAATGAAATTTGAGGATGACCAGGAGGTTGAGTCAGAGTCTGCTGAGAATGAAGAAATTGCTAAAGGGGAAGAGAGTAACATAGACTTCTCTGGGAAGGATAAGGATACCATTTCTGAACTTGATAAAGACAAGGAAGCTGCGAATAACCCTGTGAACGAAGCTACCAATGACCTGGCTAAGGCAAGCTCTGAGGATTTATCTAATCAAATCAACAAGATAATGGAGGTTTACATTGACAATGTGCAGCATAACCCAAGTGATATCCCAAAGGATAGGAATAATGACAATGAAGATGATAAGGCAGAAAATTTGGAGAATATGTCCAAGGATGAAGCTGATGTTAATGAGGAAATAAAAGATTATAATAATGAAGATGGTAAGGTGGAAAATCAGGAGAATATGTCCAAGGATGAAGTTGATGACTATGAGGAAAGAGAAGATTACAATGAAATAACTGGTAACACTGCTGAGGAGGATATAAGTACTGAAGATTTGGGGATAATGGAAGAGGATACCCAAGTCAATAAATAAGCTGTTATCTTAGAAAAGGAAGCTGTCAATGATGATGTGGACTGTGAGGTTAGCACTACTCCTCTCGAAAGCCCTAAGGATAACCCTGTTGATATGGAAGGGGATACTCAGAATCATAGAGGCATTGAGGAAGATCTATGGGATAAGGACTTCAAGGTCAAGAGAACTATAAATATCAACATGTTGCAGGCTGCCAGAAACAAAGCAATGTATGGTTACAATATTGACAAATGGATCCAAGATGACATCCAGGAGCTGTGTACCATATGTAAAAATTTGGAAGCCAGGATTGCTACGCTGGAGGAGATCATTGACAAAATGAAGAATGATGCTGAGATGTATAAGAATGTAAATGATGTTTTTGAAAAGGTAACTATTAATACCATCATGCTGGAGGATAAAATTAATAAGGCTATTGAAAATATGATAAACTCGATAACTGATAAGATCAACAATAATGACACTATGCTGAGGAAGATGATCACCCTGACCAATACATGCATGAACGCTACAATTGACAATCTTAAAGCGTTGTATACCTTGCTGGAAGGAAGGGAACAACACTGACAGAATCAATGAGGATGATCAAGGGAAACAAGATAATCAGTTGTTAGGCCCGAGCTCTAGGGCCCGATCTAGTACCAGAAAGAAGACTGTTGCCCATGCAAAAGATATCACCAATATGAGGGAATCAATCCAGAAAATGAAGAACCAGATGGTGGAATCTGAGGAGTTCCTCAAAATGATGAATTGACTCTGTTGCTGGGAGTTTTTGTTTTCCTGTTTTGCTAGTAGTTATTTTGTTTTAGTGTTCTGTTATTTTTCTTCTAGTGCTTAATTGTTAAATCTGGGTTATGGCCCTTTTAGTTTCTGTCATCTTCTGTGACAGATTTTTATCTTTTTGTTCTTCAATGCTTATATTTTCTTTGCTATGTTAAAGGGTTTCGGGGCCCCTTCAAAACCTACAGTTACTGTAGTAAAAAACATGTTAATATTTTTTTTATAATGAGTACTTTTAAGTTGAGTGTTTTTGTAGATTTTTGAAGTGATTGGAAATCATGATTTTGATCTCTTGTTCAAAGATTGAAAAGTGCAAAGACATTGGGTATAAAAGTTGTAGAAGATGGACAAAATTAAGGAAGATCAATTAAAAGATGAATTGGTAAAAAGTTGTTGTAATAGAAGCTAAGTTTGACAAAAAAGATCTAGATGAGAATGTGCAATACATATATTCCTAATGCCTCTACCATTATATTAAGGAAGTATGGGGATGATGGATCCCCTTGAAAGATTCTTTTTGTTGCTTCAAAGAAGCTTCCAGTCCACCATTTAGCAAAACTAAGTGTTATGGTGTATAGATGCATTCAATTAATAATCCCCTCTATTATTGTGTTTAACGAAGTCTAGGAGAAATCTAATTTTATTAGCATATTTTTCTTATTTCTATTTGAAATATAATGAATAATTTCATGCATTGAGAAAATTTGGTGATAAGAATATTTGGGATGAAGCTACTTTGTGGTTGTGTGTGGGAAGCACTAGTTTTAGTAATTTTGTCATCAATGTTTATTTAAAATACTGTAAGAGTGTTGCAATTAGAATTTGTGAATAAATTTGTATAAAGAATTGGGGAAATAATTTTTCATGATAGTGCAATAAAAGTGCAATTGAACACTTAACATTTTTTCCTATGTTTTCTTGCATGAGACAACCATAATTTCTTTGCCAACAAGGTTCCAACATCTTTGTAAGAAAGGTGTAAGGCAATAATCTTCGCCTACAAAATTGTTTGGCTACATATGAGAGCGATAACTTGATCAATTCTTTAGGGAAGGGAGCCATCAACATTTGATTGTCTATGGTACCCAGAATATATTGTGTAAATTCCAATTGCTCTAACAATCTATAGTAGCCTCACCATTACCAAGAAGATTGTTGAAAAAGAGATCACCCTCCTAGTTTGTTAACTGGTACATGAAATTATTCCAAATCTTCCTTGCCTTAGTGAGTGTGTGGAAAGGGGGAGGAGGGGGAGAGGGGGGAAGAGGTGCTGTGACATTTTCTCTCATGAATTTGGCTCTATTAAATTTTCTCCTTTGCTTAAATATCAGCTTGTTCTATGAGAAGATATTTCTCCTTTTTTACTAGTTTTGATTCATTTTTTATTGCAAAGAATGTAATTATATACAATGTTTTGGAATTAGCTTTGTTGCCAACATTTGCTTCTAAAAGAGAGAAAAATGGATGATTAATATAAATGTTTAAATCAAGTGGTACTAACAATATCAACTCTCATATAAATGGATGCTTCTTATAAATGCTTAAATGGAGTTTATTGTCATTTTGATCATTTGGGCACATAATTACATGTGACTTTTCAAAGCCTAAAGATAATTAAAAAGGGAAGATCTACGATTTAGTGAAAATAATTGTGGTATGTATTCAAACCTTCTTGGATTTCTTCATATTTTAACTACTGGATTAGTCTCTCAATTAGGTATGTGTTGGTTTGTTTGAGTGGCGTTGTGCATCTAGTGAGTTGTCTTTCGTAGCCCTAAGACTGCTTATTTTAAATGTTATTTCTAAATGCTTTGTGGGACTTGTTTGGTACATTTATTTTCTCTTATGTAAAAGAGTTTAGACTCTTTAAAAAATCTACCTTTATCAATAATATTAAAAATATATCAAAACTAATAAATAAATCTAATTTTATATATGACAAATTTCGAAAGATTTCTCCACTATCTAATCTAATAGTAAAAATATAACTTACAAAATCAATAAACATTATTATTTAAAACATAATCAATTTAATTTACTTAAAAACATATAACAATAATATCAATAAAACATATCTTAGAAAACTAAACCCATAATATTACACCATATAATAGAAAATTTAATTCAATACAATCTAAATTTTAAACTTTTGTTTCGTCATGATTGATGTTCCATAAAATTGATTCATAATTTCTAAACAATAGATAGAAGATTACAAATTCACTAGTATCTGTAAGGTGATTTCATAAACACACAAGCCACTGTCACCATCATAAAAGTACCTATTTTAGTGTATGATTCAATAAGTCTAGTTATTTAGCAATACAGACCATAAAACATATCACCAACACTAAACCTCTAATACTAGATACTACTCTTCTACCATATATGATAGCAGGTAAATTTCAAATATCCTTTACATAATTCAGTCAACTTCTGCAACCTCTGATCCCTAATGATTACCCTTTTATGCAGCTGACTTGTAAGCATTGGAGATTACAGGATTACAAACATGTTCCAGATCATGCAACTTTTGTTCATACTCAGAAGCATCTGCCAGCTGATTGGCATCCAGCCATTCAATTGTGCTCTTTATAACTTTCTGCATTTTGTCCTTGTCATTAGAGCTGATCTTCTTACTGAATTTCTCATCCTTGATAGTATTTCTCATGTTGTAGACATAGTTCTCCAACATGTTTCTAGCATCTGATCTCTTTTGCACATACTCATCTTCTTCCTTGTATTTCTCTGCTTCCTGCACCATTCTCTCAATCTCGGCTTTGCTCAGCCTGCCCTTATCATTGTTAATGGTGATGGTATTCTTAATCCCTGCAGTCTTGTCTTCAGCACTGACATTGAGGATACCATTAGCATCAATATGAAAACAGACATTAATGTGAGGGACCCCTCTTGGAGCAGGGGGAATACCAGATAGCACAAATTTACCCAGAAGATTGTTAGCTTTGCTCTGAGCTCTTTCACCCTCATATATCTGAACCAAAACAGAGGTCTGGTTGTCTGCATAAGTGGTAAAGATCCGTTCTTTCTTTGCAGGAATTGTAGTGTTTCTGGGAATGAGAACAGTCATGATTCCTCCTGAGGTTTCCAGCCCCAGGCTGAGTGGTGCCACGTCCAAGAGCAAAACATCCTGCACTTTTTCGTTTGTTTCTCCATTTAATATGGCAGCCTGTACTGCTGCACCATACGCAACAGCTTCATCAGGATTGATGCTCTTGCACAGCTCCTTGCCCCCAAAATAATCCTGTAACAGCTTTTGAACTTTTGGAATTCTGGTGGATCCTCCTACCTGTTAGAAAGAATGCATCCACATATTAGAAAAACTAGAAGCATTCAGCATGAATCACATTGTGATTACTGATACAATAATGACAACAATCAATTTTTTTTAGGGTTGGGTTTAAACATTTTTAAAATCTATTAGTGTGATTTAAGATGGGTCACTTAATTAAATCAACAAATCAATGTAATTTTCACTATAAGTTATGTTCCGAAAGATGTTGGCAAGCATGAAAAACAGTTGCATAATCTGATTGTAAATGTTCTTCCACAGCTCTCTTCTCTCATTAGAAAGCATGCATCTAGATGTTAGAAAAGCTAGAAGCATTCATCATGAATCGCATTGTCATTAGTGGTAAAATAATAATCACATTTTTTTTTGCAGTTGGGCTTCAACAAACACCCTAAGTTTCCACTTGTTCAAGTGATTCATTTGAAATCACTCATTTGCATTTCTAGTAGGGCTCACTTATTAGTGGAGCAAGCTTAAACAACATATTCTAAAGGTTGATTTGTTTAGGTGGCTCATATGAAATCACACCAGTTTTTCCAATAAAACCATCTGTTAGTGCGATCTTAGATAAACCACCTAAACAAGTCAAAGCTCAAAGTGTGCTGATTAAGCCAAAATTTATTAGTATGATTTCAGATGAGTCACCTAAACAAACCAAAACTTAGAATGTGTTGTTTAAGCTAAATCATTTTTCACTACAGATTGTATTTATTGTTGTTTCTGGATTCAACTGTGTGAGATTCTTTTACATCAACATTTCGGATCACACTCCATGATCCATCATCAGGATGTAGAATACAAGTTGAAGGGGAAAATTGATAGGTCATGAAGTGTAATCTGCAACGTTGATGCAAAAGAATCTCACACAATTGAATCTAAAAACAAAAATAAATTCAACATGAACCATAAAACATTAATGTCTCTAATAATTATAGATTGTGTTGTTAAAGATGTTGGTGAACATGAAAAGCAGTTGCATAAGCAACTGATTGTACATGTTCTTGCTCTCCAACATAGTCATGAAGAACATGAAGAACAGTTTGATTGAACAATCTGATAGAGCAAGTTACCAGAACAACTTCACTGATGACAGACTTCTCCATCTTGGCATCCTTGAGGCATTTGTCAACAGGTTCAATACATTTCTTGAACAAGTCTATGTTGAGCTCTTCAAATTTGGCCCTGGTTATCCTGGCATGGAAGTCAATTCCTTCATGCAAGGAGTCAATCTCAATGGCAGTCTGAGTAGTAGTGGACAGTGTTCTTTTGGCTCTCTCACAGGCAGTCTTAAGGCGCCGCATTGCCTTAGCATTGACACTCACGTCCTTTTTGTGCTTTTGCTTGAACTCCTGCACAAAGTGATTCACCATTCTATTGTCGAAGTCTTCACCACCCAGATGCGTGTCCCCTGCTGTGGCTTTCACTTCAAAGACTCCTCCAGCTAAGGTAAGGATTGATACATCGAATGTCCCTCCTCCCAGATCGAAAATAAGTATACTTTTCTCTCTGTCACTGCCTGTGTCGCTCTTTTGGTCAAGCCCATAGGCTATGGCTGCTGCAGTGGGCTCATTGATAATTCTCATGACATTTAGCCCTGAAATGGCCCCGGCGTCCTTGGTGGCTTGCCTCTGTGAATCGTTGAAATAGGCAGGAACTGTGATGACTGCATTTTTTACTGTTTTGCCCAGGAAGGATTCTGCAATCTCCTTCATTTTTGCCAATACCATTGAGGAGATTTCCTCTGCAGAGAGTTTCTTTGTCTCTCCTTTGTATCGGACTAGGATCAGGGGCTTGTCCCCTTGCCCTGCAACCACCTTGAATGGCCACAGTCTCATGTCTGCTTGGACAGTTGTATCACCGAACTTTCTGCCTATCAGCCGTTTTGCATCTGCATCATCAAATTCAATCATTATCCAAATATGTATTTTCTGTTGAATTTGTTCAGTGTAAAAATATTTATTTTAAGAGTAACTTTCTGCATTTTCAGAAAGAGATTTTAAGTTTTGCAGTCTTCTAAATATTTATGAAAATAAAAGGATTATAATTTAATTGGTGAGGACTGTATGTTTTTGATGAAGTCATTTATCAAGATTCAAATTTTTAAAGACAGATATAAAAGCTGAAGATGAGATGGCATTTCAAAGTACTTTGGCTTTCAGCTAAAAAGATATCAGAAAAGTAGATAGCAAATGGAATTCTAGATGACATAAAATCCTTCATAACAAAAATTTCATGAGACTAACTACAACATTATATTATGAGCATAGTCACCAGAATAGTTGGAGACTGGTACTGGCATCAATATGGCTAATTTTCAAAAATAGAAGACGGGTATTTGGAGATGCCATTTTTAATGATATAATATAATAATTTTTAGAAAATGTTATGAAATAGAATTTTAGAAACAAAATTTGTAAATCAGTCATACAAAACAGTCAAAACAGTAAATAGTAAAGACAATTTCTCTTTAGACTATTACAGTGACATAAAATTAGTCATATAATTATTTATGTCCATGTAGAAAAGTCTACATTGTTAATAAATCTGATCACTTTATTTTCTTTTTTTAGTTCCTTCAAAATACTGTGAATTTCTGGTAGAGATTTCAGAGACCACAAGGGAAAAAACCTTTACATTGAAAAGGGAAGTTTTGGGAGACGTTTGCAGTACTTCTCAGGAGGTGGGAAATAGGTCTTGGGTCACTATGATTATGAAAAATAGATCCACTGAGAGGAAATCTCTGATACCGTTTAAAAAAAGTAACGTAGCATATGAATATATAAATTTGTTTATTGAAATTCCCACCATAGGTCATTCGAGAACAGGCCGCTTCTCACTTTATTGGAATCTCTTGTATCTTATTCTGGCAATCGCCTATTTTGACTACCGATTTGAACTCAACAACCAAACAGATTTCTTCATCAATTTGACGTATTATTTGTAGGGACTCTGTAGACCAATTTTTATAATTTGTAATATTGGATGCAACCTTAAACTGGATAGATCCCTAGGAAGATGAGAAATTAACCTTTTAAGCCAGTTTCAACTTTTTTTTTCATCCTCTCTGCTGTGCCAGATAAGGAACAGGGTATGGAAAGTTTTGAAACGGACCTGAGAGCCCATTTTGTTCTGAGTCAGATATTGTAATCTGAAACGTACTGCCTATTAGCTATGACTGCAATATGTGGAAGCACAGACACGGCAAGTGCTCTGTTTTGCAAAAAAAATTGAGAAATATGGTCCTATGGGTATGTAGCAATGAATGCAGGATATGCACAAAAATTTGGTAAAAATGCTTTAGAAACTTTCAAGCGGATGCGTTTGCAGATGTCAAGCTATATTCACAACCGTTGCCAGTCCCAGCAAAAAGCATAAACAGGAGGCTTGAAATAGGGCATGGATAGCAATTAAAGTTTAAAATATTTGCAGGAAGCAAAATAAAGTAAATTAGTTGAAATGGATTTGGGAGTAGTTGTTGATATGTAAAATCTTTGTGGAAAATTGAAGTCTCAATTGCTTTGTGCAAACGGTATAAATGTAGAAAGTGCAAATAAGTGTTTCTCTGGTTAAATATGATCTCATGCATTGCAAAATTCGAAGAAAATGGGTACGTTGAGAAGGCTTTAGGAAATTTTGAATGAATGAAATTAGTAGCAACATATGTTTCTTCTATATTGAGGTGGTGGCTCAATGAATTTAGAGTTAGAGGGTAAAAACTCTCACTGAAGATGTTATGGGTGAAAATGCAGATTGAGGACAATGTAAAGTCATTTGCAAAGGGATAGATGATTGTGTGTTAATCTTGATATTTGTCTATTCGGTGAAAATATCTCTACAAAAATTGTTAAAGGGAGTGAAAATGTTGTTTCAGACAAAGATGAAATGTAAAAATACAACATGTTCTTTCACCTGAGTGAGTGTATAGAAATAGGTGAAGACATTTGAAAATCTTTTTCAAAGTAGAGGGAAAATGGATAGAGAAGTTAATTAGGACAAGGTAAAATCGTTACAGAAAATGTCATTAATTATATAATAAGGTGAAAATGACAAAGGTCAGGTCTATTGGTATGTTTTCATATTTCTGGATTAAACTGCGTAGAATTCTTAATCATCAATGTTTCAGATCATACTACATGATCCATCATCAAGATGAAGCAATAGCTAAAAAGATGAAAGAGCTGCAGACTCTAGAGTTTAAATAAAAGCATTATAGAATATTTGTTTAATTTGTTATAATTTTTTGTTAATATTTTATTTTTATACTTATTTGTTTGTTTTGTGTACATGCTCATCTTAAATCTAATTTTATGTTATGCTTAATCAATCATTATAGAATATGATTGATTCATTTATGTAAGTTTTTATCACTCTAGACTTGATTGAGGTTGCCACTTTGTCCCCTAGATAAGAGTGTGCCTACAACTCAATCTTACCAATTCAAAATACTTTTCTTCTTTTCTGAGTCAACCCTCTAGAAAATATATGTATTACATGTCTCTCTTATATCTAAGGACATAGTTCATATCAAGTTTTTACATTTACATCACATTACAAAATACTAAAAACTTGCATCACAATACTACAAGATCAACTCATTATATATACATATCTACTTGTGTGTATTCAAACTTTTCATGAAGAAAGAACATTAACTAATTATTCTAATTTAAAAATAAATTAAGACATGGAAGAGGATGAGATTGTGGGGTAGTTTTTGCATCAATGTTTTGCGTAATGCCCCATGATCCATCATTGGCCTGATTTTCTTTCTCTATAACACTCAATCAGCGTGATGATGGATAATGTTCTCAAATGTTGATACAAAAATTGCCACACAATTTAATCCAAAAATGACTCTTCCAAATGTAATAGATTGTAAAGACTCCATATCTTTAAATTTATAATCTTTATTCTTAAAAAACTAAATCTACAAATTGAACTCTATTAAGAAACTAAAATCCATAAATTAAACATATTTTTTATAAATTTATATCTTATTTAACATAAACCTACACTATTCTTTAACCAATTTTTTACAATTTATAATATTCCATACAACCTTATATTAGATTGACCCCTAATCTAAAAATAATTTAATGAATAATATTAACACCATAAAATAAATCTACTTACATTTTTCAAAAAAAACAATCTTATCCTTTAGAAATAGATTATTTAGTTATAAAACTTTCTTATTCATTACGATGTTAAAAATCTTCACAATTTGATTGTTCAGATCTACTCTCAAATGATAACTCATCAATCATTTTTTCTTCATTCTGCCACCTACCCAAACAAGTAGAAAAGTTGATAATACATAAACATCATAAGCCAATCCAAAGAGCAGGTAAGGGTTGGCAAAACCAGCAAGCCATTTTTCCTAATATACAAAAGGAGGATTAAAACGACTTACCAAACACAGTATTTGTAGGATTCATGGCAGCTTGATTTTTAGCAGCTTCCCCAATGAGACGTTCTGTGTCAGTAAAGGCAACACATGATGGAGTGGTGCGGTTGCCCTGGTCATTGGCAATGATTTCCACACGGTCATACTGCCATACTCCTACGCAGCTGTACGTTGTGCCCAAGTCTATTCCTATTGCCTCTGCTTCACCCTTGCCACCCTTACCTGCAACCATCCTATATTATCACCTTAACACAGATCGCTACTATCAAATTTGAAGTAACAACAACAATGGTGAAGGGAAGAACAGAGAACAGAGAACACCACCACACATACTGGTTTAGGGTAGCCCATTTATTGGTCCATGAGAATCAGAATCACAGGAAAAGTGAAATCAAAGTTATTTTGATGCAAAGATTTTAAAGTGAAAGTTGGATTCCATTGGAAATAAAATGCCCAACTCATCCTCCAAACGGAAAAATGTCTTTGTTCTAGATTCATCTGAACCCACTATAAAGCTTGGATTGCTTTATCAAGAATAATCTCAGTTGTAGTGTAGAACCTTTAGCACTACGTTCAGTTGCATGAGAGCATAGATTTTCAGTTTATGAAAATGGGAGTTTAAAAAAAAAATTGCTTAAAGACATTTTGCATAAATTAATTGAGAAGGGGAGTTTTAAGAAAAAGAATGTATAAAGAGATTTTTTTTTGTTGCATAAATTAATTTTATATTTGTACACATCAATTTGTATAAATAGATTTTGTTTAAATTAATTAATTATAATGTGTATTTTTTAGAGGTTTATTTTTACCAATTTGTCATGTGCATAAATGCAATAGATATTTCAAGAAGGATATCTCTCCACAAATTTTATATACACATTAGTCACATCCCACTACAACATACAACAAATGTGTAAGACATTAAATAAATTCTCTTATAAGATAAGTAATGATAATGCTATTTTATTATTTTCTTTTATATAATAAAGTGAACTTAAGGTCATAATTATTTAAAAATAATAATAATTTTACTTTTTGATACTAATAACAATAATTTGTATTTGTGTTGATAATTAATTTAATTATTAGTAATTAGTGTTAGGATCATAATAAGGGTTAGTATTTTTTATTACAAAACAAATAGATTTTGAAGGGACCAGAAACCATTTCTACAAAAAGAAAACCCTAAAGATGAAAGACAAGACAAAAACCCTTATAATAGAAGGTTGCCAAAAAGAAAAGAGACAAAACACCGACAACACCTAGACAACAAAAAATCTAGCAAAAAACCAACAAAAGATACAAAATAAGGAACAAACCAAGAAACCTTAGGAAAGATTCTTTAGGGCCTCCACAACTTCACCCTCCAAATGAATCATATTGAGGGCAATATTCTTTAGAACCTGGATGCCTTGGGGAATTTGTTTGCCTTCCTTTTCATATTTGTTCTAATTCTCTTGCTCGAACTAGTAACTTCTTGCCCTTTTTCCTTGTCAACAACATCCACATCAACCACCACCCTATCTTGGTGGATATTTTCCAATTTATTGACCATAGTGTTGAGACTTTTTGTCATACTCTTAATGACTTTGTGGCTCAAGGTAACAAGATAAATATGGTTATCATTTATTCTCTTAAACTTACTATGATTAGTGCAAACCTAACCTATTCGAAACATGCGTAGACAGTCAAACATTAGTGAGATCAGCATATACCTAAAATAGAGAAAAACTATTTGCAAGACACCTTAGATAGAGCTTAAATGGGAGCACCCTGTCACCGTTTGATTTTCTCTTAGAATAGGGATGTGGGCGTGCTCTCAAAACACAAGGAGCATGTCCCCAATGCTGTTTAGGAAGGTTTAGGATCATTTAGGAACCATGGATACCCCATAATGGCACAAAACCAGGTATGGTGAACTTGTTTTGCCCCTAGAGTCCCAAGGATCCAAATGAAGCTAGATGCAGTTTCTAGATTAAAGATGAGCATGCAAAGTTCATGAGATGAATGAAAATGGTTAGTATTTCTTGAAATAAACTAGATTCAATCCATTAGGCTAAGCTAGAGTGAGCTAGAAAGCATAAAAATGAACTAAATCTAACAATACTTAGAATTTAAGCTAAGTCTAGATGAAAATGAACATAATAAGAATACTATGAAAATGATATGTGAATTTGTAAATTTCTCTTGGAATGAGGAGTATTTATAGGATTTGAGGAAGGGCTTGGGTTAGGAAGGGTAGTTAGGGTCAAAGTCAGGGTTAGGGGTAGAGTTAGGGGTATGGTTAGAGGTATGGTCAAGGGGATAAGGGTTAAGGGTTGCTCACACATGTGTGAGCAACACTAGGGAAGTGTGCCTAGGGAACAATGGTGGAAGAGGAGACATAGGCTCTCATTTATGGCTGTAAGAGCCATTAATGAGGGTGTAAGGGGCCATTAATGAGCATGTAAGGCTCATTAATGAAGGGTTTGACCAGAAGTCAAAGGATGAGGGTTTAGACTAAGAGGGTTAGGAATCACCCTCTAAGCAGGTTTAGGGAGTTTTTAGGAAAGTGAGCATAGGTTTAGGATTTTCTAGAAGATTTTTAGGGTTTTAGGATTTTAAATAAATATTTAATTTATTTAAAGGGTTTTGAGGGATAATTTATTAAATAATTAATAAATTGGAGGGAATATCATTCAAATTAGATTTAAATGCTTTTGGGAGGGATTCTTTAATTAAATGTTTTAATTAAAATAGGAGAAGAGATAATGACAATAAAATTAATTAATTAATTAAAAAATGATGATGTCATCATGTCTTTTGTCAACTAAAATAATCTTAATTGACAAATGGATTTTTAGGTGTCTACACTTACCAAGTCCATTTCTTGGATTCTCCCTTCATAATCCTTCTTCATGGGGTTCATAATGTCAACCATCTTGTGTAAACATTCAACCAAAGATTGCTTCTTCACTTCATTCCATAATCCGTCACCACCTTTGTCAAGTTTACTGATAAGAACCCTAAGCTTAAGCTTAATCTCCTCAATCTCAAAGAAGACCCACTTGTTCAACCTAAAATTGTCCACATCAACATTGGAAGCTATAACTAACACATCATCTGGATATTCTTGGTTGAGGTTGAGGTAAGGAGAGTCAACATTGAGGTCCAATGGGAAATTGGCTCTCTCTTCCCTATCTGTAGCATGGTGAGAATCTTTAGAGGGTCTATGAGAAGAGGGGTCGCAAGTAGTACGGTTCTTAGAATTAGGGGAGATATTCCTCTCCACTTTAGACTTCCATTTCTTCTTCTGTAGCTCAAACTTAGAATCTTCCATGTTGGTATTTCATTCATCCTCCTCCTTTGAATAGCTAGTCCCCAATTCCTCATCATAAAAAATAGAAACAAGGGAGGTATTCGAAGGATAGAGAAAAAATTTCAAATGTTCATAAATTAACAAAAATAAACCCTCATAGAGGACCAAATTCTTCTTAGGGTGCTTCCTTTGTTCCTTAATACTGGCATTAATTGAAGATAGAAAGAAGAAAGGAAAAAAGATTCTCACTTTATTTCTGAAATGGTTAAGTAGCA
Organism: Chamaecyparis obtusa; assembly: GCA_027943335.1. NCBI lineage: Eukaryota > Viridiplantae > Streptophyta > Pinopsida > Cupressales > Cupressaceae > Chamaecyparis > Chamaecyparis obtusa. The sequence goes on from BSBK01004861.1 coordinate 357,944, forward strand.
CAAAGTGTTGGCTAAAATCCCTAGTGAAACGATCATCCAAAGTAAAATAAAACATAATTACCTTAAGCATAATGCACCAAACTAACTTGATTTGAGATGCATCATATCTACTCTTGGATGTTTTTACCAAATCTTTTCTCTCTCTCTCCTCTTTGGGGAATTTCTTCACCACCGCATTCGAGAATTTCCTATCTTTGAAGAATTTGGCACCATCGGTAGAAAGACTAGTGACCTCTGCAATAATATTTTCATCAATGTTAAAATTTCTCCCAAATAGAGAAATTTTCCCATCTTTCCAACCCTTTGAAAACTTCACAGTAATTGTAGGATCCCATCCATGGAGTTTTTTAATAAAAGTGATCTTTCATTCCTGCTTCAAGACTCTCCATATTGTAGCACGAGATGATGTCAATAAGGTTGTCCAAATGGGTCAGCATGGTAAGGAATAACTTTGAATGTCCAAAGCAACATATTTAATGATAGTATGATAATTTGAAAGCCCAAGTAATTTGGAGAATGCTGTGCAATATAGTCTAGAAACATTATAACTTATAAGTTGTAGGTCTTTTTCTTCTAAAATTCATAATGAAAGTCTTCATAAATAGAATATCTTGAGGGGTGCAATCATGTATATTGGGTCTTGAATGTTTTAAGAAGTTGAGTGAATATCAGTCAAGAGGCAAGGTATTAGACTTTACTTGTGTTATAAAATGCATTTTACTTAGATAGTCTCAATATTTTGGTCTACATTTCTTTGCATTACAAGTTTTAGTCTTGTAGTGCTAGAATTAAGATTGACAATAGATTTAAAGAGGTTATATCCTAGTTTTCATGTCACAATACCTTCTACAAAAAAGGTTATGATTGATTATTTTCTAGACTGCACCAAGGCAGAATAAAGGTTTGAATAAAAACTCGTCAAAATGCTCTACATTCCTTTGGAGTGTACACATGACAATGCAACTTTTAGGAAATGCTCAATAAGTTATAAGGTACAATCCATGTTAGTTTGAGATGATGTTATGTACTACAATATAATATTCTAAGTACTGCTGTATCACTATTTGTATAGTATGCTCTATTTTAATTAGTACATGTTGCTTCTCTACTTGCTCCAACACATACTTCATAATAAAGTTGTAGGAATACTATGCAAAGAGTAAATTTCACATATTTTGATTTTCATTATGTTATTGGTCTCTCTCGAGTAGCACAAAGGTGTAGTTGATAGTTTTGGTAAAGTTTTTGTTGTTAGGCCAACAAACTTGTTTCCTTCACTTGTATTATGATGCTAATAATTTTGATTCATTTAGGAGGGTGTGTTGGGATGTCTCTAGGATCACACATGTCTTGGGTTGGTCTGCAACCCATTATATTTCATGATCCTTGTGTTTGAGCTCGACTGTTAAGTACATTACATGCTTTTGATTAAAACCTACCTTAGAGCCAACCTCGTTGAGGTTTTGGCCTATTGTAGAGGATATCTATAGATAATCAAGTCATTTGTGAATTGGGTCAATTGGTGAAATGTGTGAAAAAGAGAACTATAATATCAACATACGACAAAGTGTTCTTATGACAATTGAAGTTCATATTTTCTACTATCATAATAAAATATTCTATATAGGGAGAATTATCTCAATCTTCCTTTGGCACTGCCATAAGACATTTTCAAAGAGGGTTAACCTCCATTGCAACCGTAAAAAAATGTTGTAAGAACTCATTCATATATTGTGATATTTTTTTATCATAGTTTTTACCTCATTGGGTTTTCCATGTAAACTTTGGTGTTCATATGTGCAATGGTGGTATGTATGTTTATATTTTAGTCTCATTTATGGTAGATCTTATTTGAAGAAAAAATTGCAAATTAAATTTTTTGAATTCAAGGTAATACTAATTCACACCCCACTCCCAGTATTCTTGTGTGTTCAATAGAGGGACCTACAAAAGCATAGTGGATTATTTGAACATGTACTCTTGAGAAGGAAGAGATAGAAGAGATCTTGGATAACCACATGGGAAGGAGTATAAGAGATAGAAAATATGAATAATATCTATTTAAATGGAAAGAAAGGGTTGTTGAAGATTCAAGTGTTCCTTTTGGGTGGCCAAGTTCAAAAGGCCAAGACCTTGATACACTTTTCACAATAAGGGATCTTGACAATTAAGAAATGATTTTCATAATATCCTTTCAATCAATTAGGAATGTATTTGGAAGTCCCATGTATTATCTTGTTAAGACCATCCTTTAGCTAAGATTTCATAGGTCCACTAATGCCTTTCAATTTTTCAATTGAGTCATTTTAGAATGCTACTAGATCTCCTTAACAATGCTAGTAAGAAGTTTTTTACTAACCAAAATTTATAATGAAACTTAGAATTTCTAATCTAGACTAAGAGACTTTTCAAATTTCTATTGATGCTATTTATCCCTAAATGATTTATAAAATTGGATCTAAGTCATTCAATCCTAAGTGAAAGTATTAAAAATGGTATCTTGACACACCATTTCTAAGTATAATCCTCATAAAGGATATCTATAGATTTCTCATCATCTTCCTATGTTTGATCAATTGAACCATCATTGGAAGCTCCAATCTTCTCTTGTACTTGGAATAACCAATTCCAACCTTTCTAGTCAACTATTCTAGAACCTTATGCATCTTTATCAAGGCCTTTTGTTTGGTTATTATTTAACTCATGTGGTACCTAGTTCTCAATTCCCATTGTCTATTTTATGGATAGTTTGAGATTGCCAAGCATCTCTTCTAGGTTTATACCAAAGTCTAGGAATCTTAGAATTGGATTTGAGATTTCATTAGCTCTTTTAGGCATAAGCTCTTTTCGTGGCATATAGCTTTTAAAGGGGCTATCCTTTTATCACTTTCAATTATACCTAGATATGACATGCTTTCAGAGGGAGAATTCTCTTTAGCATTTCCAAAGATAGAAATGCAACTCTTTTTTCAATTTATGTAGCTAATACTCATTTTTCTTTGTACATTAAAGCTATAATTTTATCTAGTGTGCTTATGTAGATTTAAATGTAATCCAGTAAAATTTTACTTGAAGTGGGGTAATATTCTATGCACTATTGCCAGTGTCTCACAATTCCACTCTCCTCCTCCTTGAGGGTGTCGACAAGGCCACAACCAACTTGGTAGAAGAGATTGTGAATCCCATAGATTGTGGCCTATAGCCCCTAAGGAACAAAGATAATTACACCCACAACTAGTCTTAGCCCTCACACCTTCCTTCCACCTCTTATCATAGGATGGTTCTATGGTTGGCCAAACTCTAGCAAATCTCCTCCTCTATAACTAGCCATTTCTCCAAATCATGTTCAACAACCTTTACTTGCCACTATTGAGAAACAAGGTGCTCACACTAAATAGACGCTAATTGACGATAATTTTACTTATAGTAATATTTGGGAAAAGCCTAATGATAATGATGTTATTCCTATTGATATTGTATTTGTCTGCTTTATTCTTTTAAATGTTTAAACTTTACTTTCATCTTTGTTGTGGACATCATCCCACATATACTTTGAAAATATTTCTTTCTTACTAATCTTTTTTATAAATATTATACTACTACTTCAATTGCTTTATTAATAAGTAACATAGAACTAATAAAATAAAAAATAAAAAAATCCAGCTAAGTTCCCTTATAGTCTTTGGCAAGAAGTGAAACTCTTACTAAGAAGATGAACATCTCGAACATTTCATTTTCATATTCATATTCTACCATCATAGAGATGAGAACATGGTAATGGATGATCTGGTTTCTTCATTACTTTAATTGGTAAAATTTGACTACCCTTCACGGCTCGGGCCTACAAGAACGAAAAGACAAAATTATGGAATGACTCAATCTTATTTTAAACTTTTAATCTGTGATAATTCCGTATAAACTTCTTTCTTATCTACTATTAGCCTGAGCATGACTGTCAGAGTAGTTGCATTCTATCTGTATATTGTTAAATGAGGGTCCACGTGACGTGTATGAGATATTATATTCATCTTTGTCTTCGTTTTCCTTAACAAAAGGGCTTCTGCAACCATTCCATAATTGAGACCATGAAATTGAATGCATATGAAGAGTTGGCAGATAAGATGATGATGACCTGGCCTATGTTACAGATGTGTTTATCAGATTGATGAGATGGTAAACATACCTTGCCACAACTGTTGATAGATGAAAAGTTTTATTAAACATGTTATATTGGGTATTTCTATTAAAAGCCTGTCAATGAAGTTTATTTCTTGTTTGCTATTATTTCTAAATTTGATTGTGTGAGAGTTTTTACAATAAAATCTGATTATTTTTTCCTTTACGTTCTCCACAAAGTAAAACAACTGTAAGTGAAAGTAACAAAACAAATGAAACATTTTAGATCACAATTTATTTCTTCACCGTCCTTACCTTCTCCACAAAGTAAAATAACTGCAACTGAAAGTAATAAATGAAATTGTGAATGGGAAACAAACAGTTGATAGATTATTCTTTTACCAGACCCAACATACAACTGTTTAAGCTCTTAAAAACCAATAGCGTTTTTACCCTTGTTATCAATATGAATTGACTGCACTGTACAATACACAACCTACATTGTGAGTGTGAAAGGGTAGTGACCATTGTACAATCAGTAAAGCTCTGTGATCTGAATTATTCTATAATGGTCTGACTATTATAAGTGTTTGATAGTGTGTAAGACTTATCTAAGTTGCATGGCTGACGTCTGTCTCCAACTTGGGTAATGTTGTGAGGAATCTTGTACAGAAGGGTAGGGTCACAAAACACTCTGGCAAACCCACCCAAATACTGAATGATGTTGATGGAACCCTTCTTCTCCCACTTGCCCAACCAGGTAAATTGGCAAATATTTATTTTAACTCCTTTTATAGCTTGTTTGAGCTCATTTCCAGGCTTGCCGTCTTGACGAGGTGGTATGGTCAATGGAATACTGTAACCTGCATTATCCTCAATATTTATTAGGTTGAAGTGACCTAAGAGAGATACTTGCCTCGACTTAAAACATCATTATCTTTGATAGTATGCTGCTTAGTTTGTGTCCATGTGGAACATTATGTAACAAACTATATGGTAAGTTATATAAGAGGTACATTTTCTGATGTGTCTTTTTCTTATGCAACGTACTAAATAGTTTGTTACATAGTTACTTTAGTGTATAATTAGATATGATTTATGTTAAATTAGTATAGATGTTTTAAATATCTAAAAAGTGTAGAGATGTCAATTTTAAGTTATTTATCTATTTTAAAATTGTTTTCTTTGATTTTCAAATTACTCTATTTACTACATAGACGTAGAAATAAATTTTATATGATACTTATTTTCTAAATATTATATTTATTATTAAATATTAACAATTTGGCGGGTAAAAATTTCCGTCTTTCACAAGGCATTACATTGCTCCCGTTATGTTGCGTTCCCGCTTTACATTTTCGAATTGCCTCGGGGCTGCTACTGGGTCTAGAACTTCTTTTCCACCGATTGTTGTTGCTGCAGGGGGATCCCATGCCGCTTTGATTGTTGCTGGAAATGGGAATGGGATTTGCACTCCTAGGGTTTTTGCCCCGGTGTTTTCTGCTAAGTTGTCCCCTTCCTCTTTGCTGGCCACTAGGTCTGGGGGATTTTCTCAGTCCATTGATCCCTCCTTCTCTTCCCTGCCTTCTACTACAGATAGTTTCAGGGCTTCTAGTCTGCAACACGCACTTGTGGTAGGGTCTTTCGCCAAGGTCATTTCCAAGACAATTGTGAGTGGGAAAGGAAGGGTTTCTACTAGCAATGTGTCCTCCATTGCTCCGATTCCAATGTGCTTCTCTCTCTTTGTTAAGCTTTCTTCGGAGGTTGAAGGGGATTTGGTGAACAACACTGATATTTTTGAGTCTCATGGTCTGATCTGCCATTTTTGGGGATTCTGCCTAGCCTTCCTCAACTGCATGACTGGAAGTCTAGAAGATGGGAACCAATATTATCAAATACTATTCATATCTTTCCTATGGAAAAAGGTTTTTTCATAGCAAAGTTTGATAATGTTGAGGATAGATCTAAGATCTTCTATGATAACTTCTTTAGCTGGGAGGAGGATAATTTTATGCTTATGGTAAAGCCCTGACACCCCGATTTCAATCATTCTTCTGAAGTCTTTAACTAGATCCCTATTTGGGTCAGGATCCTTAATCTCCCCCTTCATCTTTGGCATGATTCCATCCTTGATGAAGTGGGTGAGGCTTTGGGGGACTTTTTGATGTTGGATCATGATTCTTCTAATATTTATCATTCCACTTTTTCTCGCATTTTGGTTGAGATTGACTCCTCGAAGGGTCTCCCAACTGAGATCAAAATTGAATCATCCTTGGGATCTTGGATCCAACAACTTGGTCCTATGAAGGTATTCCTTTTAGGTGTTGAATAAATGTTTTAAGACTAGCCACATTTCTGCCCAATGTGGTTTGGGTATCAAGAAGAAGAAATAGTCTCCTTCTTGGTGGAAGGGTCCCTCCACCAAGCATTACACAATCCTTAAAAGCTCCTCTCCGCCTGGGAAGGAGACTGTTCTTGATTTAGAAATTTTTTGATAGGGGACTTTGTCTTCTATTGGCCACATCTACTAATGTAGGAGCATCAAAGGTCTTGAGAGGCCAATAAGGCCAGAATGGTTGAAATATTGTAATAAGGCCATTTGTATTATTTTAATAGTTAGATAATGTTTTTACATGCATTGGATTGCAATTGTAAGGCCTAATGGGCCATATTAAAATAGGAAACAAATGCACTTTATTCACTTCTTGTCCTCTTTTCATATAAAAATCTATAATTGTGCATTTGTTTCCTATTTTAAAGTTTCTAGTTCCGTATTCCAAAATTTATGCATGCTTGAATTTTTGCCCTTAGATTTGCATTGATATCAAATCAGTTTGGGTGTTGTTATAAGCTGAACATGGACCTCTAATCCAACTACAAACACAACATAGTCATTGCTCGATCATCGAATCATGAAATTGAGTATGAATTACCCATTCGCATGATTCTATCGATTCAACCTATTGCCTTCTAATTAACTGGGGTGTTTGATTACTCTTAGAACGGGAGCCAACAACCGTAAGACCAAGCTAATACGAAATATTTTCAAAGCTTGAAAGATGGATCAACAATGAAATTAATCTAGAAATGAGTGCAATTAATCTAAAAGCTTGAGAGAAATATGAAGTGCAATTAATCTAAATAAATTAAAGTAAATATGATAATGCAAGCTAATCTAAATAACTTTGAAAGAAATATGATATTAATCTAATAGAAAATAAGCAAATTAAACTATTATGAGAGTGCAATTAACACTAAAATGAGATATTAAACTAATTATGCAATGAAAAAAGCTTGGAAATGTAAATAATTGAGACAAAAATTTGCTATAGTAAGGATGCTCTCACACTTGCCTCTCTTCAAATGAAGGAGAAGGTTCATTAAATAGACTAGCCCAGGAGAGGAATGAAGAGGTTCTTGAAATGAAACCGATGACTCTTCATTCCCAATTGAGACACATATTCAAAGATTTATTTAATTAAAGAATGGATTATTGCCACATATGGGTGACCGTTCGAGTAATTTGAATTATTAATTCAAATAAAGGTGTCCATTCAAATAACTAAATAAGATTAATTCCTTTTATGTATATTAGCCAAATGGGGTGGATTTTAATTTATTTTAAAGCACTTAGGACTTTAGAATTAAATTAATGTATCATAAGGATTATTTAGCTAATAAAGTCGAATACTTAGGAATTAATTATGGTGTGAGATTAATGCAAATTAGGGTTTTTTGCAATTGACATCAAGTCAAAATAAAGTCAAGTAGGAGAGAGAAAATTGCCTAGTAAAATAGGACTTTGAAGATGTAAAATTAAAGAAAATGCACCAAAATTGATTGAAATTATTAGGTGCCAATTTTGGGGTATTACATTTGCCCCTCTTTGAATTGATGTACGAGCAACACGTTGATTCAAAGAATAGTCTGATGTGACAGATGAGATTTCAGGATTATCCCCAGAATGGATCTTAACCCTTAGAAGTCAAGATTAGGATACCAAGACACCAAAATAGATCGAAATGCGGAACCACCTCCAAAATGAGGGATGATTCTCTGAAGTCTAAGTTAGATTATGAAGACAATGGTCTAAAAGAGATCTTGAGAGGAAACTGGAATCGAGGTTAGATTGCCCCAATGCCCATTGATCAAATGATGACTGATGCAGATTTAGGACTAATCTCCAGAATCAGGATTAGATTGCCCCAATACAGAGCTTAGCCCTCCCAGACCTGGGTTAGATTGCCTAGATAACGGTCCAAAAGAGATTTCAAGAGCCATCTCCAAAACAAAGCTTGAATCCCAGGAATTAGGGTTAGATTGCCTCAAATACCTAATGAGATTTCGAGAACCATCTCCAGAACGAAGCTTGATTCCCAAGGATCTGATTTAGATTGCTCAGATACCTAAAAAGATAGATGACCAGATGACCAGATGTGAGGCACGAAGATGCCCCAAGCGGTGAGGACTTTGATTTAGATCAGATTGAGATGAGACTGGTTCGACAAGATTCAAATGATGCAATCATCCTGCCCCCTCAGGAGCAAAATCGAAAGATGACATAGCAGAAGGATGATTAACAACAAGAGGTTGCAGAGTATAAGCAATCAGACTAGATTAGCAAAGCTGCAGAAGCAATTTGGAGTGATCGGGAGGTCCTACTAACCAAGTTTGACCAAATTTGACTAGAGTTGACTTTGATGAAAATATTAAAGATCTCGAGAAAAAAGATGAGGAGATGAGGATCTGGTAGGAAGATGATGCCAGAAGACTGACTGCACAAGCGTCCGATCCCAAAGGGTCCTAGAATTTAAAACGTGATTCGAGCTATCTAGAGATGTCAGATTTCAATTTTGATCCCGAAAATGGATTCAGAGCACTCGATTTAGCCAAGGGTGCAATTTTCAAGCAAAATGGAGCACTTTGAAAATTTGATTGTGTGAGAGTTTTTACATTAAAATCTGATTATTTTTTCCTTTACATTTTTCCTTTACGTTCTCCACAAAGTAAAACAACTCAACTGTAACTGCAAGTAACAAAACAAATGAAACATTTTAGATTCCAATTTATTTCTTCACCGTCCTTACCTTCTTCTCAAAGTAAAATAACTGCAACTGAAACTAATAAATGAAATTGTGAATGGGAAACAAACAGTTGATAGATTATTCTTTTACCAGACCCAACATACAATTGTTTAAGCTCTTAAAAACCAATAGCGTTTTTACCCTTGTTATCAATATGAATTGACTACACTGTACAATATACAACCTACATTGTAAGTGTGAAAGACTAGTGGCCATTGTACAATTAGTAAAGCTCTGTGATCTGACTATTATAAGTGTTTGATAGTGTGTAAGACTTATCTAAGTTGCATGGCTGACATTTGTCTCCAACTTGGGTAATGTTGTGAGGAATCTTGTACAGAAGGGTAGGGTCACAAAACACTTTGGCAAACCCACCCAAATACTGAATGATGTTGATGGTACCCTTCTTCTCCTACTTGCCCAGCTAGGTAAATTGGCAAATATTTATTTTAACTCCTTTTATAGCTTGTTTGAGCTCATTTCCAGGCTTGCCATCTTGACGAGGTGGTATGGTCAATGGAATACTATAACCTGCATTATCCTCAATATTTATTAGGTTGATGTGACCTAAGAGAGATACTTGCCTCAACTTAAAACATCATTATCTTTGATAGTATGCTGCTTAGTTTGTGTCCATGTGGAATTGGCTATGTAACAAACTATTTGCAAGTTATATAAGAGGTACATTTTCTCCTTGTCATTTTTTTCTTATGCAATGTACTAAATAGTTTGTTACATAGTTGCTTTCGTCTATAATTAGATATGTTTTATGTTAAATTAGTATAGATGTTTTAAATATCTAAAAAATGTAGAGATATCAATTTTAAGTTATTTATCTATTTTAAAATTGTTTTCTTCGATTTTGAAATTATTCCATTTACTACATAGATGTAGAAATAAATTTTATATGATGTACTTATTTTCTAAATATTATATTTTTTATTAAATGTTAATAATTTGGTGGGTAAAAATCTTTGTCCCTCACAAGGCATTACATTGCTCCCGCTATGCCGTATTTCTGCTTTGCATTTTTGAATCACCTCGGGGCTGCTACTGGTTTTGGAACTTCTTTTCCACCGATCATTGCTACTACAGGGGGATCCCATGCCGCTTTGATTGTTGCTGTAGATGGGAATGGGATTTGTGCTCCTTGGGTTTCTACCCCAGTGTTTTTTGTGAAGTTGTCCCCTTCCTCTTTGTTGGCCACTAGGTCTGGGGGATTTGCTCAGTCCGTTGATCCCTCCTTCTCTTCCCCGCCTTCTACTGCAGATGGTTTTAGGGCTTTTGGTTTGCAACACTCACTTGCAGTAGGGTCTTTCACCAAGGCCATTTCCAAGATTATTGTGAGTGGGAAAGGAAGGGTTTCTACTAGCAATGTGTCCTCCATTGCTCCGATTCCACTGTGCTACTCTCTCTTTGTTAATCTTTCTTCGAAGGCTGAAGGGGATTTGGAAAACAACACTGATATTTTTGAGTCTCATGGTTTGATCTACCATTTTTCGGGGATTCTGCCTAGCCTTTCTCAACTGCATGACTGGAATTCTAGAAGATGGGAACCAATATTATCAAATACTATTCATATCTTTCCTATGAAAAAAGGGTTTTTCATAGCAAAGTTTGATAATGTTGAGGATAGATCTAAGATCTTGTGTGATAACTTCTTTAGCTGGGAGGAGGACAAATTTATGCTTATGGTAAAGCCCTGGCACCCCGATTTCAATCCTTCTTCTGAAGTCTTTAACAAGATCCCTATTTGGGCCAGGCTCCCTAATCTCCCCCTTCATCTTTGGCATGATTCCATCCTTGAGGAAGTGGGTGAGGCTTTGGGGGACTTTTTGATGTTGGATCATGATTCTTCTAATATTTATCATTCCACTTTTGCCTGCATTTTGGTTGAGATTGACTCCTCGAAGGGTCTCCCAACAGAGATCATAATTGAATCATCCTTGAGATCTTGGATCCAACAACTTGGACCTATGAAGGTATTCCTTTTAGGTGTGATAAATGTTTTAAGACTGGCCACATTTTTGCCCAATGTGATTTGGATATCAAGAAGAAGAAATCTTCTCCTTGTTGGTGGAAGGGTCCCTCCACCCAGCATTACACAATCCTTAAAAGCTCCTTTCCGCCTAGGAAGGAGATTGTTCTTGATTTAGGCACTCGGGTGTCTAATGTGGTGGTGAATGGATCAGGCCCTTATCTGTCTCTTGTTGTTCCTATTAGGTTTGTTGTGGTAGCTGGTTCTACTCTTGTGTACCCTTTTCCTGGCTCTAGACTTCCTCTTTCTTTGCTAGGTGGTGTTAAGCTCTCTACTGGTAGCTCTGTGGGTGCTGGTTCTGCTGGACCTGTAGGTCTTTTGGTTATTGCTGGTTTTGGTTTTGTTGATCCTTCCATGGAAGGGTCTATTGTTGGTTCTGTGCCGGTTGCTTCACTGGCAGATTCAACACCATTGTTGGGTGTTGGATCTTTAGTTTTGGACTCATTGTGTTGGCAGGATGAGGTTGCTAGAGTTGAAGAAGGTTGGATCACTGTAAAAGGAAAACATTCTAAGAATTCCTCCCCTTCTGTTGACATGACCCTTTGGTCCCATATGAATGGAAATAAAGGTTAGTCCCCTTTCCTTCAGCTGTGGTTCTCCAATGGTTTATCTTGTGCAGCGGTTTGGGCATTTTTTCCCTGTGCTGCTTTGTCAAATTCTTCTCTTGGCAATATTTTTTATGTGGGTGTTTCTTAGGTTTTCTAGCCCTTTGGTCTAGTTAGTCTGTTGTGTTTTGGTAACTCTTATTGATCAATCTTAAGTTTTATCTTTGTATAGGGTTTTGGGGCCCCTTCAAAATGTGTTTTTACCTCAATCAAAAATAATTTGGCGGGTAAATAACTGTCAAATTTAAGATAGAGTAAGAGTTTTTGTTAACAAACTCATTTCATTACAATTCACATCTTGCTACAACTGTAGAGGGTCTCTCAACATTAATAAGTAGTTGTAAAGTATATCAATTAGAATACTTAACTTGATATTTTAAAAACTAATATGAGTTTTAAAAAAAAGGTATTTAGCTCTTGATTCAATAAAGGGTATAAATGTGAGGATCTTGTAGAATATTCACTTCAATTTAGGAAAATAATAGCCTTGAGATGAAACTTCTCCCTAAGTCCTATTACATATTTGATTTGAGATACTTTATGTTTTCTCTCTCCAATATGTAAATTATCAACCTTACACTTATAATAATAAATTAGTGGTATTTAAAAATTCCGCTGAGAGATTCTTCCTTGTTATGTCATGCATGAATCTTAGGTGGAGTACCCCTGATCTAATGAAAAAGATCATGTGTTTAGGATGTTCTATGGGGGGCCCATCAACAATAACATATGACTATCAAGTAGAATAAGAGTAAATCATAAGCTTTCTTGGATATCTAAAGAAATAAAAAAGTGAAAGTTTGATACCTTAGGAAATTTCATAAATACATAAAGTGGTCAAATTAGTAATGTTGGACATCTAGTGATGGGCATACGATGGAATGACATATGAGGCACTATCATGTCGTGATCATAGTCCATCTAGACACAATGATAAATCCTTGTATTAGTACTTGTAAGTATTACAATCTCAACGAAAAGATATTAGTGATAGGATATGCCCCTTCAATTAGTATGTAGACGCTCTTGAAAATGGTTCACACCTATGCATCCCCTTTTAACATGTCTTCTATCTTGTATCATTCCTCATTTTAGGTAAGTGCACAGAGATGGGGGACCAAAAAGGGGGTATAAGATGCCACTTTTTTTTTCTTGAAATCATCAAACTCTGAACTTCAACAGGAAATTGAAGATACTTAAACTCAAAATTTCAAGATGTGATAAGAAAAAGAGTTGTAGTACTCCAAATCTAGTTTCTAAACTTTTTGTTTTTTTGAAAATGGTGGAGTTTAAGGCCCTCAAAAGTGGTCCTATTTTTTGTGAAAAAACATAACATAGTGTTTGGTGTGCTCCCCCTAAAATGTGAACTTTTTTTTGAAAATTTTTATTTGCTTCAATGAGAAGTTAGCTAACACCACGTAGTTTATCCTACAATTTTCTACTAATTTTTTAATGAATATATGATTTTTTATTAATTTTTTGAGTGGACACATCCTGAAAATGTGAAATTTGTGTGTGCTCCCCCTAGAAATAATTGAAAAATAATTGAAATCAAATTTTTTTTTAAAGTGTGTATAATGGAGTCTAGTTTCTAAAAATGTATCTTGTTGCAAAATTTGACAAACGAGCCAAAATCTAAGACCAAATTACTACACATTCATTTTTGACAAAAATCCAACATACATACAAAGGAAATTAGAGATGAAAAAATTAACATAATCAGAATTCAAAATAAATTATATGGTTAGATATCTAACATAGAGATCTATAATATCACATCATCTAATTTTATCATTATTGAACCATGTGTAAACTTGACGCCCGAAGGACACAAAAAAGATGTGAATTTTTTGTATGTTTGCTAGAAAACACATCTCAGACCTATTTGAATCCTCCAAGCCTTTGGGTTGGATCTCTAAGGAAAATACAAGCCTTAGGCTTGGTGGATTCCAATGCATTTAAAAGTGTGTATGCACTATTGAAATTTAAATGTTTCCCCGAGGTTGCATTGGATGCAACATCAAAATGAAATGGTTTACATAGTGTGTACATGCTATAGTGTGTATTCCCTATGTGGTAATAAAGAAAGACAAAGAAACCCTTCTAAATAACGTGCACTCATGCCAATTTCAGTACCAAGAACATACATAAAATATAACTTTTAAGTATAAGTTACATACTCTTATACTTAAGTTACATTTTATCTATATACTTTCAGGATGTTTGAGAATGGTTTCAGCTTCATAGGAGTTAAGATAAAGATTCTCGATTTGAGGGTTTTTAGGAAATTTTAGATAGCCAAATTTCAGGAATCAACACATTGTCTTCTACATGATTCTTAGTGGACTATTGATTATAACCTTAAGCCCTTGACTTGTGCATGATCATTTGAGGATTTTTTCTCATTGTTTAATTGACTCTCTCTCTCTCTCTCTCTCTCTCTCTCTCTCTCTCTCTCTCTCTCTCTCAGGGGTCCTAGGATGTATTAATGTGTCCTAAAACCCCTTTAAAACCCTTACAACCCCTAAGATGTAGAGATAGGTGTCATAAGGTGTCCTAATACCCCTTATGACCCCTTAGGACCCTTAGGACACCTTACCATACATCTTAGGGGTCCTAAAGGTTTATAAGGGGTCCTAGGACACATTAATGGGTCCTAATGTATGGTAAGGGGTCTTAAGGGGTTGTAAGGAGTCCTATGACACATTAATATTTCATAGGACCCCTTATGACCCCTTAGAACACCTTACCATACATATTAGGGGTCCTAAAGATTCCTAAAGGGTCACAAGGGGATCCTAGGACACATTAATGTGTCCTAGGACCTCTTAAGACCCCTTACAACCCCTTAGGACCCCTTACCATACACCCCTTACAATACACTAGTGTATGGTAAGGGGTCCTAAGGAGTTGTAAGGGTTCTTGAGGGGTCTTAGGGATTAAACATCTTCTGTAAAATAATCCTTCTTAATAAAAGGGGATTTGATTCTTGCAAAACCTCCAGTTGTATATTATATCTATCCCAATTCCAAAGCTTTACACATATTATTGCACATATCAGTTATTCATGTGGTATCATATTGTCATTCCATCTCTAGGTCATCTCATTGCTTATATCTTCATTCTAGGTCATTTGTTGTGCAAAAAAGTAATCTAGATGCTTTGATCCTCCAGTTTGATGTTTTAGCAAGTTCCTTAGAAAAGACTTTTGATCATGTGGTTATCCTTAATACTTATTTTTCCATTCGATAAAAATTTGCAATCTACCCAATCAACAAGTCCTTGTAGGATACATCTTTCCTCATGTAAGACCTCATCAACACATCTTTCAATCAATCAATCTATTTTGGAAAAAGACATCATTTGGATATTCATTTTATTCTTGAGTTGATTTTTTTTGGTTCTTGGTTATCATTTCTAGAGTTCTTGGTTGTTCCCCTCCTTAGAGTTACGATGATCCTCCATATCATGGTATGCTATGAATAGATGTGCTTGGGACAAGGTTTTTATCTTTTTTTTTTCATTTGAGTCAGTCGAATGCGACCCTTGCTTTTTCAGCATGTAATCCTTTGCGGTTGCATGGTGCACTTGGAAAATATCATTTGTTTGTGGGTTCCTCAACATTGTTTACACCTTGAGTCTTTTGAGACTCATGCATGATGATGGGGCAACCTTTGCATGATTTTTGTGTTAGTCCCATGTAACGTCTTTAATAGGGCCTTGGTTCCACATAACCTTATCCATTTTTGGAAATTTCTAAATCAAAATAAGTTCTCAAACTACATGGTTGTTTTCCATATTGGAACACCCCACAAAAATTAGCCCCCCTCCATCAAGTCCCCACAAAAAAATCAATCAAATCCCCCAGAAAACTACCTTAAAATTCCCCCACATCCCTCATACTAATTCTTGCATCCTCATGACTAAGGTTGTGAAATTTTTTTCTCCACTCCTCCAACCCTAGTTTGCACCTCATAGCGAGGGTCCAGTCGAGCCATGACATGTTCCAACATCCACAACTGCATCATCACCTAGGATTCTAACCATGGTATCATCAACCATAAGTATCATTCTAGGGTGCATTAATTCATTTCATATAGGTTTCACTATTAAGTATCAATCCACAGGTGCATTTCATTGATATGCATTAATTATTTAATATCTTAAATAGGTGCATTCATTAGGCAGATTAGTTTTTAGATTCATATCACTCGGTTCATTCATTAAGCTCATTTGTTTATAAACATCTTTAATTAATTATCCATTAGTATGCATCCATTCATGTGCATTCTTCATTATCCTTCAACATGCATTCATTAAGTATCATTTAAGTAATTCATTCTTCATTAGTTCATTACCTTTTAAATCATTGTTTAAATTGCATTTAAATCATACAAAATCATTTGCATAATTAGTATACATAGTATATAGCTCACTACATTAGTGCATCAAATAAGTATCACATATGTATCCTTAAGAACATAAATTAAAATCAAATAGGTGCAATAGAAGAACAATCCCCATAACATATAATTGCATATCATAAACAAAAAAGTCTCATATCCACCCTACATCAGAAACATGTTAGTCCCACATCATAAATCCTCTATCACAACATAACATAATCATATAGACATCCATCGTGCATCACAAATATATCATTCCATCATCATATACATCCATATGGATCCATAAGCACAACATAAGAAAAATATCACATGACACATGAATCCCACCCAAACTCTGCATCATATATATATACTCCAACAAAATAATATCCCACAAAAAGAATGAAAGAATATGGTATAGTCCAATAAAATAATAAATGAATCAGATACATGAAGTAAATCATGGGTCATGTGTCCCAAATAAAATAATGTCACATTAAAACTAGAATATATCATGGCTCATCTGGTCCTCCATGTGGAGGGCTAGCTCTTTGGGTCCTGAGCCAGTGAAATTTGTGATGGATCATGTATAGGGGCACTAGCTGACATCTAAATACTTATAATCTATTCATGAGGTCTCTCTATGGTATTATGCACCCCTATACCTATACACATCTCTTTTAAAGTAGGCCTTGTAACCAGCCTCACATCCTACCTATCCCTCGAGGCACTTTTATCTAAACCCTCTACCTCCTACATTTCCACTGAACCCCTATCTAACTTCCTTTGATTGTGGCTTTTTCCTTACTTCTGGCTTCATCCCTATCCTTGAGTACTATGGGATGATTCACCCCCATGTCTACTCCCACCTGTCTACCTGCTAGGACCTATTTTTATCATCAAAGATCCCTCTATTAACTTGTATGACTCTCTCCTATCCTGGGGCACCCTCACATGATACATTTCCCTATACCACCCCACTTGTTGGCTCATCTTTTAAATCTCTAGATATTCTATCTTAAAATGGATGCCTTGTCCTCATCATGATCCCCTCTCGCTCCTATGGCTACCACCTTTGATCTCAATCCCCCCATCTCATACAACATCTGATCTTTCTCCCTACAAAGCCTCACCCTCTCCTCTCAGAAGCTATCGATATCCCAATACTAGATATTTACCTCATCCACTACCTCTAACCCCTCTTGGAATGTCTACGCCATCCCTTTGCAACCTATCCCTCTCTCCCTAGGCCTCATCTCTCTCTTGTGTACTCTCCACCACCTGACCATGTAAATATTGTACCTCCAGGAGTTCCTGATCACACTCTCATGTCATAGCATCTCTCTCTCACCTAAATATATCCCTCTTAGTTTGTATTTAATCCCTTTCCCTCTATGTATCTCTCAGTAGTTTCATGAGCTTCCTATAGGGATCTGAGCTTCTCTACTATGGAATCACCTTAGCATGATGAGGAAGATCCTCCTCCACTCCCTGGCATTGATGCGAGACATACTTGTGTGTCCTATATACTTGAAGGTAGTAGCCCTAGAACCTATGCCTCATCTCTACCCCTATCTCTCCCTCCTCCATCTGCATCCATGGAAATAGGCCCTGTGTCACCTTTATTACCATCTCTATATTCTTCTCCTACTCCCTGTCCTTCTGGCACTACCCTTTTTATCCTCAGTGCCCTCCCTCTTGGCACCGCTCTTGAAGCCACTCTAGCCCTCTATGCTACCTATGCCACTCTACCTTGTCCTCTACCCCCCATCTATCTCTCTTCTAGAATCCTCTTTTTGTTTGACCACTAAGGTAAACTTGATCTCCCAATAGCTTGTGGTGCCCTAAACCAAGCCTTGTACTTTTTTATCACTCCTCCATCTACCATCCCTCCCTACCACTCCTGGTGATCCATTTACATCCCTCGCCATACTGCCCTCAATCCATACCTATCCAATGGAGGCCTAAACTCTTCCCTCCTCTCCCGGGTGACTCTCTCATACCAGTGTATTGCATCTGGCACCCTTTGTGTATACCCAAACTATCTAACCACCTGATATAGTCGGTACTACTCTAATATATGCTCTTATTGACCTACAATGTATGTTAGAGAAAGGGTAGATCCCTATGATCCTCTGTCCATGGATCTATTGTTAGGTAAGGTCTCTAGGTGATCGAGTCCCTCAATCAATATAAGGTCTCCCTCCAAAATTTGATATCATCAACATAATGGTATGTAAGGGGCTTTTCTTAGGTAGATACTATAGGCTCATATGGTTTCTTATCTCTCCTTCCCATAGGATAGAGCATGGAAATATTCTCCCAACCCCACACTTATAACAATGTCAAAAAACTAATACTTTGACCTTGTCCCTCCCCACCATGATACACGATCTAATGTAGGTCTTGGTATAGCTCGATTAACATTAGTGTATCCCATGTTGTTGGGTACCCTACGTCAATGATCCAAATTATTATTGGAATAAGTCCTAGTGTAACACATTTCCCACCTGTGCTAGGAAAAATATATCCCCCTACTAACCCACAAACATAAAAATACACTCTCTTCTTGTTTAGGTGTCTGATCTAAGTAACTATCTAGTGCCAGCTTCCCATGTTGCAACCTCAGTTGTACATCCCAACCAAAGAGTTCCCAAACAACCTCTTCAAGTGTAGCATCACCTACAATTATCTTGATCCCTCTATTTTAGGGGCTAGAAAATCTTATATACGTCCTCTGTAGTAATGGTCATCTCCCTGGTCAGAAGATGGAATGTGGGGGTCTCAAACCACCACCTCTCACATAAGACAATCACTATCTACATGTACTCCCTTTGGTAGGGCATCCTCACAAGGTATCATAGTCCAATCACATCCACTTGCACCAAATTAGTAGGTGTGAATTGATCTAACACCCTCAGTATGGCCACATGCTGCTCCCAAGAGGTCAAACTATCAACGGACCACTGCATCCAGACAATACAATTTTTGTTAGTTTTAATCACTCTATGCTATCCCAAGACCCCCTTCTTCCTCATCCCATCACCCTAATCCCTTCCCTCTAAACCTTTTTCCTAGATCCTATAATCTTGACTTTCCTTCCCTTAATCAAGTAGGATTTCCTTTCCCCACAATCCCACCTTGTGGGATCATGATCTTTCCTTGTGCAATCATGATCCTATAGATCACTTTTTATGCCTCTCAGGATGATGATGTTCCTACCACCTTAACCAAACTATCCCTCCCCCCTGACAGGATTGTGCTCCTACCACTAGTTCTTCCCCTCCCTCGTAGGACCGTGTTCCCACAAAAAATTCAAACCCCATCCCCCCTCTCTATGTCCCTGCATAAATTCCTTCCCTCCCATGTATTTCCCCTAACTCACAGTGGTCGGTAGGATCACGATCCCAATGGGCGTAACTACATTCCCATCCTACCCAACCCCTATGGGAACATTGATAATTCTTATATGAAAAGGAAAAACAAAAGTGTATAAATGTAATGACAAAGCTAGTTTTAGTTGCCTACTTGTTGATCCTCCACTAGATGCTTCCTCATGCTCCTCACCACATCCACTTGGTACCTTAGCCATGCCATCACTCCTCTCACTCTATAAATGCTAAAAAACTCTTAGAGCTCTATTTTCTAAAGGCTATGTACATAATGTAGCTCTATTTTCATCCTCTTGCCCTTATAAGGAACCCTTCTAGAGACCTTTTTCCCAGTATTGACCCCCGGGTGACCTTTTCTAGTCTTTTTTCTTCCCAGACACCTTATTTTGTATTCTAATCACATCATTAAGGCTTGGCCTCATCCTTTTTCTCCTATTCTGCTAGGTCAAAAATTTCTTTTCAAAATGACGCTTGGGCCACTTTCTCTTTCCCCACCGCCCTCTCAAGAGGGCATCACCCAATCTAACCAATATCTTTTCCCGCAGCCTAGGGAAACTTTATTGCCTTTTATTCTTCATGTCATCAAAATTTTAAACATCTTCAAAATAGAATTATCTTAACACTATTTCAAAGAGGGGAAAAATGTAGACACCTAAAGCTGATTAACATTATTACAATCAAATTTAGTTCTCTCAGAGGACATTATTAATCAAATATTTAAAATTTAATTAATTACGTCCCCTCACTAGTTAATTAATTTAATTAATTAACTATAGTCCAATTAATCTAATGACAACCTATAACCATTTAATTAATTAAAGCCCCCTCTTCTATTAATTTAAATAAATGCTTTTATCTATTTATATTAATTCATAAAACTCTTTATTCCTCTCATGATTAAATAATTTATATTTCATCAATTAAAATACATTGATCCTAGCTTTAACCCCTAACCTAACCTTCCTCCAGCCAACTAGCCCTTATTTCAAGCTCAAACCAACCCTTTCATGTTAGGAATAACAATCCATAATACAACTGAGAGGAGGGGTGAATTAGTTGTATGAAAAATTATTAAACTTTAAACTTTAAGTTGCAGCAATATCAGATCCAATGAAAACAATGAATGCCAACACAATAACACAATATTTTGGTGTTGAGGAAACCCTGTTAAAGGTAAAAACCTCAGTGGGAATTAGCACCCACAAATGATGTACTGATAGTATAATATCCTTGTTAGAAGATTTATCCCTATTAGGAGCTTATTGAAACATTACAGTACATAGTCCTTGTTAGAGGACATACCTTATTAGGAGTCAAGAAGAAAAGGGGGGGCTCACTGCCCAAAGAAGGTTAAAATCCACCTTCAGAACTCACTGTTCATAACACAAGTGTGTATGAAGAAATACATAATATTTTTGAACTGTTTGGAAGCAATTATCTTTGCTTGATCAGTTTCGATGAAGTCCACCAACAAACCTCTGCTCTACATACAATAGACACAAGCTCACAACTTTTACAACCTCTCTATATCACCTTCTTCTCATCCATATATTTTCCAAAGAAAAGACCTTACATATATACCCTATTACAATTATCCATGATCAGGTCGACCCATAAGGATTTCCTAATTACAAAAAATTACATAAACCCTTGCTAAGATACACACGGTATCTAAAACAAGTGTACAATGATTACATTACATCATTTAAGGACTGACATCCTTAATTTATGTTTTCCAAACAAAACACATGCTTCATCTCCCGAGTCAGCTTCTAAATAGGCCTTCTCCAAAACACGCACCACAACTGACATTACTAGTCATTCCATACCTTGTGCTCACCAACGAATAGATCCTTTAGTACCTTGTCTATCATTCCTCAAGCTCACATACCTTGAGTCCATACCATCTGGAAGATATAATAGAAACACAAAGACTAACTCTGTCATTTCTTACTGTCACAGTCTAATGACCAGTCTCCACCAAATCATCTGTAACTCATCCAATATGAAACATTTTATGATGTGATCTTGGATATAAGATCAAAACATATCCCTGAACTCTCATTTGACTTCACAGCCTCTGAATCATCTGTACAATATTCGTACATTGTGATAACCAACATGATCTCCTCACATAAACATATGTTGACATCAGTGACAAAACAAAAATGAAAACAATATGAGTTCCCATTCAGTAATGTAGTGATTAAACATATTAAATGTCTCAATCACCTCCCCATGCATTAACAATATCCAACAATCTCCCCCTTTTGCATTGATGTCAACATATGGGAAAATCCATCATCCCAAATTTATATCAATCCAAAGTTCTGCTACACACAATCTCCCCAAACACTAGGGATTTTCTCATAGCAACACTCCCCCTTTGACAGCAATGGCAAAGGGTGCCATGAGAAATCAACTATTTTTCAACACCTTCCTTCCACGATCACTCCCCCTGAGGATTAGATCCTTGCATCTAGTCCAAAATATGATAAGGCTCTAAAAACATTTGGACTGATGCATCTCTGCATCATTTATTTCTAACTAGGAGGGGCCTCAACGCCTATCATACCTTTGAGATATTCAAAGGTATCTTTTGGCAACATCTTAGTGAAGATGTCAGCAATTTGTTCCTTAGTGCTAACATATTCCAACTTTATCTCCTTTTTTACCACCTTGTCTCTCAAGAAGTGATACTTGATAGAAATATGTTTGGTTTTAAAGTGCATCACTGGATTCTTTGACATATTCATCGTATTGGTGTTATCACAATGGATAACCACAAGTTCATCAAAAGTTATTCCAATATCCTTCAACATTTGCTTCATCCAAACAATTTGAGTGCAATTAATAACAACAACAACATACTCTGATTCCACAGTAGATTGAGCTATACAATCTTGCTTCTTACTTAGCCATGAAACCAACTTTTTTCCCAAGGAAAAATGCACCACAACTAGTACTTTTTTTGTCATCAATGTTTCTTGCCCAATCAATATCAGTATAAGCATGAAGTACAAAACTGTTATTCCTATCATACCATAGGCCATATTCAATTGTCCCTTTCAAATATCTGAATATCCTTTTCACAATAGCTAGGTGTGTCTCCTTTGGCTTTGCCTAATATCTAGCCACAATCCCAACAACATTAGCAATATCCGGTCTGGTATGAGTCAGATATTGTAGTCCTCCAACCATTAATCTGTACTTGGTTTGAAAAACACACCGAGTCTCATCATTACATGATAGTTTATTACCGTTCACCATAGGTGTTCCTACTAGTTTACAGTCTTCCATTCCAAATTTCTTTAGCATTTCTTTGAGATACTTAGTTTGAGAAATAAAGATACCATTCTCATTTTGAGTTATTTGCAGTCCAAGAAAGAATTTCATTTCACCTATCATAGAAATCCCAAATTCATTTTCCAACTATTTTGAAAATTTCTTGGATAGATCATCATTCCCTCCAAAGATAATATCATCAACAAAAACTTTAATTATCACAACTCCATCTTCACTAGTTCTCAAATATAAGTTATTATCAACATTATATTTTTTGAATCCAAGGTGAAGTAAGTATTTGTCTAACCTTGCATACCAAGCCCTTGGAGCTTGCTTTAGTCCATACAGTGCCTTCTTTAGATTGCATACCATATCTCTATCTTCAGATAGGGGAAATCCATCTAGTTGTTCTATGTATACTTATTCTTTAAGATCTCCATTCAAGAATGCAGATTTCACATCCATCTGATACACCTTGAAGTCTTTATGAGCAACATAAGCCAGAAACAATCTCACAACCTCAAATCTAGTAGCATGAGTAAATTTTTCTTCAAAGTCTATGCCTTCTTGCTATGAATATCCCTTACATACCAGTCTTTCTTTGTTTCTTACATCAGTTCCTTCTTCATTCATGTTGTTTCTAAAATCCCATTTTGTTCCTATTACATTTTTGTTTTTAGGTCTAGGAACCAACTCCCAAGTGTTATTCTTCTTTATCTAATCTAACTCTTCCTTCATAGCATTTATCCAAAATTCATCTTTACATGCTTCAATTGTAGTCTTTGGTTCAATATGAGAAATCAAACAAATTTCTTCTCTAATCTTTGATCTAGTCATTACTCCTTGATTAGAGTCACCAATAATTTGATTTTCAAGATGATTATTTTTTACATACCACTGAGTCTTAAGAACCTCAGTAGCTCCACTTGTGTCAACATCACAAGTTTCCTTTTCACATTCTATTTCATCAAGTTCTTCTCCTTCAGCAGTAGTAGCTTCTTTGATTTCTAAGATCTGATTATTGTTATACATTCTTTCTTGTATCTAAAACTTTTCATCTATCCTTACATTGTTACTTTCAATCATCTTTCTTAATCTCTGATTGAAACATTTGTAAGCCTTTCTCTTGGTAGAGTAACCAAGAAAAATTCCTTCATCACTTCTAGCATCAAACTTTCCTATCTCATCATCTCTTTTAATATAACACTTGCTACCAAATATTTTGAAGTATTTTACAGTAGGAGTATGATCAAACCACAATTCATAAGGAGTTTTATTTGTACCTTCTCTGATTTGAATTCTATTTAATGTGTACACTAATGTCCTAATAGCCTCTCTCCAATGTATATGAGATACATTTCCTTCAATCAGCATTATCCTAGTAGCATCAAGTATAGTCTTGTTTCTTTGCTTTGTTATCCCATTCTATTGTGGAGTCCTAGGAGCTGATGTTTGTCTCTCTATTCCATGCTCTTCGCAGTATGAATTGAATAAATATGAAGTAAAATCTCCACCTATGTTTGACCTTAGATATTTTATCTTTACACCTGATTCATTCTCTACTTTTTCTTTGAACAACTTGAATTTATCAAATGCCTCTGATTTCTCTCTTAAGTAAGTAACCCACATCATTCTAGAAAAGTCATCAACAAAGAGTATGAAATACATTTCACCATAGTATGATCTTATTATTGTAGGTCCACACAGATCTGTATGTACTAGATCCAACTTTCCTTTTGATGTATATGCTTTTCTTTGTAACTGCTTCTAGTCTATTTCCCCATAAATCATTCTCTGCATATAGTGTTAGATGGTTTCACAATCTTTGGTAGATCTCTTACTGCATTATCCATACTTGCCTTCACAATGTTGTCAAAATTAACATGAAAAAATATTCTATGCCATAACCAGTTGTCATCTACCTTCACAACAAAACAAGATGCTCTAGATGTGAATATTCAAATACATTACCTTTGGATTTTGTACCAGTTGCAATCGGCTTTCCTACCTTACTTTTGATAAAACATTTGCCATTAAAAAAACTTAATTGAAACTCTTTATCCATCAACTATCCAACACTTAACAAGTTATGTTTTAGTCCATCAACAAGTAGCACATTATCAGTATTAGTCTTTCCATCCAAAGTAATAGATTCTACACCTATGATAGGTTTAGGAAGATTGTCTCCAAATCTTACCACACCACCATCATACTCTATTAATTTAAAAAAATTGTTTCTATCTCCATTTATATGATGTGAACAACCACTGTCTATTATCCATTTAGTTTTCTGAACAACTTGAGATACTAAAGCCTTTTCCTCATGCACTGGTTTATTTTTAATAGCAACAAATCCAATCTCTTCTAATCTAAATCATCAAAAATGCCTTCACTAGCATAATAGAATTCTTTATCCTTTTTAATCTTGGAAAAAATTGGTTTGTACTTAAGAACTCTTGTAGGACATCTAGATGCAAAATGACCTACCTTATTGCATAAAAAAAATTTCAAGGGTAACTTGACTTCAAATTTACCCTTACCTCTCTTTTCTCTTCTAGCAGTTAATACAACAAGTTCATCCATCTTTCTTTCTTCTGCCATTATCTGTTCCCATTCCTTAGCATACTCACCAGGCTCTTCTTTTAGTTCTTCATTGCTGGTGCTCAGAAGCACAGACAATTTCTTGTGTGCAGATGCCTTGAATACATATTCAACTTTAGGTACAACCTATCCTAATTCCGTAGCTTCAAAAGTAGTTAGATTTGCAATCAACATCTCTTTGCTAAAGTTCAGAGTTAGAGGTATAGTTTCTTGAATAGACATAGCCTTGAACTTGTAAGAAGGTGTTAATGATTTGAGGATCTTCGCAATAACTTCTTCTTCATCATAAGTGCCTCCATAGTTTATGATTCCAACTACAACTTCTATAAACCTTTGGACATAAGCCCTAATTATTTCATCCTCATTCATTTGTAGCTTCTCCATCTTTGTCTTCCAGTTTTGTAACTTCACTTGTTTGGTATACTTGTCTCCCTCATATAGTGGTTCTAATCTTTCCCAAATTTGGTATGCTGAATCCAAGTCTTTAAATTTAGTAAACTCTCCTTCAAAGAGTGCACTAATCAATGCTTCTCTTGCAATCATGTTAAGTGAAAATATCTTCTTTTCATCCTCAGTAGTAGTTGTCAACTCATCTTTGGTATTTATAGCTATCTTGTTCCTTGTAATCAACCAATAGTTAATCACCAAACAAAATAGGTGAGTTCGCATTTTGTTCTTCGAACTCTCAAAGTTTTCAGGATCAAATTTTGGACTATCCTTCCTATAGTATGCCATCTCCAAAATCACCTCAAGATGTTAAGCTTTCTCTCTAAGGAACACTTTCTCTGATACCAATTGTTAGGAATAACAGTCCAAAATACAATTGAGAGGCGGGGTGAATCAATTGTATGACATATTATTAAACTTTAAACTTTAAGTAGCAACAATATCAGATCCAATGAACACAATGAATGGCAACACAATAACACAATATTTTAGTGTTGGGGAAACCTTGTTAAAAGTAAAAACCCTAGTGAGAATTAGCACCCACAAATGATGTACTAAGAGTATAGTATCCTTGTTAGAAGATTTATCCCTATGAGGAGCTTATTGAAACATTATAGTACATATTACTCATTAGAGGACAAACCCTGTTAGGATTCAATAAGAAAATGGAGGGCTCACTTCCCAAATAAGGTTAAATCCACCTTCAGAACTCACTGTTCGCAAGACAAGTGTATATGAAGAAATACACAATCTTTTTGAACTGCTCGGCAACAACTATCTTTGCTTGATCAGTTCCAATGAAGTCCACCAACAAACCTTTGCTCTACATAGAACAAACACAAGCTCATAGCTTTTACAACCTCTCTATATCACCTTCATCTCATCCATATCTTTTCCAAAGAAAATACCTTACATATATACCCTAGTACAATTCTCCATGATCAGGTCAGCCCATAAGGCTTTCCTAATTACAAACAATTACATAAACCCTTGCTAAGATACACACAGTATCTAAAATAAGTGTACAATGATTACATTACATCATTTAAGGACCAACATCCTTAATTTATGTTTTCCAAACAAAGTACACACTTCATCTCCTAAGTCGGCTTCTAAATATGCCTTCGCTAGAAAATGTGCCACAACTGACATCACCAGTCATTTCATATCTTACACTAACCAATGAACATCCTTTAGTACCTTTTCTATCATCCCTCAAGCTCACATACCTTAAGTCCATACCATTTGGAAGATATAACAAAAACATAGAGACTGACTCTATCATTTCTCACTGTCACAGTCTAATGACTTGTCTCCACCAAATCATCTGTAACTCATCCAATATGAAACATTTCATGATGCAATCTTGGATATAAGATCACAACATATCCTTTAACTCTCATCTGAATTTGTAGCTTCTGAATCATCCGTACAGTATCCTTACACTATGATAACCAACCTGATCTCCTCACATAAACATATGTTGACATCAGTGACAAAACACAAATGAAAACAGTATGAGTTCCCATTTAGTAATGTAGTGATTAAACATATTAAATGTCTCAATCACCTCCCCATGCATTAGCAATATCCAACACTTCACACATACTAATCCCATTTTAATTAATTAATCATCTTTGATTAGCTAAATAAACCTCCACTCATTCTTTCTCCTCCCATCACATCCTCCTAATTCTCCCATTTTCCCTCTAAATCCTAGTCTAATTACCCATTAAATATTTGCACAACCTTAATCATAAGGATTAAGAATCCCTAACCTACTCCAAAGTCGACCTCAAGTTTTTTCAACTCCAACCCAACTCCCTCTCCACTTGTCAACCTTAAATGCCCTTACACCCTCAGCTACATTCTTACACCCTAAAATAGATTCTTACACATTTGTCCCTCATTCACTCTTCTCAAAATAGTCACAATCCTCAAGGCTTGACCTTTGGGATTTGAGACAAGATGCACCTTTATGGAATATCTCCCCAAACCCTAATTCCCTCTCAAGCTCTCTCATTGTGACACTTTTCACAAGGATATGAATTTGAGGAAGCGCAATCCATGTGCTCTCCCATAAATGCATCTTGACCATCCATAAACTCTCAATCGTAGCCTTTAATTTTACCCTCTCTTGACCTATAAATTGGGTCCTCATTTCTTCAAAAATCATCCACGATCTAGAGTAAAGTTATCATGCCCCTTTCAGATTCAAAAGCATGACTCATATCATCCTAATGCCAACATCATCTTAGAATTCCTACTCATAGACCATTGGGGCCTAAGCATCATTGAGAATACATCCCTCTATTTGGAAAAATCTACACTACAAAGGAGGATACTTGATTTTGAGGTTTGCATTCTCTTTGGTTTTTTATTTCATTTGTAGGTCTAATCTAGATGTTGTATTGATTTAGTTGTTTGAATGCTTAACTAGTCTAAGTATTCCTTTAACCACTATTTCCTTGCACACATGAAGGCTTGTACTTTCTTTAGCATTTGTGTGCCTTAATTTAGTTCCTTGCAAATACTTCTTGCAATTGGATATGAATGTGTGAGCCCTATGTTCAGAAAATTTGGATTTTCATTCTCTTGCCAATAATGAAGGGTATATGGTGCACTATTTCATGAGTGAATGAAGGCATACAAATTTGACCATAATGGTCAAACCCTTGGAAATAACATCTAAAAAATTCTTAGCCCATCCAACAAAGCTTTGATCTAGCTCTTCACCTCCCCTTAGGTTAGGTTATTTTCTAAAGGTTTCTCTCTTCTTTTTCCCCAAACACCACCCATAAAGAGTCAAATTTTAAAACCCCAGAGGTTAATTTATAGGCCACACCTCATCCTAGTCTTGCAAAACTTCCTGAATACCCTTCTTTAAGCATGAGCCTAATAGGGGATCAACAAATACTTTGACATAATCATTCATATAATGGTTCTATCACTTGACAACTATGTTAATTGATACAAGGAATTCTTTGAGAACCCATCTTGAGGCCAGATTTAAGAGTGCAAATAATGAGCATACATTACTAGCACAATCAACACAAGCTATCAACACAAGTTGAGAAGGAATTTAATGTACCTATGAGAGAGCTTGTAGAAAATTTTAATAAGATTGTGAATAAAATTCATACAAACAAGAGGCTCATAATAGATAATCGAAATGTTTCTTCATTAACTCCATGCCACCTAATATTGGTTTCCATTTGAGAATAGTTAGGGTGGCACTAGTACATTTGGGTCCAATTTTTGATGGCCATTTGTTGGAACCTCCATTAGTCAGACTTCCGACCAAAATAGATGTTGAAAATTTTTAGTCAAAAAATTTGACATATCCATGATCTTCGCAATTTCAACAAAAATGACATCGAACAACATGGGTCTACTTTTGGAGAATTTAGGTCACTTTTTTGACACTTTCCTCATCAGTTTAGTTTTCATGGTAGTCATAATTCTGACCACAATTAGATGAAGTATTCTAACAAATGTGTTGTCAAATGTATATCATCATAGTCGATTTATGTTTGCATGGTCATCTGAATTACGACATGAATCGGGCGAACTATTTTGACAAAGGTGTTGTCAAGTGTATAGCAACATCATCACTTAATGTTTGCACGTTCATCAGAATTTTGACACAAACCAAGTGGACTTTTATGATGAAGGTGTTGTCGAATGACAACACCATCGTTGATACATTTTTTTGGTTGTCAGAATTTTGATGAAATGTATATTTATAAATTTTTTTTGGTGTTGATCAATCCCATTGACTTGAGGAAGGTGGTGGCTAGATGGAAGATAGTCTAGTTAGAGTTGAGGATGGTAGAATTGGTTTCTAGCTAGCCACCAAGCTCTCTTGCTAAAATTCCTAAATCCATGTAGGCCCATAGAATAGTAGGGGTCGGTTGGATTGTTTAGTTAAGATTGGGGAACCTGCCTTGCCTCCCAAAGGTGACAGTTAGGTGATTTGATTTGATTAATCCCTATCAGAAGCCTACCAGATGGAGCAAGATTCACCCCTAGTGTGGGATGGAGAAGCTTGTGTTTGGATCAGTGAGATCTCCCCCCAACGAGCTTTCTTGGATATGTAACTCTTTTCTGGTGCATGCAGAGGAATTATTTCTATATAATTGGTTATGAAGCTACCGAAAGAGGGTGAATGAAGCCAAAAAGTCCTGACTACTGAGGGACTACCCTACAATTATAAGGACTACCCGAAGAAAGGAAGCAATGATATAATTCTTGATCAAGAGGCATTGATAAGAATACAAAAGGATATAATGAATTATGAATTTAAGGCCACCAAAATACTTAAATAATATCAAGAATCGCATGATGAATTTAACAATAAAGTTTATATTGGTGGTTACTTAGAGTTACTTGAAGTTTGGTATTTGAACAAAAAGGGCCTTTATAACTACCTAATAAGGTCAATAAAGAAAGAGAAGACTAAGGTTTCCAAGGCTTTGGAAATGACAACATGTTAAAGAAGGAAGAACACTCTAGATTACAAGAAAATGAAAGGAATAAAACCTTCGATAAATTCACCATTCAAGCGGAAGATGTGGAATTCAACATACAATAAGCTATCTTATTGGTAGATTAGAA
Source organism: Chamaecyparis obtusa (assembly GCA_027943335.1). Taxonomy (NCBI): domain Eukaryota; kingdom Viridiplantae; phylum Streptophyta; class Pinopsida; order Cupressales; family Cupressaceae; genus Chamaecyparis; species Chamaecyparis obtusa. Next base: position 388,517 of record BSBK01004861.1, read on the forward strand.
AAAGAATTATGTTGATAAAGTTAAGAAGGAAGCATCACTTGCTAAATCACAAAAGAGAAAGTTGTTCCTATTCAATACACACCCATAAATCCTCAAAATATTGGTTCCATGTCATATATGAGTGATTTGCAAGTTATGTGTAAATATGAGAGTGATATTTTGAGTTAGTAGAATGTTGGTGTTGATTTATCTTAAGCATCATAAAGGAAACTTATAAAATTGGATTTCAAAAAGAAACTTTTGTGTACGTTCTAGAGAAGAATTTTGATTTTGAGATCATTGGACTTTTTGGATCAACATCTAATGATAAGTAGATTGACAATCTCTGTGATTATAGCTTAATGCATAAGTAGATTGACAATCTCTTTGATTATAGCTTAAGGGATGAATGCATCAAATTTAGCAAAGAATTAAGAATGGAGAGAAGGAAAGAACTTTGTCAATTGAATAGGTGATTTTGGATTGTCTCTCAAGATTTTGGGTTGTTTCACTCTCTTTCAAAAAATAGACTCATCAACCATTTTTGCATGTGCTAGTGCTTAATCCAAGGCCCACAATTATTTCATCTTATGCAATGTGAGATTTCATGACATAATTGTGATTTGTTTCTCACTCTCTATTGGTGCTTTCATAAAATCCACACTAACAAAGGTTACCATTGTATATTATTTTTTTTCTCAAGGTTTTCTACTCATAAGAATATGGGATCCAAGTGATTGCTTGTGACACTTGATACCAAAATCCATAGTGGAATAAGAATTGAGTTTTTTAAATGCAACATCTCATTGGTTCACTGCTTGTCCACAATGCCATCATTCCTAATGTTAACAGAGTTCACAGTGCATTTGACCTCATTATAAATCTTGAGAATATGAAAGAGGATATATTTAATGAGACAATTGATGGTTGAACATATGATGCTTGTGAAGCAGTTAATTCAAAAGTAGTGCAATCTCTTTTAGAAAAAAGGAAAATTTCCATGCTTAAAGCTAGACCTTCCCAAGATGACAACCTTTAATGGAGAAATATAGAATCTAGGAAAGAAAATTCATGCCATTCTATATGGGTCAAGAAATTAATTTTGGCTAAGATTACAATTATCCATTCATGAGTAGTATTTCATCCATGAGTTTGACAAGCACTAATTTCCTCATGTCAGCTGCACTTAACAAACTAATGTCACAAATTTCCATGCTTCAAGCTTGACCTTCCCAAGATGACAACCTTTAATGGAGCAATACAGAATCTAGGAAAGAAAATTCATGTCATTCTATATGGGTTAAGAAATAATTTTTGGATATGAGTGAAATTATCCATAATATGAGTGCATTAGCAAATGCACATGTCATTAGGGTTAGGGATAAAATGGAAAATGGTCATCTTCTATACCAACTTTCCCTCTTCTCTGATCAAACATAGTGGCAGTCACACAAATCATTGATGTGTTGACAATGAATTGGAAGTTTTTACTCACAAGAGTGTAGGTGAGACAAGGTTCAACAATCCTGCTACCAAACAAATTTTCTTTCCTTTGAATTTTCCTTTTCAACATAAAACACTAAATCTAAAACTTAAAGTTTAAAATAAACCAAGTGTACCTTTCACCTTAGTTTCAATCGGCTGCTCATTAACCCATGTTTCATGAGTAGTATTTCATCCATGAATTTAACAAGCACTAATTTCCTCAAGTCAATTGTACTTAAAAAACTAATGTCACTAAAATCATTGATGTGTCAAAAATGACTTGGAAGTTGTTACTCACAAGAGTGTAGGTGAGACAAGGTTCAACAAGCCAGCTACTTTTATTTTCATTTTTATTGTCAATGTATAATTTATTATTTAATATTTTTGTTGTGGGGGTGGAGTGGGCGTTACTCTCCTCCATCATCCTTACAATTCCTCTCATTACTTCTTCTTTGCTTCAAACAATTGGGAGTGCTCAGGAAAGAAAATTCTACTCTACTATACCCTTTTTTCATGCCAGGAATGCTTGCTAGTTTTTGATCCACACCTTTGATTTCCCTCGATTCAAGTACTATCTACATCATCATCATCATCTTTCTCACTCTGCAACTACTATGCTTCTTGGTCGTGGCTACTTCCTGTGCGGCTAATTTATTCTCTGCTATCTCCAGAATCAAATGATGGTGTTAGAGGGTTTTAAAAAAAAAGGAATCTACAGAGTACACTTGAAATGAGAAAATCGAAGGGGTGGATCAAAAACCACTATCCTTCATGGCCCGAAAAGAGTATAGTAGAGTAGACCCATCTTTCTCGGGCACTCTCAATTATTTGAAGCGGAGAAGAAGTTGTTAGAACTATTACTCGCAAGAGTGTAAGTGAGACAAGGTTCAAAAGTAGTAGGCTTGTTGAAACTTGTCTCACCTACACTCTTGCAAGTAAAAACTTCCAATTCATTGTGGACACATCAATTATTTTAGTGACATTAGTTTGTTAAGTGAAACTGACATGAGGAAATTAGTGCTTATCAAAATCATGGATGAAATACTACTCATGAAACATGGGTCAATGAGTAGCCAATTAAAACTAAGGTGAAAGGTACATTTGGTTTAGTTTAAACTTTAAGTTTCAGATTTAGTGTTTTATGTTGAAAAGGAAAATGAAAAGGAAAGAACATTTATTTGGTTCATGAAATAATATCATTACATTCATATGAAAAAGTGTTTACAAAAGAAGAACATTAAAATTACATTCTTTTCTATTTGAGTCTTTCATTTCATTTAATAAGAAATGGAAATGATCTGACACAAGCCATGTGATAACTTCTAAAACAATACAAAAGAATTTAAAAGAGTATAGAAGTCAAGAGTAATGAAAGAGTTAAGATCTATCATTGCATGAGGTAATGACGAATTGAAGTGCATCCAGATTAGCTAGCTTCCAATAATTGTATCCATGTCTTCAATGTACCTACAAGATGGTAAAGAATGGCATCAGTCCAAAGACTGAGAAATGAGGATCTAATACATGTCTCTAGAATTGAATGCCATAAATATATGTAAAAATTAACTTAGAACTCCCTCTATATATTTTTAAAATTTTGTATCTTTATTCTTTGATCTCCCAAATAACCTCATTGATTAACTCCTTCCTAATTTACCAATAAATTTAGTAGTTCAATGTCCCAGTAGCCCATAAATGGAATAATTCTCTTTGGGTTGAAATTCTAATATTATCCATGTTTTCAATATGATGTTTTCAACATGGAACGAGATCCAGTCTCCAGCTGACAATACACAAAAGGGACTGAAATTGATAGTGATTATTTGCAGGTAGCAATCCCCATCGAAGGATTGGAAACTCCTATGAGGTCACCATCAGGTATCTAAGGTGATTGTCCCATGGAGGGACCCAATTGAATATTTTTAACTTGAATGGTCACATGAAACAAAAGTACATTTTACTTGTCAATTCTACATTTAAAAATATCATAGTACAAGCCATGAAACATAAGGAAATTTTAATAGTTAATTCTGCATTTAGAATATCATAGTACAAGTTGTGAAACATGAGTAGATTTTACTAGTTAATTTTACATTTAAAGATATCACTGTACAAGCTTCTACCATTTGGATCATTAAAAACCCTTGTAGAAACTATAAATTATAAACATTCAACCTCTACACTCATAGAAGCATTGGTGGCTATCCAACCATCTATTCTAGCATATCATATAAAGGATTTTGCAAGAAAATAAGCTAAGCATATCCTTCATATGGTGTGATAAATATATGGATAGGTAGATGATGTAGAGGAAGCAATGGTTTGGTCAGCTAACTCACTCTCCTAACCTCCTAGACACAAGGATTCACTTGATGACCTAATATCTAAATGACACATGTCTTGATTCAATCCTACACTTCTTGATGTGGAACATGCTCTTCAAGAGATAACTCACACACTTGATAATTGGGACACTTCAATGTGGCTCATCCTACTGTGTGTATGAAAATTGTACGTAGCTATGGACACAGCACTTCAGTAAAACATTAGAGGTTAGCAAATCAAAAAATCTTCAAATAAGAACAATATAGCTAACCAGGCGATTTGCTGCCTTCAGGTATGAGTATGGTATTCTCAGATTCAAACCGAGATCAATGATGATGCAATACCTAAACAAAGGATTTGAATGATTGAAAGAAATGAAACATGTATGCAAATTAATCTATTTTTTTTGGATTTTGTATGCAATAAGATGAAAAACTGTATGAAACTAATCTAGAATGAATTGAAATGCTATGCAAATTGATCTAACAATGATACGCTATGATATGAAAATGAATGAAAGATATGATCAAAACAATAACAAAAATCTCACAATCACCTATTTGCAAAAGCTTGATTCTTCAGATGTAAATTCGCCAGAGTAAGTATGCAAATTCGAAGGATCCTTTTGTGAGGAGCCGAGCCTTGTTTTTATAGAAATCAAAGGCTTGAGGATGCATTGATAAAAGCCACAAATCACTCTTGATAAACTCAGGTTGATTTTTGAGTTAACAAGAAATGAGGAATAGATCAACTCATAAAATCATGCAAAAGTAGCTTTTAACTCAAAATAGAGTTTAGTTCACTTTTCCAACTCACAATCGCATGTTGAGTTTTTGAAAGTTAACACATTGAAATTGATAATTGATTTGAAGTTGATTGCTTTTCTGATTGTGCATGATTTAATATGGACTAATTTAATAATTAAAGTGATTTATTCTCAACTTAATTGATTTTGGAGTAAAAATAACTGGTTTATGGGTTAATCAAACATTAAATCAAACTTTTATTTCTAACTATATCATTAAATATTGACTACTGGATTTAATCAATTAAATAAGAATTTAATCAATTATTTGTAGGATTTTTGATTTATTGTCAAAATTAAATAATACAATTTAGGAATAAATAGAATTAAAACTAATTAAATAATTAAGTAGAAAAATTAAACTTAATTAATTAAATATTCAAAATATTCAATTAATCAAATTTTAGGATAAATATGATTTATTGCCAAATAATCATTAATTGGGATAATTATGATAAATTAGGAACATTTAGGAAATATTCCCCGATGTAGAATGAGGATAAAATAAATTGGGGTTTCGATGAACTGATGCGTAGATGTGCCTTTGGTTAGGACTTTGATGTCGATTTTGATCGATTTGTTGATGTAGGAGGATAATGTACCTATAGCCCATTTTTGGGGTATTACATTTTGACCCTCTTTGAATTATTGTGCGAAGTGCAGTGGTTCAAAGATTAATCTATTTTTGATGATGATGTGGACTCAGTTATGTGGTGGGAAAACTGATCCTGAAAGATTAACCGATTCCGAGATGGAAACTGATTGATAGATTTGAAGATGTTGGTGATTTAGGCCCCGTTTGACCAAAGAATCAAGATGATGCTAACAATATTAGCAATAAACTGGTGATTATGAAGATGTGACAAAACACCTGATTCTGAACCTATGATTACAAAGAAGTGACTGTCCTGACTCTAGACCTGACTGTCCAAAGGAATTGAAAGGATGCCAATTCTGAACCCTTTAGTTACAAAGAATCAAGGAAATAACACAACTGAACCAATGGTTATGAAGAGCTGATACAGTTCGCAAGATTGATTAGGATACCAAATTGATATGGATCTTGATGAACCTGGTATGCCCCAAGTGATGTGCCCCAAGCGATGAGGACTTTTGATGAATCAACAACTAGATGTGGTTGTTGTCTTGATCATTGAAAGAAAGATTGATTTGCAAATTTGATTGATATGCAATACCATGCCCCCTCCGGGATGAAAATTGAAATCTGACAAGAAAAGTCAGCGTTAAATGGTGTAGAAGTATGTCAATTGATTTGAGAAGTGGTTATACACGTCTGAAAATGCATTTTGCATCGTTTGGAGGTCTAGAAGACCAAGTTTGACTAAGTTTGACGATGGTTGACCAAGTTGAAATTTTGAGAGTTTGATGTAAGATAATTAGTTAAGTTGAGTACTGGATTTCTTTGATGATTTGAAGGTCGATTATGCAAGCAGTCGAGCGTCCTGGGTCTGAAAATTTTAAATCATGATTTTGACAAAGTAAACAATCTTAGATTTCAATTTTGATCCCAAAAATGGGTTCAGAATGTCAAAATTATCCAAGGGTACAATTTTTGTGGAAAATGGAGCACTTTGAAAAATTAGGTCAAAACCTATATAAGGGTCAAAAGGGTCATTTTCAAATCATTATTCACTTTTGTCTTTTGTGATTTATGTGGAGCCTTCTGAGAGAAAAATGGAGAATATGGAAATTCTAGTCACCTCGCATCTATTTGAGCGTAGCTAGCAGTACCAGCAGCCTCCCCAGTACGAGACCTTGGTAAGTGGACCTTTGTGCCTCTATGTGAATTCAAGTTTTCCATGTTTTTAGCATTTTTAAGATCTTTTTCATACGTTTTAGCTTTTTGAATTTTTGTATCATGAAAATTCGTACAACAGTCCAGTAGGACTCGTACGAGTTTTCAATTCCATCTAGAAAGTCATCCCCATTCTATCTGTAACTCGTATGAGAGGGACCCATCTATCGTATGACATTTCATCAGGTCCCTCAAGTGTCATATGGGAACTTGTAGAATGTCATGTATGCATGAAATGTCATGTGGGAACCTGTAGAAACTCGTACGAGTTTTGACACCAGTTTGAAAAATTGTATGGAAAATAGCGAGTGTTTTTCTCACCCTTAGATCAAATTTATAATTTTTCTGATTTCTTAGGCTAATTCCTTAGCATTTACTGCACCTTTTGAAGTATTCAACTTTTCAATTTCTATGCTTATAGCCTAATTTTTGACCAAGTTAATGATAGGGTACCCTATTTCTATGTTGTGTAGGTCATCTATCTTGATGTATATGTGCGGATTTCACATCCAGCTACCCAGAGACTCTGCGTGTCACTGCCTGACCCTTTGAGAGTGCACCTAGCTACGTGCAGATTTGAGTACTTGATACATTTTCCTGAGATTCAGGTGAACCATGGTTTTTTGATTGTATTGATAGAGACATTCCATTCAAAGACACAGACCTTCCACCTCCCTACTGGAGAGATCATCGTTACTCCAGAGGATGTTTATCAAATTCTAAGTATACATTTTCATGGACCCTGCCCGGATTATCATAGTTTGGGTAATGCTTGTCTTCATGCCTTTTAGATGCTATTTGGTGATGATGATCAATTAGCTCAATCTATCTCCTGGGAGGCTCTGGTACAAAGATATGGGCAGACCCACATACTAGAATGTATCATAGTAGGGATGATCGGTGGGATCATCATGTCTGACCATCAGCAGAATGGTCTTCTAATGGGCTGGGCCCCGATTGGTGCAGGAGCACCTAGGCTAGCCTTTATTGTTTAAATATTTTTGGCTTGTACTTGACTCCAGCCAAGTCAAGAGGATAGATTAGGTTGTTTGAAGACCTTAGTGTTGGAAATTGCAATTGAAACAATTGTTGTATTGTCATTGATGTCAAAACTTAATTGGTAAGACTGTTGCTACTTAGGAAAGTACTATATCTATTTGAGTGTTGCTAAGGGGCTAAGAAAGGTTGGTAACAATAGCACCTAAGGAAAGGTTGAGTTATCTTGATACTAAAAAGTGTACTTGACTATGTTGCACAATAATGAGATAATGTATTATTTATCTTAGTAAGACTGAAGACTAAATTGGTAGGCTTAACCGAGAAAAGAATGGAAAAATCATGTTTAAGCCGAGTAATGTTAGTGTCGACAGAGTTAGTATATGTCAAGAAAAATTATAGTGTCGACCGAGCATCAGTTAATTGCCGAGGAAGACAGTGTAAGCCGAGGAAACAATTTTAGTAATGACCGAGCTTTCTACATGAAGACCGAGTGAACAATCACAGTATTGACTGAGCATCAACAATTTTATATTTGAAGAGAATTTAATTTTGGAGCTGACATTGTTGAATTCTTGGATTATGTAAAACATGTTGACTTTATTTATTGATTGTTTGGAAGCATTAAATGCATTTAAAAACATTTTATAGTAAATCTTTAAGAGATTTGAGATGATTCTAGAAAAGGAGCCGAAGAACATGAAGCAGGTAGATTCAATGAATCTAACCTAACCCTAAGATCTATGAAGGAGATTGAGTGGCAAAAGATGAGTTAACCTAATTGAGGAAAATATAAGGGAACCTGAGCATTTTGATATGTATGTACATGGAGAATAGAGAATGCTGGAAGAAGAAAGTTTTATTGACTGAATAAGCAGAAAAGGATGAAGGAGAATTGTGGTGATTGCTTGAAGAAAAGTTCTGAATAGATCAGAGATGGAAATGGAAAATTTTTAAAGTCAGTAAACCAGCATTAGTGTAGGGAATCAGATTTGATATTTGCAAAGTGAGTTGTATATTTTTCAGATAATACTGCTGCTACTTTCTAACCATTGTAATAGTCAAAATCCTTTTAACAAAGGTTGACCTAATCGTCATATGTTAAAGCCTTTGAACAAGGTTGCATTCTAATGGAGTGTATGTAAGTCCTATGACTAGGCTCACTTTTAACAGGGTGATTGAAATCCTTTAATCGGGTCACATTTGACAGTGTGTATTGTAACCTTTGACAGGGTTGGATTTTTACTGAGCTCACTTTAGAAGAGTGAAAATAATAGTAGCATGTTACAAAGTGGTTTTTCCAAATTGGGTTTCCACTATAAATCCTGGTGTTTATACTTGTGTGAATGTTTTGGTTTGAACATTACTATGTTTTGCAAGTTAAGTTACAGTTGGGTAGTGGATTGCATTGTTAGATGTTTCTATTATTGAATCAGTGATGACCTAGTTTGTTTTGGTTTTGGATCTGATTTAAGGATAAGTTTTTGATATTTTTTTATACATCTGGACCTAAGAACAACTTATTTACCCCCCTCTTTGTTGTTCTAAATCATATTAACAATTGGTATTAGAGATTTGTTGCTTATTATTAGTGTTGACAAATATCAAGTGTAAAGGGGCTTGAAGAAAATGATCAGGATGTATAAAAAGGAGGTACCAAAGCTGAACAAGGAAAACTTCCCTGCATGGAAAAGCTTGATGAAGTTGCATCTGGCTGGTATTGGTGACTTTGCAAAGTACTATATTGAGAACAACTATGTCTCACCTATTGCACCTTTGTTTGCCAAAGAAATGAGAGCTAAGCAAGAACATAATTAGGCAATGCTAGAAATTGCATCTGCTCTAGGTTATCTAGAATTTGAGGACATTAAGGACTGCACAATTGCAAAGGATATGTGGGACACTCTTGCAAGAATCTATGGTGGTGACTTGAATGTGTTGAAAGAAAAGGTTGAGAGTCTTAGAGGTAAGTTTGATGAAATGAGAATGCAAGAAGGTGAAAACATTGCACAATATTATGGTAGAATAAAAGTTGTGAATGCTATTAGAGGAGAAAATGGGGCTATTGATGATGAAACTATAATTGGGAAAGTACTAAGAACCCTACATCCTATATATGCTATTAAGATCTTAGCTATTTAGGAATCTAGATGTAACTCTGCTAATGTGCTTACTTTGGAAAGTTTGGTTGGTAAGCTGACTACTTTTGAACTCTCTAACTACGATAATTTCACTGTTGGAAGCATTGGAAATGTTGAAGCTACTTTCAAGTCACAGCTAGTTCTGAATAAGCCAAAGAAAGAAAAAGAAAGATGCATTAGTGAAAGTGAAAGTGAAAGTGACAGTGACACTTTTGATGAAGACCTAGATGATGTAGAAGCTCTTATGGATAGAAGACTGAGAAGGGGAAAAGGAAAGTATAAAGGTAAACTCCCTATTATATGTTTTGCATGTAATAAATTTGGTCATATAGCTACTAGATGTTCGGATAAGAAGGATAAAGATGATGAAAGGAAAATCAAACACAAAGACAGAAAAGATGATAGAAGCTACCGATGGAATAGAGACTACAAAGGAAAAGGTAAGAAATCTTGTTACATTGTTGAAAAAGAGACTGACACTGATAGTGATTATTTTGAAATTGAGGTAGTCTATGTGGCAATGAAAGATGAATTTGATGAGGATGAGAAAAATGCATTGATATCCTATGTGAACAAGAATGATAAATGGATTATTAATAGTGGCTATTCACATCACACAACTGGTGACAAAAATAAGTTTGAGACCTTACATCATTACAGAGGTAAAAGTGTAAAATTTGGTAATGATGCACCATGTCCTGTTAGAGGAAAAGGTTTGATTAAACTAACTAATAAGATATCTTGTGAAAATGCATATTGGGTTGAAGGTCTTAATTAAAATTTGTTAAGTGTTGCTCAGCTTAACAAAATTGGTTACCAAGTGGAATTTCATCACAAGCAAGCTAAAATATTTAATGCTACTGGAGAACTGATTGGAAGTGGAGATCAAAGTAGAGGTAATTTGTTCTATCTTGACATATCTGAAGAAACATGTTTAATTGCACAACTTGATGATATTTGGTTATGGCATAAAAGGATGTGTCATGTTAACTTTGACAATCTGGTAGAGATAAGTAAGAAGAAAAAGGTAAGAGGTCTACCTAGATTGAAGAAACCTGAGAATGTGATGTGCAAGAATGTCAGTTAGGAAAAATGACAAAGTCAAGTTTCAAGAGCAAATCCTTTACTTTTGAAAACATTTTAGATTTGGTTCATACTGACCTTTGTGGACCCATGGGTGTACAAATTTACTATGGTGCTAGATACTTTATCTTATTCGTTGATGATCATACTAGGATGATGCATGTGATGTTTCTAAAAGAAAAATCTAAAGCTTTTTGATACTTTAAGTGGTATTTGGCTAAAGTTGAAAAGAAGATAGGCAGGAACCTGAAATGTCTTAGATTTGACTAAGGTGGAGAATTTACATCAAATGAATTTAATCTATTTTGCAATGATAGAGGAATTAAAAGATAGATGTCTGCACCTAGAACACCTCCACAGAATGGTATAGCAGAAAGGAGAAATAGATCTATCTTGGATTGTGTAAGGACATTGATGATTGAAAAGAATGTGGCACAAAAATACTGGAAAGAAGATATAAGCACTGTTGTCTACACTCTTAACTGGGTATAGATCAAGAAAGGTACAAATCTGACACCCTATGAACTATGGCATGGGCATGCACCAAGTGTTAAATACTTTAGAACTTTGGAAGTAAGTGCTATATATTAAAGGACACCAGGAATGGAAAGTTTGATGCTAAGAGTGATGAAGGTATATTCTTAGGGTACTTCACAAAAAGTAAAGCTTATAAGTGTTTGAACTCTAACATTAAAAAAATTGTGGAAAGTGTGAATGTCAAAATTTATGAGTATGCAGAAAGAAATGAAGCTGATAGTAAAAGAGAACTAGAAGATTATAGATCTTTTGTGTACATTGAAGAAGAAGAAGAGGCAAGTAATAGACTTGCACCTGATGCCAAGTCTCAGGTAAGAAATGTCGAGCGATAGACAGAAGCTACCGAGCATCAGGAAAATAGTGCTGAGAGAGAACAAGAACATGCCGAGCTATAAGAAAATTCTGTTGAATATCAGGAAGAGGTTGTCGAGCATTCTGAAGTTGAATTTGACAATCTTGTCGAGGAACATGATGAAATAGAGGAGAGAATAGATGAACCTATTTTGGTAAAATATGTAAGAAGACATCATAAGTCTGGATAGATAATTAGAGACAAAGATACTGGAATCCAGACTAGAAGTAAGACTAAGGATCCAACATGCCTACTATGTGAATTTGAACCAAAGAAAACTAGAGAAGCATTGGAGAATGAAGACTGGATAAAAGAAATGAATGAAGAAATTGACCAAATTGAGAAGAATGATACTTGGACTCTGGTGCCAAGACATGAAAACAAAAATGTTATAGGAACAAAGTGGGTGTTGTAGAATAAGATGAATGAAAATGGTGAAATCATTAGGAATAAAGCTAGGTTGGTATGCAAAGGTTACGCACAAGAAGAAGGAATAGATTATGGGGAGACATTTGCCCCTGTAGCTAGATTGGAAGGAGTAAGAACTCTGCTTGCATATGTTGCTTATAAAGATTTCAAGGTATATCAAATGGATGTCAAGTCTGCATTTTTAATGGTATACTAGAAGAAGAAGTTTACATAGAACAACCAGAAGGTTTTATTGATCCAAATAGAAGACACATGGTGTGCAAACTGAACAAAGCATTATATGGATTAAAACAAGCTCCTAGAGCATGGTATGAGCGGTTGCACAACTACTTGATACAGATTGGATTTTCAAGAACAAATGACACAAGCAATCTGTACATGAAGGCTGAAGAAGGTAAAGGTATCTTGTTGGCAAAAAAATTTGTTGATGACATTATTTTTGGTGGACAAGATGCATTATGTAAAATTTTCTCAAATGAAATGCAAACTGAATTTGAAATGAGTATGTTTGGTGAGATCAAATTCTTTGTTGGTTTACAAGTATATCAGAGGAAGAATGAAATTTTCATTACAGAGTCTATGTTAATGAAATACTAAAAACTTTTGGGATGGAAGATGCTAAACCAATGGGAACTCCTATGGTTACTGGACAAAAGTTATCTAAGAATGATGATGCTATAGAAGTGAATCAGACTCTGTACAGATCCATAATTGGAAAATTGCAGTATGCTATACATAGTAGATTAGATATTGCATTAGCTATTGGGATTGTGGCAAGATTCTCTGCCAATCCTAAGGAAACACATATGATGGCCATGAAAAGAATTATGAGATACTTGAAAGGAACTGCTGACTATGGTCTATATTATAAGAAGGATGACAAATTTGAACTCCGAGTTTATACAAATGCTGATTGGGTAGGAAATGTAGATGATAGAAAGAGTACTAGTGGTGGAGATTTCTTTCTTGGATAGAGATTAGTCTCCTGGACAAGCAAGAAATAAAATTGCATTTCCCAATCTACTGCCGAGGCTGAGTATGTTGCTGCTGAAGTAAATTGTTCAAACTTGGTATGGATAAAATAATTGTTGATAGGCATGAAAGAAGAAATCAATGAGCCAATTGTTATTTTATGTGACAACACAAGTGCTATCAATATTTCTAAGAATCTAGTGATGCACACTAAGACCAAGCACATTGCAATCAAGTATCACTACTTGAGGGAATTAGTACAAGATAAAGAAGTTCGAATGGAATATGTGAATACAAAAGAATAATTAGCAGACATATTCACTAAAGCTTTACTTAGAGAAGCTCACGAGTATTTGAGAAGTCAATTAGGGGTTCTTCCCCTAACTGAGGCTACCTAGACAAGCTAGGAGCACTGCATCAAATGTGCTACAAAAAAATATTTGACAAATTGATGCAAAAGATTGTCACACTTTAGGGATGGCCTAGAGTTGTGAAGAGAAGCAAAGACAAGGAATTAGTCATAAGCAAGATGACAAAGGGAGAAACACTAAGCTGCACAGATATTATCTACATTTGATGGATGTATGTTTTAGTTGCTGCTTTGGCATTTTTGTCAAAGAGGGAGATGAACTGATATGATAACATATGATACTGAAAAATAAGAGGGAGATGAACTAATCAACTAATGGGAGATGAACTGATGGAACTGAAGATAAGGATGATGAACTGAAATGAAGGATCAGGATAGAGGGAGATCTGAATACTTCTGACCATCACAGAAGTGAGGCTTATAGGATTCTAAGTCAGAATGAAGCTAAGGATATTATAAAATAATTTTTTGATGGATAGATAAGTTTTTGGATTGGTTGGTAATCCATGTGTTATTCAGGTGATATCATATGGTGTTGCCATCAATGCCAAAGAGGGAGATTGTTGGAAATTGCAATTGAAACAATTGTTGTATTGTCATTGATGTCAAACTTTAATTGGTAAGACTGTTGCTACTTAGGAAAGTACTATATCTATTTGAGTGTTGCTAAGGGGATAAGTAAGGTTGGTAACAATAGCACCTAAGGAAAGGTTGAGTTATCTTGATACTACAAAGTGTACTTGACTATGTTGCACAATGATGAGATAATGTATTATTTATCTTAGTAAGAGTGAAGACTAAATTGGTAGGCTTAACCAAGAAAATAATGGAAAAATCATGTTTAAGCCAAGTAATGTTAGTGTCGACCGAGTTAGTATATGCTGATCAAAATTATAGAGTCGACCGAGCATTAGTTAATTGCTGAGGAAGACAATGTAAGCCGAGGAAACAATTTTAGTAATGACCGAGCTTTCTACATGAAGATTGAGTGAACAATCACAATATTGACTGAGCATCAACAATTTTATATTTGAAGAGAATTTAATTTTGGAGCCGACATTGTTGAATTCTTGGATTATGTAAAACATGTTGACTTTATTTATTGATTGTTTGGAAGCATTAAATGCATTGTAAAAAGTTTTATTGTAAATCTTTAAGAGATTTGAGATGATTCTAGAAAAGGAGCTGAAGAACATGAAGCGGGTAGATTCAATGAATTTGACGTAATCCTAAGATATACAAAAGAGATTGAGCTACAAAAGATGAGTTAACCTAATTGAGGAAAATATAAGGGAACCTAAGCATTTTGATATGTATGTACATGGAGAATAGAGAATGCTGGAAGAAGAAAGTTTTATTGATTGAATAAGCAGAAAAGGATGAAGGAGAATTGTGGTGATTGCTTGAAGAAAAGTTTCGAGCAGATCAGAGATGGAAATGGCAAAGTTTTAGAGTTAGTAAACTAGAATTAGTGTAGGGAATCAGATCTGATATTTGCAAAGTGAGTTGTATATTTTTCAGATAATACTGCTACTACTTTCTAACCATTGTAACAGTCAAAATCCTTTTAACAGAGGTTGACCTAACAGTCATATGTTAAATCCTTTGAACAAGGTTGCATTCTAGTGGAGTGTATATAAGTCCTATGACTAGCCTCACTTTTAACAGGGTGATTGAAATCCTTTAATCGGGTCACATTTGATAGTGTGTATTGTAACCTTTGATAGGGTTGGCTTTTTACCGAGCTCACTTTAGAAGAGTGAAAATAATAGTAGCATGTTACAAAGTGGTTTTTCCAAAATTGGGTTTCCACTATAAATCCTGGTGTTTATACTTGTGTGAATGTTTTGGTTTGAACATTACTATGTTTTTCAAGTTAAGTTATAGCTGGGTAGTGGACTACATTGTTAGATGTTTCTATTATTGAATCAATGATGACCGAGTTTGTTTTGGTTTTTGATTTGATTTAAGGATAAGTTTTTGAGATTGTTTTATACATCAGGACCTAAGAACAACTTATTCACCCCCCCCTCTATTTTTCTAAATCATATTAACACTTAGAAGGTCATTTGCAATGTTGGTTAAGTGAATTAGTCACTAGGACTAAGGTCACTAATGAACCTTTGTTTGTTGTTATTTCAATTTCTTAGTGTTAGGAGTTTACCTAAGGTTGGAGTCTTAAATGTGTTCTAAACACATAATTGTTTGTAAAGATCCCATAAGGTCATAAAAATCCTTGGATCCTTGAGACATATGAGGTTAGGAGTCCTAGAATATAGGATTGAGGCACATGAGAAAGTTTCCAAGTGTTGAGAAGAAGTTGTCATCAAGATTTGCACTAATTGCAAAAATGGCATGCAAATCGGGTATATTTGGATTCCCTAAAGTTTAGGAGATGGTGCTCAGCCAATAGGCCCTAAAATGAAGGAAATGACATCAAATTTTACCCAGACTCAAACCTCATGCATTATTCATGCATTGTAATAGTTAGAGAAGAAGTTAATAGAGCTTTGTAAGCATTTTTACAGTGATATCTGGTGGTTTTGTTTTGACAGTCATACCAGATCGATTGAAAACTTGAATCAATTAATTATTCACTATTCTATAGGTAATTTGGGAACTTTTTCATTTGAGGAGCAAATTGATTTGAGTCCATCTAGGTTCTGATTTTTAGTGTTCTAGACCAGGGTGTCTAATTTGCTAGTGTTTTGAGCAGTTTAGGAGTCACGGCTCCTCCATGAAATCTAACCATGGAAAATAGTTCATGTTATATGGAAATGGTAGAGGATTCAGTAGTGTATATAGGTTTAATATTTAGGAAGTGTCAAAGTATGGATAACTATTTGTATTACTAGGCCCTAGACGAGCAACCATAGCCCAATTAGTGCCTAGTCTGTGAAAGTTTGAAGATTTTATGCAGGGTTGTATGACACCGTACTGCTCTAGGAATTTTTCAAGTAGGTGACCATAATATCTAAACATTATGTGCAGATGGAGGTCACACAAATTACCAAGGATTTGGTTTGAGTGAGTTTCAACCAAGTTTCACTGTTCAGTCCTAGAAATTAGGCCTATTAGGCCTATTGTCCTAGTTTGTAGGAACCCCCTGTATGGTCACTGTTAGACCCAGAAACCTTATCAATGTTTTAAAAATTCCAAAAGGGTATCCAAATCAAGTTTCAGTTTGAAAAGTTTTTTGGGAAAGTTTTGCAAGAAATAGCAAAAGGTGACTGGTAAAGGCTACTAGAATAAACCTATTTTTAAGGTCTCTATATGATGAATTGTTGAAGCCGATAAGAAGATGATTCAAGATCCTTCCAAAATGGATCAAATGGGAAAGAATAATAAAATTTTCATGATGGAGAAGACCCTTGCAATGATGGATCAAGTTTATGAGGATTTATCACTTAGAGCCATCTAAGTGTAGAGGAGAAAGAGAAGACATTACATGGTGTTAGTCCTTCAAGGTGGAGCTTCAATAGTTTGGCTCTTATAATAGAGTTTTTATAGGCCTTAGTTAATTACCTAAGCCTATTGGAAGATCCTAAAGAGGAATAGGATTCTTGTGGAGACAAGTGAAGTCTCTTAATCAAAGTGAAAGCAAACCTTGGAGTTACCATACATCATATTGGTATCAGAGCTTGAATTGACTAGGCTTGTGGTTGATGTTGTAGTATCCTAAATCAGTAGGAGAGAATACACCAAGTAGAACCATGGTGACTAATTATGAATTAGCCAAGAAGGCTAAGGAAAAAGAGGAGGATAACAAATTGCTAAGGCAAAGACTAGCTCAAATGGAGCATCTCTTGGGTGAAGTCCAAGACAAAGCAAATAAGGTCAAGGAGAAGGTTGACCTAAAGGAAGAAAAAGAAGCAAGGGAGAAGGAATTAGAGTTGAAGGAAGAAGCACAAACACCTGACCCTGTTCTTCCTAAAGAGCCATTGTTAAAAGAATTGAAAGCATTGAGTGGCAAAGCTTTGGAAGGTGTACCACTATTTAGTGGACAAATGGATCGAGATTCAGTGCTGGATTGGATAGACAACATTGAGAACCATTTTGAATGTGATGGTATCTCTAAAGCATAAAAGGTTATGGTGGCCAAGTCTAGACTAAGAGGTTCAACTCTTACTTGGTGGAAGTTTGTGCAAACCGAGAGAGAAAAGGATGGAAAAGGTCCTATTGTGACATGAAAGGGCATGGTATCGAAAGTAAAGTAAACCTACCTTCCTAATGATTATGATGTTCAACTTTATAGGAGAAGACACAATCTTAGGCAAAAGGAATTGGATGTCCAAGCCTACACTGAGGAGTTTCAAAAGCTATGTTTGAGATCTAAGGTGGTTGAAGAAGAGAGCATCAAGCTTGCAAGATACTTGAATGGCCTCAAATGGTCAATTCAAGAAGAGATGAGCCTAGTGAACTTCAAATCCATTAGACAATGCTATAAAATGGCATTGAAGATAGAGGAGAAAGGCAAGAGGAAGAAAGAAACCTCTAAAGGTAAAGCTAAGAGCAAGGATAGTAGAGGTCAAAGAGGTGGCTATGGTGGAAGAAGTTCTGATTCAAGAGCTCAAGGTGAGACAAAGTTTAGTGAACAACAAGAAGGAAGCTCAATTAGAGGTGGTAGAGGAAGAGGTTCAAGCTCTAGAGAAAGGAGTAGTTCATCACAAGGAGGAAGAGGCAATTAATTTTCCAATATGAAGTGCTACCATTGCAATCAAATGGGGCACCCTACCTATAGATGCCCAGAGAAAGGTGGATCATCACAAGGAGGTGATAAGAGGACTAACTTAGTTCAAGATGAGTCTAATGTAGTAGACAAGCATGCTGAGGTACCATTGAATTCAAAAGAGGGAGAGAACCTCATGATGAGGAGAAATCTAATCAAAGAACTAGTGAAGGAGGAGCCAAGCCAAAGGAGATATTTGTTTAGGATCAAATTCAAGATAATGGGGAAAGTATGTAGGGTCGTCATTGATTCAGGCTCTACAAACAACATTGTATCAAAGGAAGCAGTCAGCAAGCTCAAGTTGACAAGAATACCCCACACCAATCCTTACAAGGTCATTTGGCTTAACAAAGACCAACATGTGTTATTAAATGAGCAAGCATGGGTGGAGTTCTCCATTGGAAGGTACAAAGATAAATTTTTATGTGATGTGTTGCCTATGGATGCATGCCATTTTCTCCTAGGTAGACTATGGAAATTTTACTACCAAGCTATACATGATGGAGGATTGAATTCTTATTCTTTCAAGAAGGACAATGTGACTTTTAAAATACATTCATTATTGGAGGATGTTGAGGTGAAGACAATAGGTCCAAATGTACTTATGGTGAGTGAAAAAGAGTTCTTGCAAACCATGGAAGAGAGTGAAGGCATAGGCTATGCATTGGTGTTGAAACTAAGAGAGAGAGAGATGAAGGCAAGGTGACTAAGAAGACCTTATCCCAGGATCTACCCTACCTAACAAAGTTGCTTACAAAATGACCCCTCAACAAAATGAGGAAATAGCAAGACAAATACAAGAGCACTTAGACCAAGGCCTAATTAGGAAGAGTATTAGTCCATTTGTTGTACCCACCATACTTGCACCTAAGAAAGGAGGAACTTGGAGGCTATGTACTAACTCAAGGGCTATCAATAGGATAACCATAAGGTATAGGTTCCCTATCCCTAGGATTGAAGACTTAATGGATTGTCTAGGTGAAGCCAAGTACTATAGTAAGATATACTTGAAGAGTGGCTACCACCAAATAAGAATCCATGAAGGAGATGAGTGGAAGACATCCTTCAAGACCAATGAAGGGTTGTATGAATGGCTTGTTATGCCATTTGGTTTGTCAAATGCCCCCTCCACATTTATGAGCCTCATGAATGAAGTCCTCAAAGACTACATAGGAAAGTTTGTAGTTGTATATCTAGATGATATACTGATTTTTAGCAAGACAAGGAGTGAGCATATAGAACATCTTGATATTGTTTTCAAGAAGCTACATGAGGAGAAGTTGATGATCAACTTGGAGAAGTGTGAGTTCATCAAAACAGAGCTAGTGTACATTGGGTTTGTCTTATCACATGGCAATCTGAAAATGGACAAGAGTAAAGTGGAGGCTATCATGAATTGACCTACTCCAAGGACAACAATAGAGGTAAGTAGTTTTCATGGCCTTTCAAAATACTATAGAAAGTTCATAAGATAATTTAGTGCAATTTGTGGTCCAATGTTAGATACTATCAATGGAGGAATGAAAACCAAGTTTGTTTGGAATGAAGATGCTAACAAGAGCTTTGAGTTATTGAAGGAAAAGATAGCTACCCAACCTATTTTAGTGCTACCAAGATTTGAGAAGCTATTCACCATTGAGTGTGATGCTAGCAATGTAGCAATTGGGGCTGTTCTAAGCCAAGAAGGTAGATCGGTGGCTTTCCATTCTGAAAAGTTGAGTGAGGCTAAGAGGAAATACTCCTCATATGACCTAGAAATGTATGCATTGGTCCAAGCTCTAAGAAAGTGGAGGCATTACTTGCTTCCCAAGGAATTCATTGTGTATTCAGATAATCAAGCACTTAGTTTCTTGAATTCACAAGAGAAGTTGAGTCATAAGCACATGAAGTGGGTTGAATACCTACAAGCTTACACTTTCAATATAAAGCACAAGAAGGGTATACTAAATAAGGTGGTTGATGTATTTTCAAGAAGAGCCCTCACACTCCAAGAAAATTAGTTAAAAATCATGGGGATAGATCATTTCAAAGATCTATATGCAGATAATGAGGACTTTGCTAACATTTACAAGGTATGTGCTGAATACAAGAATCATTTTCATAGTAGATATGCTGAATATACTTTGCAAAGTGATCTCTTGTTTAAGGGGAATCAATTATGTGTTCCTAGAGGATCTATTAGAGAGAATTTGATTCAAGAAATGCATAATGGTGCTTTAAGTGGTCACTTTGGGATCACTAAGACTTAGGACCTTGTTTCAAGGTTTTACTATTGGCCTAGAATGAATCTAGATGTTAGGAGGTATGTGAAAAGTTGTGTTGTATGTCAAAAGGCCAAGGGAACTTCTACAAATGGTGGTCTTTATCAACCACTACCCATTCCTACTAGACCATGGGAATGTTTAAGCATGGATTTTGTAGTTGGGTTACCCAAGACTAGACAAGGTATGAATAGTGTGCATGTGGTTTTGGATAGGTTTAGCAAGATGGCTCACTTTGTTCCATGAAAGACCACCAATGATGCCACTCAAATAGCCTCTCTATTCTATAAAGAAATTGTGAGAATCCATGGGTTACCTATCAACATTGTGTCAGATAGGGACACTAAGTTTATGAGTCATTTTTGGAAGACTCTTTGGCAAAGATTGGGCACCAACTTATCTTTTGCATCAGCCTACCATCCCCAAACTTATGGTTAGACCGAGGTTGTTAATATTATCCTTGGGAATCTTCTAAGATGTTTGACTAAGGATTACGGTAAAAAATGGGATCAATTGATTTGGCAAGCTGAATATGCCTACAATGACACCATAAATAGATCCACAGGGAAAAGTCCATTTGAGATAGTTTATGGACTACATCCTAGAGGTGTCTATGAGTTGAGAGATCTAAAAGATGGAGTGAAAGAAAGTGGGTATGTTGATGACTTTGCATATGCTATGAAAGAAGTTCATGAATAAGTGAGGAAGAATTTGACAGAGAACACCATGAAAAACAAAGCTAAGGTGGATGAAACTAGGACAATTGAGTTGAACATTGGTGACTTAGTCATGGTGCATCTTAACAAGTAAAGACTATAGAAGGGAGTCCCTCACAAGCTACAAATAATGAGGATAGGACCTTGTCCTATATTGGCTAAGTATGGTGATAATGCCTTCAAGGTTGAACTGCCGGAGGGTAGTGGACTATCACCAATCTTCAATATTGTAGACTTAGTCCCTTACAAAGGACCATAGTCAGACATAGAGAAGATTCTTGATGATGTAATTAGAGATGTCTAAGAGTTGCAATTTCCTACTGCTGCCGTTACAGGACCAGACAACATACTAGACACAAGAGTTTATAAAAATACAAGGAATAAAGAGTACAAGGAACATATCATTAAGAGGCATGGATAGAGTAATGTTGATGTTGTTTGGATAAAATAATTAGAGTTAAAAAATATGGGAATTGATCCTACCATCATCAATCCAAGGGTGGACTGAATTTCTTATTTTGGGGAGGATGGTGCAGGAGCACCTAGGTTAGCCTCTATTGTTTAAATGTTTTTGGCTTGTACTTGACTCTAACCAAGTCAAGAGGATAGATTAGGTTGTTTGAAGACCTTAGAAGTTCATTTTCAATGTTGGTTAAGTGAATTAGTCACTAGGACTAAGGTCACTAATTAACCTTTGTTTGTTGTTATTTCAATTTCTTAGTGTTAGGAGTCTAGCTAAGGTTGGAGTCTTAAATGTGTTCTAAACACATAATTGTTTTTAAAGATGCCATAAGATCATAAATTTACTTGGATCCTTGAGAAATAGGAGGTTAGGAGTCCTAGAATATAGGATTGAGGCACATGAGAAAGTTGCCAAGTGTTGAGAAGAAGTTGTCATCAAGATTTGCACTAATTGCAAAAATGGCATGCAAATCGGGTATCTTTGGATTCCCTAAAGTTTAGGAGATGGTTCTTAGACAACATGCCCTAAAATGAAGTAAATTTCATCAAATTTTACCCAATACTTGAACCTCAAGAATTATTCATGCATTGTAATAGTTAGAGAAGAAGTTAATAGAGCTCTACAAGCATTTTTACAATGATATTTGGCGGTTTTGTGTTGATAGTCATACTAGATGGATTGAAATATTAAATCCATTGATTATTAAGTGTTATATAGGTAATTTGGGAACTTTTTAATTTGAGGAGAAAGTTAATTTGAGTCCATCTAGGTTCTGATTTTTAGTGTTCTAGACCAGGGTGTCTAATTTGCTAGTGTTTTGAGCAGTTTAGGAGTCACGGCTCCTCCATGAAATCTAACCATGGAAAATAGTTCATGTTACATGGAAATGGTAGAGGATTTAGTAGTTTATATAGGTTTAATATTTAGGAAGTGTCAAAGTATAGAGAACTATTTGTATTACTAGGCCCTAGGCAAGCAGCCATAGCCCAGTTAGTGTCTAGTATGTGAAAGTTTGAAGATTTTATGCAGGGTTTTATGACACCGTGCTACTCCAGGACTTTTTCAAGTAGGTGACCACCATATCTAAACAATATATGTAGATGGAGGTCATACCAATCACCAAGGATTTGGTTTGAGCAAGTTTCAATCAAGTTTCACTGTTCAGTCCTAGAAATTAGGCCTATTAGGCCTATTGTTCTAGTTTGTAGGACCCCCCTGTATGGTCACTGTCAGACCCAAAAACCTTATGAATGTTTTAAAACTTCCAAAAGGGTATCCGAATCAATTTTTATTTTGAAAAGTTGTTTGGGAAAGTTTTTCAAGAAACAACAAAAGGTGACTGGTAAAGGCTACTAGAATAGGCCTATTTTTAAGGTCTCTATATGATGAATTGTTGAAGCCGATAAGAAGATGATTCAAGATCATTCCAAAATGGATCAAATGGGAAAGAATAAGAAATTTTTCATGATGGAGAAGACCCCTACAATTATGGATCAAGTTTACGAGGATTTAGCACTTAGAGCCATATAAGTGTAGAGGAGAAAGAGAAGACATTACATGGTGTTAGTCCTTCATGGTGGAGCTTCAATAGTTTGGCTCTTATAATAGAGTTTGTATAGGCCTTAGTTAATTACCTAAGCCTATTGGAAGATCCTAAAGAGTAATAGGATTCTTGTGGAGACAAGTGAAGTCTCTTGGTGAGAGTGAAAGCAAACCTTGGAGTTACCATACATCACCGATGGTAGCACGCTTGATGGCTTCACCGTTTGAGTTAGGATGGGGTTAGTGCCTACTTTCTCACATGTTCTAAGAGATGCAAGAGATAGTGCATCATGAGGGAAAATATTTTTCTCCTAGTGCATTAGTTCTAAAAATTTGGGCGTGGGAGCACATCTCGATATGTCAGTTGGTATGCGGAGAGGGGAAGTAGCCACATGAGCCATTGATATAAAAGTACTCTGGATATGTCACACAGGTCTAGATGGGTATTACAAAGTACTAGAGGCATGTCCTTGATGACATGACCTTCATCATTTGGAGACCATACTTACAAGTGGAGGCATGAACAGCTGCACATGCTCAATTTAGTTACTTTTGTCAGAGTGGGTTGTTGATAGGATGTTCTACTATAGTCCTTGAGAGATTTATCATCACACACATGTGGAGGTAGTACGATATTATTTAGGATGTACCATAGGATTATGCTACATATGCATAGATGGTCCAAGAGCTGGGATTGGGATGGATAGCTCAATTATCATATGCTCTTTGTAGTCAGGAGTATACTGGATATGCATCAAGAGATTGGGATTATAGGCCATAGCTTGCCAATGCTGGGGTCACTGATGCTTTCATTTCTTGTTTGGAAGAGCATCCTATGCACTAATTTTTTGATCCTACTGAGCTAATTCTGACCATGGAGGAGGCAGTAGATTTTACAAGTGCACTGATGGGTAGGGGCTAGAGACGCTGAGAGGTATAGATTCATGTTGTGTAGCCTACACCACCTAGGCCTAGAGAAGTTGTTACTCCTCAGAGAGGAGCATGATACATGAGACCACCTCGCACTCTAAGTTCTATAGTAGGCCAACCTATAGTGGTTCAGAGGAGATACACTAGAGGTGAGGGTGGTCAGTTGGATAGCATTGGTAGTGCAGATGAGGTACTAGATGCTAAACAGGATGTAGGTGGTGCCGATGATACATAGGTCGATCCTAATTTTTATTTAGGTGCTGAGGTCAGATGTTGCAAGGTGTGCAAAGCAGAGGATACAAATATGCCATCTACGGATGTAGATCCTGGACTGAGGCAGACTCCTCAGGATATTATCAGGTGACTCAGGTTGCAGATTAGAGGCTTGAGACTATAGAGTTCCACATTAGAGGTACATCTAAAGGACTCTGAGAGGTAGTGTTTAGAGCAAGAGGTAGACGTTAGACGACTGCAGGTAGAGGTCATGCATCAGAATGCATGTGCCTCTTACTATGTGTCTACATACTATGTGACTGTACCTTCTACGTAGAGAGTTCCTACCTACTCTCAGTACATGGTTTCTTTAGAGGGAGCTTGAGCTCCATGGGTTGATCCACCACTAGATGCACCTACACCACCCCCATTAGATGTGGAGGAGCAATTAGACAACTGATCTATCATGTTGTTCTCTGATTTTGTCATTTTGTTTATATATTGATCTGATCTAATAGCTCTGAGGAGCCCATTCTTTTGTACATTGTGCTAGTAGTGCACCCTTGACTATTCTGGTTTATGATATATATGAGATCAATTTTTTTGGTTGCGACTTCATGTGTACTTGTCTTTTTGTTTATGATGATATATCATGTGATGCAAATGTGTTGAAATGTTTTGATTAGTGTAGAATATATGGATTATGCAATGCAATGTTTGCTTTCAAATGTATGGATTATGCAATGCAATTGATTATGGATTATGGAAATGTATGATTTGTTTATGCTGTATGGATGTACATGTATGTAATGCAATGATTGTAATGGAATGATTATGATATGTAATATAAATGCAACGATACACATGATATATTTTGCAAGTATTGATGAAGACAAGTACTCGGTCTTTTGTCAAAAAGGATGTTTAACCCAGGATGGTGACTGCTTGCAGAGCTGCAAAGAGACCTTCATGTGAGACTCAGTCTTCATGTCATGTTTAGCTTTTTGTTGAAGAATCATTTAAGTGTCAAGTAGATTCTACTAGTATGAGATAAATGCAATCATGCAAAGTGCAAAGTGACATGTAGAATGAAATGCAAACCTAAGACCTATGACCTAGTCACTGATCATGTGTCGATCATTTATCATCATAGAATATTTTATTAGGTAACTAGATAGATCAATATAATGTCCACTAGTTAGGCAACCATGAACATATGAATATGGAATTTTTCATCAAAAGTCAATACAACTCCCATTGTCTAGACAACCATGGACATATGAATATGGACTTTTTGTCAGAATGTCAGATTAGATAGAAGCACCAAGGCATAAATGCCAAGATGACCTGAATATCATGTCCATTTTGATATTGCAATTTGTATAAGCATCAAAACATAAACATTATGATGACCTGAATACGCCTTGTGTACAAACACGCCAAGCAATTGGGAGATCATTCTTATTCCAATGAGAATTACCCATAATGACCCATTATCATTCACATCCTTGGATAATGTTGTGTTTCATATTAGAAACAAGAAATCACTCAAAAAGTTAGATCAAACCTTGAAGTGTTCGGGTATCGATGGTCGAGGTACACGTGGCCATCCAATACACGATGGAGGCACTTATAGTGGACTCGAATTCAATCCAGATTTTCCAAAGTTATTAGATTTTCACTCAAAGAAAAAAACAAAGAAAAGATTATGCCCCCAGTCATCAGTCTCTAAATCTTTTAAAGGACATCATCGAAGAGCTCGAAAGGACACAATATGCAAAAATCTCAATGTGAATCAGTAAGCATACAAAGAAGATTAAAGCATGCAACAAAGATTGTTTTCGTTCATGTTGATGTTTGTTTGTGTTGTTGTAGATGTAAAATCATTTCTGGTGAGGAGAAAAAATGACTGACTTGGATGTAGCTTCAAAGTGTATGCACCCTAAAATGGTCGCCTAGACTTTGGGCCCCATTTATTCAATTTATTAATCCTGAATCATTTTTATCAATAATCAATATTTTCAACAATATCAATTTCTTGATCAAGTCTTAATTTCGATCATATATTGGATTTTTATCCTTGGGCTAACCATTTATCCTAAGTCTTTATTTAATTAAAAGGAATATTTCCTCCCCTTTCAATTAAATAAAAAAAGCCCCCACTTTCCTCTTATCCTAAGTTGCACAAATAAAGCATTATTCATATTTTATAAAAAGGGAAAAAGGCACTTTTGTCTCACATGAGGCTCAAAAGTCAACACTTCACTCTCATTGGAGGATGTTTGTGCACATGGATTGCTCCTCTTTCAACCTCCACCGCTGATTAAGACTTTTTGCCTCTTAATCTCCATGGTCCATTTCTCTTCATTTCTTATAAAAGGAGAGCTCTCTCCTTCATTTGCATATCCTTGTTTTATGTTATTGTTATGCTGCAGGTTTTCTAGGTACATTTGGAGCTTTTTGAAGACATTGAAGACTTGTTGCTTTCATCATTCTTAGTTGCCTTTCATAATAGTTTTGCTTTCATAATTGCATACATGGCATTCTTAGTGTAGATTTCCTTTTATGCAATCTCACATAGTCTAAATAGGAAGGATTTGTAATCCATTGCTATTTCCTTTCATAGTTTAGTTTGCACTTTCCTTTCATAGATTAGATTTCTTTTCAAGCATTGCATTGTTATCATTTAGCTTAGATTTGCATTCTCATATAGTTTGCATTGCATTTCCATTTAGATTCTTGGAGATATTGGCATTGTTGCCCTTGTCTTCATTGTGAATCTCTCATTGTGTGGTTGACTAGCAAGGTCACCCTCTTGTAGCTCTAGCTGAGAGCAAAACTCATAGTCCCTTGCAACTCCATGCATAGAGAGCTATGAGCCGCTTTGTGAGGCCTCACTCTTGAGTAACCTTGCATGTAATGGTTCATAGAAGTGCATATTTTAATGTGTACATTTCTGGCGCCCACCATGGGGCAGAGTAGATAGCTTTGTCCTTTTATTTGATGCATTTTTCATCATTTTCGAATTAACTGTCAGAAAATCTGTCTCTGGTTTTCTGTCTCAGATTATCGCGCGACACTTCTCAGAAATATCGCGCGATATACTTCCTGTCTGGGTGCGATACTTCGCTCAGAAAAAGTATCGCACGCCTATAGCGAAGTCTATCGCCTGGCATCGGGCGAAGTATCGCCTGACATCGTGCGAAGTATCGCTCGACTGGGGAAGTATCGCCCGACTATAGGAAACTGTGTCGCGCGATACTGTTGGAGACTGAGAAACATCGCCTGATCTGGCAGAGACTTGCACTTTCAATTTTTTTTGTCCGAATTCGACTATTTTAGCTTGCTGTTCTGTTTTACTTTGTTTAATTAGGTCTAACCTGCTTTTTTTAGCTTAAATCCATTAGATTATTGCACATTTATATTTGGATTTTGATTTTGCTAACATTGTGGGCCTAACAAGTTGTGTTTGTAGGTGCTCTCCTTTGCTTAAAAAATTGCTAAAAACGCATGTCAAAGAGGGCTACTAACAATTTTTGCAGGGCTGCCCAAGCTTAAAAATAAAAATTTTTTCCATTTCTTGCTTGTTGTTGTTTTCCTTTCATTTGTGGCATTTACTAATTGTATTAGGAATCTTAATACCTTGTGAAAGGGATTTTGAGGTGGTAGGAGAAGTATGCTCTTCACCTTTAGGTGAATCAGAAAATCTTGACCCATCTTAAGGTTTTGGAAGCAAGGGGGTAATTAATCTCTTTAATTGGTGTGTTTGGGAAAAATTCTTGAGATAGGGGAGTATGCTCTTCACCCTTGTGGTGAATCAAAAACCTTGAACCTCAAGATTTGATCCATTTTGTTTAGTTTAGGAATCCTTTAGAGGGCCTGCTCTTGAGCAATCAAGAGGAACGACTCAAGTGGGGACAACCTTGTCATCATTCTCCTTGGTGGCAAGTGATTCCAACTCACTATAATCTCAAGGCTATCAAGGACACCAAAAACCTTGATAGACATAACACTTGTCTTCGCTTGATGTAAGTACTTGTGGGATTGTGACCATGAGGAAAACATTGAGCAAGAATGCTTAAGGTACTCTTGAGGCCGCGAGGTCCTAGTCCTTTATGAGGAGCAAGAGGGGTGTTGTGAACGGAAATCCTTATTAAGAACCATTAGATAGAAGCCACCCTCTTTTAGCCGCTTATCTTCTTAGTGCAAGGATTGATCCAAGTGGTTTACCCGGATCACCTTAAGATACTCACCATATGTGTCCCTTTGGTTGTGTCATTTTGACATTTCCATGACAAAGCCAATATCTCTTGTGGGCAACCACTTGGTGTGAGGCAAGGGGGCATCAAGTTGTGGGCTAAGTTGATAAGTATTGAGCCTTGTCTTGTAGGTAGTAATTGCTTGAATTGTCTTCGATTGTGTGATACCAGTGTAAACGTTCTCAACATACAAACAATCGGTAGCATTCATAGGGTGCTTTTTCAATTTTGATATCACAAGTGTTTGTCTTGGCAAGGTTGCTTTTGCCCTTGTTTCAAGTGTTTGAAGACATGTTTGATCCTTTACTGTTTGCAAACCTGTCCAAATGCTGTTGAATTTGTGACTGAAACCAAGAACATCAACCCTCAGACTGAAAATTTTGACCAAACAGACCCAAAAACGCAAATTTCACACAATTCTGGTCAAGAGTTGAATAATTCTGTAACAGTATCGCACCCTGTAAGGCGAAGTATCGTGCGATACTTCGCACATGCTAGAAATATCGCACCCTTTGAAGAAAAATATCGCGCGATAGTTCACCCCTGACGGACTATCGCCCTTCCTGCCTGGGGTATATCGCCCTATAGTATTAAGAAGTATCGCCTGTCTTAGGGCGAAGTATCGCACGGGTAGAGGTTTATCGCCCCAGTAGCCTGGAGTATATCGCCTGACTCATTTTTGTCGTGCTTAAATTTTGGTCAGTTTCAGTTGCTGTCAATTAGGCCAGGTCTTAGAACAGGCTTCTCACCCTGACGTTTGAGATCTGTCTTGACTCCAAATCTCTGGTTCTTAGTTCTTCAGGATAGCATCATTTGGTTTACAAAGTCACTTTGGAATAATTGTCAAGTTAGAAAGCCATTCTTGGTGCCAAGGTTCACCTTTAAAAGTGTTAGCTATATTCTGGGAAAATTTCAGTTCTCTTATTGTCCAAATCGCTTTCATTTTCAATTATCTTTTGGCCTAGTCCAACCTCCTGATTCAAAAGTGCAAGGGTAGTCACCCTTTGATTTGAAGCACCTCTTTGACAGTGTTGGTAAAGCCCCCTTTCTTTTCTTTTTTTTCATCTTTCTTTGGACAATAGAGGATTTCGATTATCCTAGTTTGGTGTGGACACTTTGAAAGATCACCTTATCATTGAGAATATCTCTCTTTCATGTCAGTTACGACAAGGTACCAAGTTAATCAAGGGAAGCGACCCCCTGTTGCCTTTAGCCAGTTACCACCTATCAAGACCCGTCGACAACCTAAGGGAAAAGGACCCCTTTTTGACCAATCTCCTAAGAGTGAATCCGAGGTTTGTTTCAATCCGGGAGCTAACCCTAGTGAAGTGAGCACCTCTTTCATACCACTTTCATCAAGCATGGACATGAGTTACACTTTCACCCGACAACAAAGAGAAGCCACGAATCAAACTCTCGAGGATATCTTTCAACGACACAGAGGAGAGTATGGTGGTTCTTCTCATGCCAGTCCACCCGGGTCACCTCCTAACAACGCGAGGTATTTTGATGCTCAACAACGAGCTGAAAGACAGCATAAGTCAGCCCACTTAGATTCAGGGTCACAACACGAAGACCAGAACAACGAATCTAGTGATCACCATATCAACGCAGCTAATGCAATAAGGCATTCAAGACAAACCTCCCCACTTAAGGACACTTCTCGATATGCAAATACAAGATTAAGAAGCATTGAGAGAGAGAAGCAAGCCTACTTAGATGAACAGGCTGCAAAAAAGGAAAAATTCCGACAACTAGAGGAAGAGGAACGTGCATTGTTGGATATACAGAAAAGAGTCGCCCAAGAAGAAGAAGATAGACTCTATGCACAACAACTCCAAAATCGATCTAACAGGAGGGGAGCCAATAGTGGGACCAACTCGCCCCCATCTACCCCTTCCCCTAGCCCTCGAAGAAGATCAAAGACACCCTCACGATCCCCAAGTCCTAGAGGAAGAAGGACTTCAAGATATGACCATCATAGGAGACAATCGTCTCATAGACATTCAAAGCAACCCTCCCAACGAGCACATCATGGCTCACAACATGGAGGCAGTTATGCTAAATCTGATCATATGGACTTCATGACTATGCAACAAGAACCATCCTTTCAAGCCTATGTGGAGCAATACGTGGAACAAAACAAAGACCAATTTTTGGAAAGTCTTATCAACAAAGGCGCCAAAGTTCCATATAACTTTGATATTCACCAAAAAATCAAGAAACAGAATCCTTCAACTGATGAGTTAATCTTACAAATGCAAAAGGATATAGACAGAATGAAGGCTCCCAAGAGTACATTTCATTTGGACTCCATATGTCCTAATCCCATTGACAAAAGTGTGGTGATGGTAGAATTCCCTAAGAAAGTTGAATTCCCAACATATGACAAATATGATGGCATGGGTGAACCTCATGACCATGTTCGACAATTCTACATAATGAGCTTTTCCTTTCACCACGAAGACTCCTACTTGCTGAGATTATTCCCAAGGAGTTTGAAAGGTCAAGCCATGGAGTGGTTCACCAACCTTTCCCCTCCAGTAAGGACATTTAGAGAACTTGTCCAAAGATTTGTACAACATTTTGCTTACAATTTATCTAGGTCGGTCACCATGCTTGATTTGTGTAAACTTAAGCAAAATCAAGGAGAATCTTTTGTCACCTTTTTGCAACGATGGAGGCGATTGTGTTCGAAATACCCAAGGACAATCCCTGAAGAAGAAAGAATTGATATCATTGTGAACAATCTAATACCAGAACTCAAGTATGAAGTCAAGAAGATTCCATTTAATTCTTTTGATACTATGGTAGAGGTGGCATGTCGCATTGAGGATGTCCTAAAAGAACAAGGAATTTTGGCTAAACCAACAAATAACAACAATAGCCAAAATAACAATACTAATGGTAACAAGGACAAAAAGAACTCTTTTTGGAACAAAAACAAGCAAGTCGTCAACGACGGAGTTGTTGATTCTCAGGTCAAAAATGAAGGAGTTCTTAATCTCTCTCATGCAGTTCAAGCTATGAAGTTGCAAACATCATCAACGCAACAAGACAAACCTCAGTATCAAAAGAGATCTAAAACGGAGAAAAGACAATTCACTAAATTGGGAGAATCCTATGCAGATGTTTTTAAGACACTAGTTGCTCATAATCTGGCGCACCCACAGGATCCTACAAAACATCGAATACCAGATCCTTTACCTCATTGGTGGGATGCTAAGGCTTTTTGCGTTTTCCATAATGGGATTGGACACGACATAGAAAATTGTTTCAAACTCAAGCATCTTGTCCAAGACCTTATTGAGAAAGGACAATTACAAGTGGGTGGGTTAACTACTAATGCAGACCATAAAGCCTTTAAAGAGCCCTTGCCTAAATATGAAAAAGGAGAGAATTCTAGTAAGAATGGCAAGGCGGCTATTAACTATACATACACACATGCTGATAATGTGATTAATATGCTTGAAGTGGCTGACGATAATATCAACATGGTGAGAAAGAAAGATCCTTATGGACATAATGCGGACTCAATTCCTATGACTAATGAAAGACCCGCTGTGGTGATAAGAGGTCCTCACACACAAGGGATGCCCCGGTCCCTCAATGTTGTCACTAGGGGTCAGGCTCAAGCACCCATTATCATCAAAGGTCCTAGCACTAGCAAGTCTAAACAACCCATGTCCAAAGGTGCTCCTCCAAAACCTGTCGTTGGTCCTGATTCCAATTATAACCTTATTGACCAACTACAACGAACACCCGCTCAGATATCCATTTTTGAGCTTTTAGAATTATCTCCTAAGCACAAGCGCGTCCTCGAGGATGCCTTGCGAGCAGCCAATGTCCCTAATAACTTAGGTATCGACCAATTCCAAAACATGGTCAACCATTTGGCTAGCCCTCATTTCCTCACCTTCTCAGAAGAAGATGACAAATCCATTAGTCACCCACATAATTTGGCCTTACACATCGAGGTCATGATTCATAAAACCCGTGTTAGGCGTGTACTGATAGATGGGGGTGCGGGGCTCAATATTTGTACTCTGAGTTTGCTGCTAGCTCTAGGGTATTCTGAGAACGTCATTGACACAAAGAAAAGAATCACAATCAAAGCATATGATGAAGCAGAAAGAAGTTCTAAGGGATTGGCTGTTTTGCCTATTCGTATTGGTCCTGTAGAAAGAGACATATTGTTCCAAATTGTTGATGTTGGACCTCTCGCCTACAACATTTTGCTAGGTAGACCATGGATTCATGAAATGTAGGCAATCCCATCGACATATCACCAGTGTGTTAAGTTCCCCCATAACGGTGTAGAAATTTGCATCCCGGGAGACAGTGCTCTATCAGTTAATACCGTTTCTGCGGGATCACATGTACCTTTGAATAGAGAAGCTGACAATCCTAGTAGTTCACTTGAACAATGCAAGCAGAAATTCAAGACCATGGACCTTGGGATGGGAGATTATAAGATTGATTCTTTTACAAAAATGCCAATCTCTCCTAGGTCTTATGGGAGACCCTCCCCAAATGTGAAGCCTTCATCATCAGCAATGACATTATTTGGGAAATTTGTTGAATCTTCGGTCCCCATTCAAGAAGAGAAAGAGGAAGTTGCTGTAAGGAACTGGATATATCACGAAGAGAAATACAAACATAATGAGAATTTTGCTCCTTCACCTGAAACTTATGGGAAAGGATATACACTGGTCAAAAATATGGGATATCCGGGATTTGGTCCCCTTAGTCATAGGCTGGATGCTAAAGCTGAGCCTCTTGATCATGCTCTCTTTGGACGCAAAAATAAGTCCACGATCGGCTTAGGTTTTGAGAACAAGAAGAAGAAAGGTATCCCTGTCCCAATTACAACGGACAGTGATAGTGATGCAGATTATACACCCGATCTCTCCAACCAACAAGATGTGTCTGATGATTGGGTGCCCTCAACAAATCTCCTTTGGGGAGATTCCACAGATTTGATGCTTAATAATCCTACTATCCCAGCTGCGACGGATAGTGATTGTGTGACTTCTAGATCGACAAAGGAAAGTGTTACTGTCCTAGCTGCGACGGATAGTACCAATACTAGCACTAGAGAGGGGGAAACCCTTCCTAATCTTGAGGCTTCTACATCACGAGGCCTAAATGATGACTCAGAAACAGACTCCCATGAATATGAATGGGATTCGCTTTCAGATGCAACAATTGATCTAGATGTGGATATTATTCATGCCTATAGTACCCAACCCGATGCAACTAACGATCCTAGTGTCAGACTAGAGGATTGCCCTCCTCAAATCGCCTTAGTAGATGACGCTTCGTTTGATAGGATGAGCCCCAATTCAGGTATCTTAGGAGAAGACTTGACGAGCTCCGATTATATGGTCACCAGAGATGACACCTATCACATTCACAACATCGAACCTACCATTGACTTGCCCCTTGTCCACTTTGACCTGATTGACTGGCCCCAGCGCCACCACGAACCCACATTCCTCACATTTCGCAACGATTACGAGATTGCTTGCTATCTGAATGCTCTCGAACCCGTGGCTTCTTCCACCAGTGAACCAACAACCAGCATGACGGAGCCTGATATTAAGTACCTCAGTCTCAAAACAAAAGAGAAAAAGAAAAATAGGTCTGATGGCGAAAACCACTTTGTGGCGGTGTCAGAACCAAAAATAGTAAAAAGAAATGACGCATCCAAAGGTGAAAACCTCTTTGAGGCACCTAAGGATGGGGTACTTAATAACTTGCCGAGTTATTTCCAGGATAGATCATCAATCTTGATTGAACCAACAAAGCCGGTCAATCTAAACACAGAAGAAAATCCTCAGATAGTCCATCTTGCTCAGTCTTTATCAGAGGAAGAGACCAAGGCATATGTACAGTTTTTACAGAAAAAGAAAATTAATTTTGCATGGACCTACTCAGACATGCCAGGGCTTGATACAAATCTCATAATGCATCACTTATCTATAGCTCCAGGAGTCAAGCCAGTCAAACAGAGATTGAGAAAAATGCATCCACATATAGCTCTACTTGTCAAAGGAGAATTAGAAAAGCTTTTGAAAGCTGGATTTATTAGAGCCATCGATTATGCAGAATGGATCTCAAACATAGTACCGGTATCCAAACATGATGGGTCCATTCGTGTCTACACAGATTTTAGAGATCTAAACAAAGCATGCCCAAAGGATGACTTTCCACTTCCAAACATTGACATGATAGTGGACATGACGGCGGGCTATGACATATATTCCCTAATGGATGGTTTCTCGGGGTATAATCAAATCAAAATAGCTCCTGAAGACCAAGAGAAAACAGCCTTTACATGCGCATGGGGAACCTATTGTTGGAACGTCATGCCATTCGGGTTAAAGAATGCAGGAGCAACCTACCAAAGAGCTATGACAACTATCTTTCATGATATGATGCACAAAAATATGGAAGATTATGTGGATGATACCCTGGCAAAATCAAGAAAAAGGGACACACACCTCAATGATCTAGAAGTAATTCTAGATCGTATGGAACAATTTCAACTCAGATTGAATCCGAAGAAGTGCGCATTTGGCGTCACCTCAGGCAAACTTTTAGGATTCATAATATCAGCAAAAGGTATCGAGGTTGATCCTGAAAAAGTCCAAGCAATCCTAGATATGCCACCTCCTCGAAATATCAGCCAAATGAGAAGTCTTCAAGGACGTCTTCAATCAATTAGGAGGTTTATTTCTCAGCTTGCAGACAGAGCACAACCCTTCAACAAGACATTGCATAAGGGTGCTTCTTGTGTTTGGAACGAGGATTGTCAAAAGAGCCTAGATCAGATCAAACAATACTTGGCTAATCCTCCGATCTTAATGCCTCCTATTCCAGGGAAACCATTGCTTCTATATATCTCAGCTACAGACACTTCCCTGGGAGCATTATTGGCTCAAACAGATGATACTGGGAAAGAACGGGCCATCTACTATATCAGCCGTACTCTAGTCTCTTATGAGATCAATTACAATAATATTGAGAAGTCTTGTCTCGCGGTGGTGTTTGCTTCTCAAAAGTTGCGCCACTACATGCTTGCTCATACCATACATTTGATTGCCAAAATTGATCCCCTTAAATATTTGCTTGGTAAGGCTGCCCTGACGGGTAGACTTGCTAAATGGATGATGGTCCTCACTGAATTTGACATAGAGTACGTTGAAAGGAAGGCAATAAAAGGGCAAGCTATTGCTGACCAATTAGCTGATTTTCCAATCTAGGATAGTATGCCAGTCCAAGTGGAATTCCCAGATGAACACATCTTATATACCACTACTCGCACTTGGACAATGTTCTTTGATGGCTCCCGCATGCAAAATGGATCAGGTGCCGGAGTGTTATTTGTTTCTCCACATGGGTACAACATTCCAAAGTCTTATAAACTATTGTTCCCATGTACCAATAATATTGTAGAATATGAAGCTTTAACTAATGGCTTGAAAATGGCTATAGAATGGAATATCACAGAATTACATGTCTTTGGGGATTCTCAGCTAATCATCAACCAAGTCAATGAAGAGTATCAAACCAAGGATGACAAATTGATACCTTATAAAAAGATGGTTGATTCTTTGAAACGCTATTTCACCTTTGTGACGTTTCAACAAATCCCTAGGATAGAGAACAAAGCTGCAGACGCCATGGCCACATTAGCTTCACTTCTTCAGTTGGAGACACATGAATCCAGATTTGAATTCCTGGTGGAAGAGCTACACCATCCCATCTTTGACTCATCTGAAAGCCGTGTCATTTGTGCCATTATCACACACGAGTCTTCCCGATATGGTGCTATCTATTCATATCTTTGTGATGGCATCATCCCTGACACATTCACCCGCTCCGAACGCCGAAACCTCATCCGTAACGCCTCTCGCCACACCCTCATCTCTGGTGACTTATATAGAAGGGGTTTAGATGGGACACTCCTTAGGTGCTTGGAAAAGGAGGAATCCAACCAAGCGTTAGCTGACATCCACGAGAGCATTTGTGGTGGGCATTCTAATGGTCTTGCCATGGCCCGAAGGTTGCTTAGGGCGGGATATTATTGGCCCACAATGCAGATAGACGCAATCACCTTTGCTAAGTCATGTGAAAAATGTCAGAAACACGGCAACCTGATTCATGCTCCAGGTAGGGAGCTAATCCCTTCTATTTCTCATTGGCCATTTCAGCGCTGGGCCTTTGATCTGGTTGGGCAAATTCACCCCAACTCATCAGGAGGACACAAGTTCATCATTACTGCCACTGACTACTTCAGAAAATGGGTGGAGGCCGTACCACTTTCTGTTGCTTCAGGAAGGACCATTTCTTTGTTCATCTTGAACCATATCATTTGCCGATTTGGAGTGCCTTCTGAGATCATTACTGACAATGGAGGTCAATTTAAGAATAAAGACCTAAAGCACCTATGCAAAAAGTTTAAAATCAAGCAACATTGGTCCTCCATATATTTCCCACAAGGAAACGGACAGGCAGAAGCTTCTAACAAAACCATTCTTAAGATTCTTCATAGAACAGTACACAAGAATGGTAGGGATTGGCACTTACAAATCAATCCAGCACTATGGGCTTACCGAACAAGTATTCGCACACCTACAGGAGCCACTCCTTTCTCTCTCACCTATGGCGCTGAAGCAATACTACCTTTAGAAGTCGAGATACCATCCCTCAGAGTATCACTCAAAGGTTTGATTACAGATGAGGATTACCGTGCCATGAGGTTGCAGGAGCTAGAACTTCTAGATGAGAAGCGTAAGGCTTCCTTTGATCATATGAGAGCGTATCAGAAGCGTATGTCCAAGGCATTCAACAAGAAGGTTCGCCCTAGAGAATTTCAAATAGGTGATCTTGTTTTACGAGAAAACCCTAAGAACCAGCAAAACAGAGAGCAAAAGGGCAAGTTTGAACCTAACTGGCTTGGACCATATGTCATCACAGCTGCTTTTGGTACTGGTGCGTATTTACTATCAGATCCTGATGGAGAACAGCTCCCTGATCCCATCAACATTGTACACCTGAAGAAGTTCTATCCTTGATGCCCGGGGGCATCTTTTGTATATATCTTATTGGTCCTGAAAAAAATACCAAAAAAAATTAATATATGATGCTGAAAAAATCCTAAAAAGCATAAAAAGTCCTGAAAAAATACAAAAAAATATTCAAAAAATTTAAAAATTCAAAAAAAAATAGAAAAAGTGCCTTGGTGAAAACCTAGCAATAGGCGCCTTGGTAGCAAAAATACAAAAAAAAAAAAAAAAAAAAAAAAAAAAAAATGAAAAAATGAAAAATGATTCCAAGTGGTGAAAACCTGGAAACAGGCGCTACTTGAGGCCTTTGCACTCCTATTTGTTAGCATGCGTCCTTGACACTTAGCTACTTGTCATCATGCCTTGACCTTATTTGGCCTAGTCTGGAATTGGTCTTTGTCTTTGTCTAGGGGGCATAACTGTTCGCATAGGTCCTTTTGGTGCGTTTGTCTCTTGGGGCATTTCACAACAGGTGTTTTTCAACACCACCCCAAACAGTGTTTTTCAACACTACCCTTGCGTCGAGTGTTTCTTAACACTTATCAGATGTCTTACCCAATAGTCCACAGTATGATGCGATATTTCCCATTTGCAGATATGATACTCAGAGTTTGACTCTATGACCAACACACACGCACTTAAACAATCAACTCGCTGACGATATGATGACTTTATTTTTCTTTGTGTGCTGTCTATGAGGATTTCTTTGATGAGTGATCTCTCCCTGAGAAGTTTTCGATGATGCATAGCTAGAAGACTGAGGGAATGAGAACATGTTTTCTTTCTTTATCTGCTTGTGGGTATATTTTGTTGATCCTAACTGTCATGAGCATTTATGCTAGTCTTACTTGACACTATGGATTGATGAGGTATTATCCTTGACTGTTTTGCGAGTGCATGTTTTTAGCTATCCTGACTTTCATGTGTCTTGATACAAGCATAATCTCGCCATATCAAACTTAGGTAATCTTACTGCATTAGTCATCTTGACCTATATGTCTTTGATGCCTAGGTAAGATTTCCACATTTCTATCTGATAAAGATCATATTCATATCCACATAGTAATGCTAGTGTGCATTGTATGATCTTACGACGCTACCAATAACGCTCGATGATGATAATTAGATGTCTATAAGCGTTGTGACCTTGCAAGTCAACCACTTTCATAGTAGCTTGCATTTTTAGGGTCATGTTAGTCTAGTCTTGCATCTTGCACATGGAGAGAGCTCTCCTTTTCATCCTACATGGACCTGTTAGTCAACTGCGCTCACCTTCTCTTCTTCTTGATCATGTCTTTCGCTCCTTGTCTTTTTCATCTCGAACCTGTTCCTATTCATCACAAGGGGTTAATCACATCATCATATCTATATCAAAACTGTCATTTTCAAGAAACATAAGTCTACATCATACATATGAGAATTAAACATACAACTATGAGAGAGAACATACATAAGCACATACATAAGCATTTTGAGCAAAATGACAAGACAATATATATAAACTGATACATCCATCACAAGTGAGACAAATACACATGATACATCGAACATCCAGTAATCTCATAAATCAATAAATATCATGATATACAATATGAGATCCCAAAATCTGGATCAAAAGTCTCAAAATATGTCCAAACATCTAAACCTAAGACCTAACCCTAAGACTCGCTGCCACCCTCGTGAGGAGCTCGTGGTGGTGGAGGAGGCATAGCTCTCCTATCAAATGCCACGTCTGATACCCCTGCCCGCTGAGAGTATGATGGTGCTCTCTCACCCTCTGGGACGGCCTGTAGATATAATCCGTGATAGTAAGCAGCCCTCGCTGACTCCCGTCGGAGCTCCAGTGCCTCGGTCTGTGCCATCGCCTCACGGCGTGCTATCTCTGCTCTGAGATCAGCTATCTGCTGATCCCGCTCTGCCCTCAGATCCAGGAGCTGCTGATCTCTCACAGCTATGGTGGTCCGCAGCTGCTGTATCTCGGTCTCCCGAGCCTGTATCTGGGCTCTCAGGTCCTCTCCCCCCGCAGGCTGCTCCTGCTGTACCTCTGCCTGCCGGCGAGCTGGTCTCGCCTCCTCCTCAAGAGTGGCTGATCTCTGTCCCCGTGACCGTTTCCAGCCACCTGATCCCGACCCCTCTCCTCTCTCCATCCTCCTCCCTCTCCCCCTCCCGCCATCTCCTCCATCTCCTCCCTCCTCTCCTCCGTCCCCTCTGTCTCCTCCGTCCCCTCCCTCTCCTCCCGGCGCTGGCACCTGAGCATCTGGTACTGTAAATCGAGGGAATGGTACCCTCCGCCGCTCTGCTCTGTAGGCTCCATCGGCCCCTGCGTCTGCCACATCTGGGAAATAATCCCAAGGCTCACTCCTGATAGCTGCTGTCTCTGCGACAGCCTGCTGATAATCCAGCATGGGTAGCCACCCATGTCCCTCCTCATCCCTGGCTCTGGCATAAGTAGTAGTCTCTGTCGAGACTCGCTGCTGCCTCCCGAACTGCCGCCATACCCGACTGATGCAAAACCTCTCTATGATGTCTGCATATCGACCTACCAGTGGCCGACTGCACAGCATATAGCTCAGCTCCTCTGCAGCATCCCCCCAAACCTCCACCTCCCTGTATGGCCTCCATGTGAATGAGGCTATCTCATCCAGAATCCGCCGATAGTAGGTCACATCCCCTGAATGGGCATGTGATATAAATCTGATGTACCTATAAATGAATGGGTACCCCGCCTCTCCCTCGGCTGAACCCTGGGACGCACTACAGCAATGTGCTCCCATGCCCATACTTGTGCCAGGATGGCACCACACGCCCATGTCCGACCGTCCCTGTAGACGATCTCATGCAGCTCATGATACATCTCTGCTAAGATCGCAGGCCCCCATGCCATCCGTCGAGGCCTGCCTACCAAGTCTACCAGTAGTCTGCCCCATCCGAGCGGGAATCCCTTCTGACTGCGATCAGTCATCAGGATCTGTGAAATGATCGATGCCACAATACATGGCACTGGATAGTCTCGGCCGAAGTCATCAAGCAGTCGCTCCCAACTGACATGCCTGTCTAGGATGGTCACATCCTAAAACATCTCCTGAATCAACCGGCGCCCCTCAGTGACGTCCTGATCATAGTATACCTGTGACAACAAACAAATCATGTTAGTTTTCATCACATGGAAACATTACATTTATGATTATATCTTAAAACATGATTATACTTACAGGCTCTCCGTGGCATGGCACTCCTAAGATCCTGTAGACGTCCTCCAAAGTGATCGATGCCTCTCCAGTAGGCAGATGGAAGGTGTTGTGCTCACTATGCCATCTCTCGGCAAGAGCAGTCAACAACCCATGGTCTGCTCGGATGTAGGGGTACCTCAACAGATACCGGAATCCCATAGCCCTGATATCGGCATTGCCCGGATCATCCAGATCTCGGACACACCGTAATCCTGTCACCTTCGGCGCTCTGATGATGAGCGCCGGAAAAACCTCCTGCAAGCCAAAACCAAACCCGTTGTTAGTACATATCATGATGGATGTCCAAAACAAAAAACTCAGTATAAAACATCTTAAGAACGTAACATTGTCTAGACCCATGTCATTTTTGCTCAAAAAATGCATTAAATATCAAAATTTTCAACTGGGCGATATTCTTTTTCAGAGAAGTATCGTGCGATACTTCTCCCTATAGTAGGGCGATAAACCTTATGTCGGGCGATACTTCGCCCGCTATCGCGCGATCTTTCGCCCAGTATCGTGCGATACTGATGCCCAAAGCGTGCGATACTTTTGGGGCACGCGAAGTATCGCGCGATACTTCTCCCCAAAGCGCGCGATACTTCTAAAGTATCGCGCGATATTTTGCACAACTAAATATTTTGAAATTTAAAAATTTGAAAAAAACGTGCTAAAAAAGCTATTAAATGCTAGAAATGATCAAAAAGCTTGAGTTTTTCGAAAACATACCGGGGCAGGATAGTGTGGTGGCCGGTTATGCAACCGGGCGCGCTCGAATCGATGCCTGTGGACGGGAACTCCTGCTTGCTGAGCCATTTTCTCTCTCTAAAGCTCTGAAATTCTCAAATCACTAAAAGACAAATGATTTTTGAAAATGATATTTTGACCCCTTTTATAGCATTTTGACTTTTTGACCTAATTTTCAAAACACCTCGGAATTGCGCGAAAATTGCACCCCTAGCTAATTTCGACGTCCTGGATCCATTTTCGGACTCGAAATCAAAATCCAAGGTCATCTTCATAGTCAAAATCGCGTTTCAAATTCTTTCCCCCCTTCTGCACAGTTGATTGACCTTTTGAGGCATAATTTGTTTTTCGATGGAATTTCTTCCTTCCATGTCTCTCAAATTTTCTAGTCTTTCATCCACTCTATTTCTAGTCCTCTATTTCTATTCTTCTATTTCCTCGCTGGGGCATGTTTTCATCTGCCTAATGGTTAACCTTTTGACCTTTGACATTCAATTGTGATTTCATTCTGATTTGATCAACCTTATCAATTTTCTGTCTCTCCTCTACTTGATTTCGATTTCGATTCCGAGGGGGCAGTATTTATGGGATTCTCATCCCTGATTTCCTTGATTTTCCTGATTCAGACATCTTTTGTGAGCTTTTGCTCAAAATTTGAGATTCTTATCTCCCATTTTTTTAGACTTGATTATTGCCTAGCAGCGACGGTAATAGTTTTGTCTAAAGCTTGATTTGCACCTAGCAGCGACGGTGTTGGTTTAAGCTTTTGTTTATGTTTGTCCGGATGTGATCCCGAATCGACCTCATATCTGAGTTGTTTTGTGATCCCAAATCGATCTCACATTTCAATTCTTCTTTGACTACATGTGTTCCCAAATCGATCACACATTAGTCAAAGAGGGGCAAATGTATGCACCCTAAAATGGTCGCCTAGACTTTGGGCCCCATTTATTCAATTTATTAATCCTGAATCATTTTTATCAATAATCAATATTTTCAACAATATCAATTTCTTGATCAAGTCTTAATTTCGATCATATATTAGATTTTTATCCTTGGGCTAACCATTTATCCTAAGTCTTTATTTAATTAAAAAGAATATTTCCTCCCCTTTCAATTAAATAAAAAAAGCCCCCACTTTCCTCTTATCCTAAGTTGCACAAATAAAGCATTATTCATATTTTATAAAAAGGGAAAAAGGCACTTTTGTCTCACATGAGGCTCAAAAGTCAACACTTCACTCTCATTGGAGGATGTTTGTGCACATGGATTGCTCCTCTTTCAACCTCCACCGCTGATTAAGACTTTTTGCCTCTTAATCTCCATGGTCCATTTCTCTTCATTTCTTATAAAAGGAGAGCTCTCTCCTTCATTTGCATATCCTTGTTTTATGTTATTGTTATGCTGCAGGTTTTCTAGGTACATTTGGAGCTTTTTGAAGACATTGAAGACTTGTTGCTTTCATCATTCTTAGTTGCCTTTCATAATAGTTTTGCTTTCATAATTGCATACATGGCATTCTTAGTGTAGATTTCCTTTTATGCAATCTCACATAGTCTAAATAGGAAGGATTTGTAATCCATTGCTATTTCCTTTCATAGTTTAGTTTGCACTTTCCTTTCATAGATTAGATTTCTTTTCAAGCATTGCATTGTTATCATTTAGCTTAGATTTGCATTCTCATATAGTTTGCATTGCATTTCCATTTAGATTCTTGGAGATATTGGCATTGTTGCCCTTGTCTTCATTGTGAATCTCTCATTGTGTGGTTGACTAGCAAGGTCACCCTCTTGTAGCTCTAGCTGAGAGCAAAACTCATAGTCCCTTGCAACTCCATGCATAGAGAGCTATGAGCCGCTTTGTGAGGCCTCACTCTTGAGTAACCTTGCATGTAATGGTTCATAGAAGTGCATATTTTAATGTGTACACAAAGGACTTCTGACGGGATGTGACACATCTAAGGTACTGAGGATTGTAGGATATGACATTGATTGCCCCCAAGTTTGAACATTGATAGGATACCAATGCTTTTGTTGACTGACTTTATTGAAAACAAGGATATATACAGACTAAAGTAGATTGAAAGCTGGGAAATACCAAGATTGCACTGATAGATGGAGCATTTTGAACAAGTGGCACCCATTTTCTGGGTTTTCACCATTCTTGGAAAAGATTCTATTTTTGCTACTAGGGCACCTGTTTACCAGATTTTCGCCAAGGCACCTTTTCTTTTTCTCTTTTTTTTTGTATTTTTCATCTTTTCAATTTTTTTTGTATTTTTCCATTTTTTTATTTTTTTGTGATACATCAAGGCACCTATTGCTAGGTTTTCACCAGGATGATCATTTTTTCAGGATATTTTCTAATTTTTATGATTTTTTTTAGGACATTTTTCCATAGACTGAATGCCTTAGGCATAGAATTTCTTTAGATGGAGAATGTTGATTGGTTCTCAGAGCTGTTCTCC
The DNA here is from genome assembly GCA_027943335.1 of Chamaecyparis obtusa. NCBI lineage: Eukaryota > Viridiplantae > Streptophyta > Pinopsida > Cupressales > Cupressaceae > Chamaecyparis > Chamaecyparis obtusa. Next base: position 432,438 of record BSBK01004861.1, read on the forward strand.
TTTATTCATTGAGAGTTGATAGGCTCCAGAGCCAAAAGTAGCAGTGATAACAAAGGGACCTAGCCAATTGGGTTCAAACTTCCCCTTGCGTTCTCAATGTGATTGATTTTTAGGATTCTCTCTCAAGACTAGATCACCAACCTGAAATTCTTTGTGTCTGACTTTCTTGTTGTAGCCTCTGGACATTCTTTTTTCATATACTTTGATATTATCATATGATGCTTATCTGCTCTCATCTAGTAGTTCAAGTTCTTGCAACCTAGACACTCTATAGTCATCATTAGTTACTAGACCATGCATTCTGATTCTTAGTGATGGGATTTCAACCTCAATAGGTAGTACCACTTCAGACCCATAAACTAAAGTGAATGGTGTAGCCCCAGTGAGAATTTTGATACTTGTTATATAGGCCTAGAGAGCTGGATTGATCATGAGATTCTAGTCTCTTCCTGTTTTATTAATTATGCGATGCAAGATTTTCAATAGATTCTTGTTTGATGCCTCTGCTTGTCCATTCCCTTGAGGATAGTATATGGATGACCAATATTGTGTTATCTTGAATTTTTCACACAAGGAATCTAAATCCTTATTCTTGAATTGGGCACCATTATTTTTGACTATTGAATGTGGAATTCCATATCGACATATGATGTAGTTCAGGATGAACATTGAAATTTGTTTGTTGGTTGCTTGAGTCAAAGGAACTGCTTCTACCCATTTTGTAAAATAATCTGTAGCTGTAATGATATGGGTATGTCCATTAGAAGAATGTGGATGAATAGCCCCTATGAGGTCAAACACCCATTGTTGAAAAGGCCATTGTGTAGTAAAGGAAATCAGATCTCTCCTTGGTGCATGAATCAAGTTTCCATGTACTTGGCACTTTTAATAGTTCTTAGCATATTTGATAGCCTCTTTTTAAATTTCAGGGCAATAATACCCAGCCCTAATAAGTTTTCAAGCTAGTGTTAAACTATTGGAATGTGATCCACATTTACTTTCATGGACTTCCTCTAATACAAATTGTGATTATTCACATTCTAAAAACCTAAGAAGTGTACCATCTAGACCCCATTTGTACAGATCATTACCTATGATGACATACCATCATGCATTTCTGATAAGGTATCATTTGTCATAGTGGTTGAAGGTATTAGGGATGATTTGGTCTTGAAGGTAGGAGAAAAGGTGTTTGTATCTGGAGGAAACATGACCAACAATAGTGCAAATCATGCAGGTTTTGGGGGAGTCATATGTAGGGAACAACAATTCATCCACCAGGAAATCGTAACATAGCTCATATTGGGGCTACTGTAGTAGAGATGGTAGTGTTACCATAGCATCAACAACCTTGTTATCCATTCTAGAAATCTTCTCAAAAGTGACGGAGATGAAATATTTCTTAAGGTCGTCAACCATGCATTTGTATGGAACTAGTTTCTCATCTTTTGTTTGGTACACATCATTGACTTGGTGTATGACTAAATGTGAGTCTCCATGAATGTGCAACTCTCTCACTCACCACTCAATTGCTATCTTCATGCCATTAAGGAGAGTTTCATATTCAACAATATTGTTTGTGCAAGGAAATTTTATTCTGAATGCTTTAGGTATTGAATAACCTTGTGGTGTTATGAACAATATGCCTACTCCAGATCCATTCTGTGTGTAAGATCCATCAAAGAAAAGATGCCAAGTCCTAGAAGATATGTGCATGATGGATGAATAGTGAAATTCCATCTATAATAGTGTACCATCAAACATTAGTGCTTTAGCCAACTGATCTGTGATGACTTGGCCTTTGATAGCTTTCCTTTCAACATATTCTATGTCAAATTTGCTCAATAGCATCACCCATATAGCTAATCTACTTGTGAGGGCAACTTTTCTCAATAGGTATTTCAATGGATCTATCTTAGCTATCAATTTTACTATATGAGCTAACATGTAATGTCTCAGTTTTTGTGATGCAAAGATCATAGCTAGAAAAGCTTTCTTGATCATTGAATATTTCTTCTCATAAGCTACCAATGTTATGTTGATGTAGTAAATAGCTCTCTCTTTCTTGTTTTCATCATGTTGTGCTAGTAATGCCCTTGATGATGTATTTGTGGTGGAGACATACAAAATCAATGGATTTCCTTGAATAGGAGGCATCAAAATATGAGGATTTGATAGATATTTCTTGATGTGGTTAAAGTTATTTTCACACTCCTCATTCCATGCAAAAGTCACACCTTTATGTAATGTTCTTGTGAAAGGTTGTGATATGTCTGCTAGTTGAGATATGAAATATCTGATTGATTGCACCCTTCCTTGTAAGGTTCTCATTTGACTGATATTTTTAGGAAGTTGCATCTCCATGATAGCTTTGATTTTAGCAGGATATACTTCAATGTCCTTCTTTGAAACAATATAGCCTAGGATCTTTCTAGAAGTGACACCAAAAGCACACTTTTTAGGGTTTAATCTGAGACTAAACTTCTCCATTCTATCTAGTATTTTTCTCAAGTCATTCAAATGTTCTAATCTTATCATGGACTTAGCTAAGGTTTCATCAACATAGTCTTCCATGGTTCAATGCATCATGTCATGAAAGATAGATGTCATAGCTCGTTGGTATGTAGCATTGGAATTCTTAAGATCAAATGGCATGACATTCCAAAAACAGGTACCCCATGCACATGTGAAAGATGTTTTCTCCTGATCTTTTGGAGGAATTTTTATTTGGTTGTATCTAGAGAAACCATCCATTAAGGAATACATTTCAAAGCTCACAGTCATGTCCACTATCATATCAATGTTTGGTAGTGGAAAATCATCCTTAGAGCATGCTTTATTCACATCTCTAAAATCTGTGCATATTCTTATAGATTTGTCTGGTTTTAAAATAGGAACAATGTTGGAGATCCACTCAGCATAATCAATAACTCAGATGAATCTGGCTTTTAGTAGCTTTTCAAGCTCAGCTTTGACTAGTAGTGCAACATGTGGATGCATCTTTCATAATTTATGTTTAACATGTTTGACTCTTAGAGCTATAGAAAGATGATGCATTAAAAAATTTGGATCCAACCTTGACATATGTGAGTACTTCCATGCAAAGTTGATTTTATTTTCTGTTAGGAAAGTAGTGAATGCTTTTTTCTCTTCCTTTGATAGGGATTGTGCTATGAGAATCAGTTGTGGTTCCTCTGTTGTACCCAAGTTGATAGATTGAGTGGGCTCTATCAGAACTGGAGATCTATCCTATAAATGACTCAGAAGGACATCAAATATCTCATCCTTAGGCACCTCAGAGAGGTTTCCACCTTTAGATATGTCTTTTATTTTTACTATTTTAGGTTCTGAGACTACCACAAAGTGGTTTTCACCCTCAGAACTCTTTTTCTTTTTGATCTTATTTTTCTGATTGAGATATTTGATATCCGACTTTGTCATGCTAACGCTAGGTTCTTTGATGGAATTTTTCATAGCTTCCAATGCATTAAGGTAGAAAGTAAGAGCATATTTAGTTGGGAAGGTATAGATATCTTGGTTTAGATTGGCAGTTGTTTGGTCTATAAGCTTTGGATGTTGGATAGTCAAGTTTGGGGAGGATTGGGAAATGATGTTCACGCATATGGTGTTGTCATCATTGGTCCTAACCTGACTCTCAAATTGAAAGATGATATTACTACTCAAAATGTTCAATTCATGAATAGTCTCAATGTCATTATTGGATTCCACTTCAGCAGTAGGTGGATAAGATTCGTTAAGTTCATCATTTCTCTCTAGACTTACGTCGGATTTAGGGGAATATTAGTGAATTACATCAATGTGTTTCTAAGTGATAAGCCCATCTTCTTCTGGGATAAATCCTCATTCATAGTCATTTGATTCTTCATCTATACCTTTGGGAAAATCAAGAATATGTGTAAAGTCAGGATGAATCCCCCAAGCAGGATTACATTCAGATTCTGTGCAGAATTCATATTCATAAGAGTCTATTTCAGAATCACCATTGTATCCCAAATGTTTAGCTACTGTGAGAGGTTTACCTTCTTCTTGTTTAGTATTAGGTTCTTGTGTATCTACTTCATTGATATTATCTTTAGGTTTCTCCTCATCTTTAAGAAGATCTAGTATTTCTTGAGGTAAATGTTCATAAGGAATAAGATCAGTAGTGTTTGAATCATCACTATCTGATTGTTGTGCTTCTCTCTCTTCATTTTTATTGACTTCTGGTTCTATCTCTTCTATCACATGAGGAGAGTTTCCATTGAGATGGAAGGATTTCTTCTGATAACCTAGACCTATTGTATCTTTGTTTGTCCGGCCACAGTGAGCGATGGGTGATATAAGACCTTTGCCTCATGTTCCTAGAGGTCCTTTTCTAGTGTATCCCATTTTAGACATAAGTTTGTGACCTGGTCCATATGAATTTGAAGGAATTTTGTTTGATTTGGAGTCACATCTTTGAATTGATTGAGATTGAGAATCATATTTTTATAGCCATGTAAGCACAACTTCTTCCACTTCAAATTCTTTCTTGGACACTTCTTTTATGATAAAATTTCCATTACAAATAGCTTGAGGTTCCTTAGAGGCTTGCTTTACCTATTTTAAAGGCTACCCATAAGATTTAGGCAAGACTAGGAGATATGTTAGAGATAGGACTGGTTCCATAGTATATTCTCCTATGCATGTGTCCTTGATTTTGACCTCTTTGGCAATGCCTTCCATCTTGGATGTAGATGCAATGTTTGTTTGTTTATTGGAAGATTCTCTATTATGAGGAACAAGTTTGTCAGCACTTTGTTTCAAAGCATTGCAAGATGTAGATATGTCAGCTGGAATTGTAACCTCTACTCCATCATAAGGAAATTTCACACATTGGTGGTATGTCAATGGAATATCTTGAATTTCATGTATCCAAGGTCTCCCTAGAAGAACGTTGTAAGCCAATGGAAGATCTAGAACTTGACAGGTGATGTCTTTGATAACTAGTCCTGTTCTAGTAGGTAGGACAATGGTTCCCTTAGAAGCTCTTTCTTGTTCATCATATGCTTTTATGGTTATCTTCTTTTTAGGATCAATAGCATCTTTTGATAATCCTAGTTGTGTGATCAATTTGTAGGAACACATATTTAGACCAATGCCTCCATCTATCAACACACGTTTGACACGACGGTTTTGGATCAAGACTTCAATGTGCAAGGGCTGGTTATGTGGATTACTCAACAAATTGTCATATTCTTCTAAAAAGGAGATATATTGGGGTGATGTTAGATGACCAAATAGGTCTAGAATTTGTCTAGATAAAGATTGTCAGGAACATTGGAACCGAGCAAAAATTTATCAAGAATAGCCCTATGAGAAAGAGATATCTGAAGCAACTCAAACATGGATATTTTTGCATTGGCATGCTGGAGTTGTTGGACAATAATGTATGATGTTGGCCTGGTCTCTTTAGTATTTGATGATTTTGAGGCAGCCCTCTATTTAGAAGCAAATGAGAGATTGAAAGGCACCTTAGGGGTGTTTGATGAACCCAAGTTTTATCCTTGTAGATGTACCTGAGCTTGTGATCGAGTTACTGCATTTGTTGATTGATTGTCTCTATCTTTTCTTACAATAGTGATGACATTGCAATGTTCAGATAGGCATGGTTCAACCATGTTTATGACAACATTATTTATAGAGTAGGCATAATTGACTTTAGCACCCATGTTAGGCTTAGAAGATGAATCTCCTTGAGCATGTTTTGGAAATGGTTCCGTGAATGTCATATGATCATTGTTGGTCTTGTGATTTTCAATTACAATTTCACCATCATCAATTTTGTCTTGGATGAGATGCTTCAAGTGTATGCAGTTATTGGTTTTATGACCCTTGTTTTAATGGAAGTCACAGAAATCGGTCTCTTTCCACCATTTTGGTTTTGAAACCCATGGTTTATAGTCATTAGACTTTTAGATGATTCAGATGCCTTTTTTTTAGAAGCTTTTATGGCTTGGGTTCCAATGGTGTTATTGAAGGCGGGTGCTTTTGATGGAGCACTGATGTGATCGACAACACCATCTGTTACAACATTCTTGTTCTTGTTCCAGAATTTGACTTTATCTTTGTTATTGGAACTAGAACCAGATTCATACTTGCCATCTTTGTTAATTGATATGTCTCCTTTATGAGAAAGAACATTTTCAATCTTTATGGCATTTTCCACCATTTTCTCAAAAGAAGTATGATTCTGTATTTGCAAATGACACTTGAGTTTTGGAATTAGATTGTTAATGAATATATCAAGTTTTTCAGTTTCCAGAATAAGTTGAGCATAGAGCGAAAACTTCTTCCTCCATCTCTTGAGGAATGTCACAAATGGTTCTCCTGAGTGTTGTTTCAAATTGTAGATATCGATCATGGCGATGGGGTGTTGGATATTGTAGGAGTATTATTGGTAGAATAGTTTGATTAACTCCTCAAAATTTTTGATAGTTGGATGCATTTTAGAGAACCAATGAATAGCTGCTCCTCCCAGAGATTGTGGGAAAATACACACTAAGTAGGTTGGTTCATGTATAAAATCCATGGACTGAGTACAAAATTCTCTGATGTGATCTTGAGGATTAGAGTTGCCATTGTATTTGTCATATTTTGGTCTCTCCACTCTTTTTTGGAATGGTGGTATGTACAAGTTTTTATCAAATGGAAAAGGACATAGGGCCTCCATGGAGAACTCCTTTGGTTCCTTCTCTTTTTTAGCTTATTGAGCTTAACTTGCATGGCATGCATTTGTTTCATCATGGTTGTGATAGGAGTCATTGTAGATCTCTATAATTTTGTTGAACATTAGTGTTTCACACTTAGTCATTTATCTAGGCAATGATGGTTGGTCATCACTGCAACTGAGTCATTTTGTTAAGGTCGAGTTTTGTATTGTATACTTACCGAGCAGTAGTACTACCAAGTAAAGTCATGGTCACTATATGTTTGTAATATGCCAAGAGTATAGTTATTGCCGAGTTACATATATCAATGATTATTGAGTGATAGAGAAGTTCAACTGATGCCAAGTATAGTTAATGTCGAGTGCTAGGAATAAATTTTGCCGAGTTAACCAAGAATGACATAAAAGTTTGGAATGGCACAATGATCGAGGTAAACCATTTTTGGTGATAATAATGTTTTGTATTTTGTTTAATGACGTAATTATGGAAGTAATTACATATTTATATTATTATCATTGATCCCTATGTAAAACCTAGAGCCAATCAAAAAATTGTATAGTTTAGGCGGCAATAGAAATAAATCTGAATTGTAGATCTTGAAACGGTAAAACATTTTTGTTGTCATATAAGGACAAGATCTAAACCAGAGAGAAGTGTGTGAATTAGAGAGATAAGATTGAATTAGTATGAGAAGATTATTAGAGAAGTATATTTAGAATAACAAAGTATTCAAACAGAGTTCAGTGACCAGGCTAGGCAGTGAAAGGACAAAATCAAGAAAGATCAGATAGAAGAGGTCAAAATATAAAGTAAAGAGGAGATTTGTAATCTACATACTAGTGCAAACTAAAAGATCAGGTACTGAGACATTTTGACCAGTGTATTAGGGTAAATCTCTTAACTGAGTAGTCTTAACAGACTTTTTGTAAATCTCTTTACCGAGTGCTTACTTTATTGTAAGTTTATAAATCCTTTAACAAGGTAGGCTATACAAGTCTTTTAGCTTTTGACAGAGCAGACCTTTCATAGGGTATATCATGATTTGATCACATTTTTAAAGCCTTAATAGGCAAAACTTATTACCGTAGTAGTGAAGATTTTTGGGTGTCATCCCCACCCCAGTTTTACCTTTCAAGGGTTTCTGGGTTACCGAAATCATGGAGTTATGGGTGATTTAAATTATGCTGCTTTATATGTTTTATTGCTTACAATGATCAAGTTTTGTTTATGTCATGCTTAAAGTGTTACCTGATCATAAGGATAAAAGTAGGTAATATTTGATTCACCCCCCCCCCCCCTCTCAGTATTACTTTCCCACTTATACTTCCAACAATTGGTATCAGAGTAGCAAGGTTTCTCTTAAGGAAGTCTAACCACTTGAGGAAAAAGATCTTAAAATGGAAGCTTATAAAATAGGGAAGATCATTGAGAATCAAAAGATTGAAGTACAATTGGCATTACAACAACTGGAAGCAGCCAGAGGAGAATTGAAGAAATCCTTGAGCAAGAGAAGAGAGATTGCAATTCAACAAAATGGGCCACAGTACAAAGAGGAAGACATCTCTAGACTATTTGACAATGATAACTCTGCCGAGAGTGATAAAGCCATAAAATAACTACTGAAGAAAAATACCATTCTAAATGATGACACCAGAACTCTAAGGAGAGAACAAGAAATTCAATCTATCAGACTTTGTGAATTAGTGGAACAGAAAAAGAAAGCTGAAGATGATAAGACAATGGCTGAGGAAGACAAAAGACAAATTGCAATTAGGCTAGATGAAAGAACAAGTGACATATAAAGGTTGACTAATAATCAACTAGACATGGTGAATCAGCTACTGATGGTTAATTACGAATTGGGTAGGAAAGATATGGAAATCAATCAACTAAGGTTTGAAAATGATCAATTGAAACATGATTTGAGAACTAAAAAGGAAATCAATGAAAGGATGAACAAACCCAATGAAGCTGCAAAATATTTTGAAGAGCTGTTAAGATCACCTAGAAGATCTGGTGATAGATCTGGACTTGGACTAAATGAACATTCATCTACTGAAGAAGGAGAATCATCAATGAATGGAGAACAGAAGATTGCTAAACCAAAGAACACCAAGCCCACTTGTTATCACTATGGAAAGCCAGGACATACAACCAACATATGCAGAAGAAAACATGGTAGGTCTGATTCTAAGCCTAAGTTTAATGTACATTGTTTTAATTGCAAGAAGCATGGACATCAAGCACATGAATGTAGATCTAAGGCTAGCAATTCATCCACCTCACCCAAGTTTCAAGGAAGTTGTTTCAATTGTCAAAAATATGGGCACAAAGCATTTGAATGCAGATCTAGACCAAGGTGGTCATCAAATGAACAAACCAAGCCAATCGACTACAAAGCACAACTGTTACAATTGGGATTACAACACTTTCTATAATTACCATTATTGTGGTAAATATGGACACATCGGAGAAAATTGCATGAAGACTCACTTTAGAGGCAAATCTAAAAGTTGGATGAATGGAAGCATGGTCTGTTACAAATGTAACAAGGTTGGTCACTTAAAGAAAGATTGTAGATCACCTATGGCAAGCAATGATAATAATTAGAATGAAGGTATCCGTGAGAAACTGAAGAGTCAAATGGAAAAGACATGGAGGAAGAAAGAAGAAGAAAACACAAGCTTAGCTATCACATTTGCGATCACCCAATCCAATGGATCAGGTGATCACACTTCTTCTAATTAAGCTTGAAAGGTATGTTTGGAACTAAGTCTTGCAAAAGCCTTATCTTTCATCAATTCCTAACATAGAAGTGAGCAAAAGTCCACACCAGCATAGATAAAGATGCATTAGGACATATTTGAGAAGAATAGAGAATTTCACTTTTGATGCCGAGCATCAGTGTCTTGACCAAGCTATCAATGTATGTTGAGCACCTACTATGGCCAAAATGCTATGTATGTCGAGTTGTATCACAACAGTTATATCGAACGAGCTGGTGAGTTTGCTGAGACAGTTGTAATCTACCTAAACCTGTACAAAGCTTTTATGAGGCCTTAATCCTATTTTTTTGGATTCTATAAAGTGGAAAGTTGCCATTAATTTCATTTCACCAGGCTATTTGAGATTTCAGAGAGCGATTTAGAATTTGAGCAACCAGATTAAGCAAAGTGATTCCAAATTTTCTTAGTGTGTCATCGACAAAATTCATCTACAGGGTTATTGACAAAAAGGTACTTTACCGAGAAAATATTTTTTTTCTTTTTGAAAATTACAATTTAAAATGGCATCATCTTCATCCACACCAGCCAAGAAACAAGGGATGGAAGTTTTCAATGTGCAACTCGTAAGGAATGAAGTTTGCAAACCAAGGGTATTCAAGACAATGTCTGAAAGTGCTATTAAAGGAGATTTGAATGGAGCCCTATCTTCTATTCTGGAGAATGTGTTATTGATGAATGACATTAGGTCTTGCTATATGTGCAAAATTAGAGAAATTGGTGATTATGAGATCAGGGAAGCATATGACAAATTATGTGTTAACGGAGTGATGAAGCCAGAACATAAGGTTGTTGTTGATCAAGGGTTAGTGCATGCCCTAAATTTCCCACAAAATTTCAAAGTGGAATGGATAAAGATCATTTTGGGTCGAGTACATGACATGTAGTTATGGCTAGAAGATGGACCGGTGAAGATCACCAAGGAAATGATACACAAGGTCACTGGTTACCCTACAATTGATGGAAAGAGAATGATGAAATGTCCAGGAAAAGATGATATTCAAGCAAATACTTAGGTAGTTTTGAAAAAACATGGAATGAAAATTTCCACCATAACTGATCCAAAAATTGACTTCACTGTAAGAGTCATCTCGCACAAGTTCTATCAATCCAGTTGGCTGGACAGCGTCCCCTGTATGGTAGTGGACCAGGCATGGAAGATAATTAACAAAGGGCACACATATGACCTTGCCGAGCTCTAGCTAACTCAACTTGCTAAGAACTTGAACTCCATCTGGATGGTGAAGAATTCTATGTGTAAGTTCAGTTCCCTACTGATCTGTCTATTCTTTTATGTCAAGTGTTTTCCTACACATGGGGATGTAACATGGGATAAGAAGAAACCTATCACTATGCAAATAAATGATTTTATAAACCAGATAGGTGATGATTTTGAAGGGATAATGGATAATTATTTCATTGAGTTTAAGAAGAAGATGAGAAATAGGACTAGAGTCCCTATGTCTTTGATTGAGAAATACAGTAAGGATATATTTGTTTTGGTAGACACATACTTTACCTATGCATAGGTAGTGTTGCCTAGGGTTTCATGGTTAATGCCTTTACCCTATGAACTCAACATAGATGAAGCCACTACTGCAATCACATCCCTCTTAGCTAAGGAAATTGATACAAAGGCACCTTACTTTAGAACATTTGAAGAAGCCAAATCTGAGATCTCTTTGGGATTATTGGCTGCCACCACTGAGAGGAAAAGAAAGAAAATAGTGAAAAATCTGGAAGAGTATGTTAAAGAATCTGAGAAGGATGCACCATTAGAGTTGACCCAAGGATTGGGAGAAGATGGACCGAGTGCAACTAGTAGTAGTGAGAAAGAAGAAGAAGAGAAGAAACCAGTAATTGCCGAGTCCCCACCAATGAGAAGAGTGTTGAAATGAAAAGTGTTAGGGACACCATCACTAAGGCCTCAGACTTGAAGAACTATTGCCGAGACTCCTAAGAAGTCTCCTGCATCTGCCAAGAAAAAATCCACACAACCTAAGTTAGTGCCGACTAAGGATATGAAGAAGCCGAGAAGGAAACTTGTTTTAACACAAGATGATGAAGAAATAGAAAGTGATGAAGGAATAAAGGGGAAGGTTACACAATAGGGTGCACATCAACTCACTATTGATGAATTATGTTGTAAGATTACTAGCACTACTACAGTAGATGAGGTGAAAAGATTAAAGTTTGAAAAAATGAGCATTAGAGATAAAGAGAAAGTTGAGGATGCTATTCTTGAAATGTTATGCATTTTCAAGATGTTGCCAATTGAAATTGAAAACAGGATTCCAAAAGAATTATGCAACAGGGTAGCATAGAAATGGGAGTATGCTTTGCAAACAGAGAAAGAAATAAGGGAGAGTACATTAGCACAAGTTGAATACACTCTCACCCCTATAGACATCAAATAGATAATTGAGCAATACAGAGGCAAGTTTGATCCTAAACTTAGAGCCTATCTCATTCTTCAACACAAGGTTGAAGATGTTGTGCAAGAAAGTTTTAAAATTTGGAAGGTAGTGTTTGGATTGTTACCTACCTAGGATGAGAAAAAGGATGCTACTACTTCAATAGTTGTTGAATCTAAAACTGAGAAAAATAAAATGGAGACTGATACTCCTAAGGAAATGAAAACATAGGATGCATTTGAGCTTCACATTGTTGATATACCGGAGGAGAGCCCCATTAAGAATTCATTCTCAACTAAGGATGATTTAAAGAACATGAAAGCAACTGACACACCCCTACCAGGTAGCAACACTATACTATTGTAAGTCATGGATTATCCCAGCATCACGAGCACACATTCTGCTGATGATAATCCTACTCTACCTGGAGTTGCTACTATTGATAAGTTAGTCAATACAAGCCTTACCGAGGAACCCATCAACTCGGTACCACTAACTCAATCTACCGAGGAAGAAGACAAAGCAGAAGACAAAATTCAAAGTCCTCCTATGGAAGAACACAACACAGAAGTACAAGGAATCAAATTAGATGAACAAGTTGTTAGTCCTCATGCCAAGGAGAAAGGGAAAATAGAAGAAAGTATAAAGGGAAAATTCATTAAAGAACAAGAACCAAAGGAACAAGAGGCAATAAAAGCTCTTGTATAGATGCTGAGTGGAAGCACCCCACTGAGAGCACAAAAGGAGAAAGATGAGGTAACAATTGATGAAGTCATTATTATTCCTAAATGGGATACAGACAACCTTTCTTATGAGCAACTGCAGATAATGAAAGATTTGTTGATAAGAAAAAGCAGGCAAGCAGAACTCCGAAGGGAGCATCAACAAAAATAGGTTCTTCATGAAATTAAAGATATATTTAATGAAGTATATGACTTATCAGATGTAAATAGTTCTGTTCCCATATTGGAATAACTTGTACACATTGTTCAGAAAGTCAATAATGAAGTTAGGTATGCAAGTGATATGTTATTTGAATGGTTCAAATGATGGTTTGAGACCAAAATGTTAGAAAAGATATTTGTCGAGATAGCAGTGAAATGGGTTGAGCTAGCAAATTTGGTAAAGGAGACCGAGGGATTAGTTGTGAACGGACAGTCTCTATTGGCCAAAATATGTAATGTTGAATTGTTCACAGATGATAATCAATAATTGCTTGATACTCTCAAGCAAGAGATCAAAGCTACAAGTCAGTCCCTGACCTTGGATGTAGACACCAATGCTACACATTATGTAAAAATCATGCAGACACAAGGTAAGTTAGCCGAGCTGATGGCTAATGATGGCAAGGTTCATTCTCGCCTACTCTCTATTCAAACTGTTTTGACACCGCATCTGGAAGCTATCTAGAGAAAGTTAGCAAAGGCTAAAGCATTGTTCCAGAGTGATCCACATTTGTCCATAGATGAGAGTCTCATTAGTTTAGCTACTGATTTAGAAGTGTAGACAGAAGTTTTGAACCTTGCTTCAACTGCTTGGACCGATGCACTCTACATGATCACGGTGCTGCATAAACCTTTTCTGGAGAAAATTTGTGAGCTCCCTACTAATGAAGAGATTAGTCATGTCAAAAACAAGGGGGAATCATCATGACATGAGTTTGGACAAGGACAGAATAGGGATAGGTAACAAAATTTTGAATATGTATATATATCTCAAGGGGAGTACTAGGCTAGTACAAACATACTTTGTAATTGTAAATACAAATGTCATGACAAAGTGTTTTTGCCACTAATTTCAAAGGGGGAGATTGTAGATCTCTATAATTTTGTTGACCATTAGTGTTTCACACTTAGTCATTTATCTAGGCAATGATGGTTGGTCATCACTGCAACTGAGTCATTTTGTTAAGGCCAAGTTTTGTATTGTATACTTACCGAGTAGTAGTACTATCAAGTAAAGTCATGGTCACTATATGTTTGTAATATGTCGAGAGTATAGTTATTGTCGAGTTACATATATCAATGATTACCGAGTGATAGAGAAGTTCAAATGATGCCGAGTACAATTAATGCCAAGTGCCAGGAATGACTTTTTCTGAGTTAACAAGGAATGACATAAAAGTTTGGAATGGCACAATGATCAAGGTAAACCATTTTTGGTGATAATAATGTTTTGTATTTTGTCTAATGAGGTAATTACGGAGGTAATTATGCATCTATATTATTATCATTGATCCCTATGCAATCATAAAATTGTATAGTTTAGGTGACAATAGAAATAAATCTGAACCGTAGATCTTGAAACGGTAAAACATTTTTGTTGTCATATAAGGAAAAGATCTAAACTAGAGAGAAGTGTGTGAATTAGAGAGATAAGATTGAATTAGTATGAGAAGATGATCAGAGAAGTATATTCAAAATAGCAAAGTTTAGACAGAGTTTAGTGACTGGGCTAGGCAGTGAAAGGACAAAATCAAGAAAGATCAGATAGAAGAGATCAAAATATAAAGTAAAGAGGAGATTTGTAATCTGCATACTAGTGCAAACTGAAAGATTAGGTACTGAGACATTGTGACTAGTGTATTAGGGTAAATCTCTTAACCGAGTAGTCTTAACAAACTTTTTGTAAATCTCTTTACTAAGTGCTTACTTTATTGTAAGTTTATAAATCCTTTAACAAGGTAGACTATACAAGTCTTTTAGCTTTTGACAGAGCAGACCTTTCATAGGGTAGATCATGATTTGATCACATTTTGTAAGCCTTAACAGGCAAAACTTATTACTGCAGTAGTGAAGATTTGTGGGTGTCATCCCCACCCTAGTTTTACCTTTCAAGGGTTTTTAGGTTACCAAAATCATGGAGTTATGGGTGATTTAACTTATGCTGCTTTATATGTTTTGTTGCTTACAATGATCAAGTTTTTTTTATGTCATGCTTAAAGTGTTACCAAATCATAAGGATAAAAGTAGGTAATATCTAATTCACCCCCCCCTCTTAGTATTACTTTCCCACTTATACTTCCAACAGTCTCTTCCTCTTGAGTGATGATATCTTTGACATTAAAGTTTGGGGGAAGTTTGGCTCCTTGACAAGATAGCTCCAAGAAATAGGCTTCTTTCTCTTCTTGTAAGAAGTGTTTCATCAATTTTTGAAAGTGTTCATCACTCCTATATCATTTAATTTTAGATGGAGTGGGTTCTAGATCTTCGTGATTAGATTGATGGCCTTGGGATCCTTGGTTTTCTCATCCTTAAGATATTGTGTTGTTATGAGGACTACCAGGGATCGATTGATGTGGAGTTGATTGGGTACCTCTGTGGATTGATATAGGAGGAGTTTTGTAACCACCTTTCAAGTAAATGTTGCCAAGAGGGTCTTCTCCGAATAGATTGGTGTAGTAAGGCTGATGAAAGGTTTAAGAAATCATAGAAGATGCTTTTGAAGAGATTCTAGGTTGTTCTCTTTGTTTTCATTGTGATGAAGCTCTAGTTTCCACCATTAACCTTAGGTGAATCAAAAGAGAGAGATTTCTTAAGACAACTGATCTATGATCTAGTTTAGGAAAGATCGAATGATGCAACCTTGTCAAGATTGGGTTGATTGATTGATAAAAAGATTGATTGGACATAAGTGTAGGATACTATGCTCTAGTTGTATGGGTAGACGCCCAAAAGATAGCAGACATGAGCTCACAACACTTAGCCATTTTAAAAGATTGAAGATGATTTTGACAAGGTTTTGACAAAAGATCAAACAAGATTCAAATCGATAAATCAGAAGGCTGGATCAAACTCAAGAGACCACTTTAGGAAAATTGATTGGATTCTTCTGGTTTCTTCTCTATTCCTGACACAGTGAAATTTTTGACAAAATTTGGAAATTGGCTATAAAAATTGGATTTTTGACAAATTTTGAAGGTTTTTGACAACTTGATAAAATTCTGATACGAGCTTCTCTAGGCTCGTATGAGTCTGGGTAGGGTCTAACATGACAATTGACAGGACTTGTATGACAGTTGACACCAGGTTTAAAATTTTGCTTCACTTTTTTGACAATACTCGTACGACAGTATACAGTCTCCCATATGACAATTTGAGGGTTTTGACACAACAGTTGGGAAAACTCGTATGAGTTTTGAAATTTTAGGATGACTTTTGACACCAAAAAGGATTTTTGCTTCAGATTTGCAATTTTTCAATTTTTTAGTGTTTCTAGTATCAAATTGTTTGCAAATTTTTTTGTCTAGGTTTGAAGATCTATGTAGCAATTTGTCTCGGGTTTGTTCATTTTAAGTAACCAAGTGGATATCAAGCACTCAGAACAACAATCAAGGGAGTAAGAAATCATCTTCAAACAATGAGAAAGGGACAAAGCAACCTTGCACATGAACAAGAATAGTGACTTATTGTTCTAATCCATAATAATTCTACTTGTGTATGTTCTCAAAATGTTTTGCAATCACGCACATAGTCCTAGAAAATAAAAATTTGATTGCACTAGGGTTCTTAGTAATGGTCCGACTCTGCAACTTTTGTAATCTGAAGAGGGTAAAATCTAATCCAGGTGCATCGGGGTTTTGACAAAGTGTAAGAATTTAATCAATCAGGAGTTGCTGAGGAGATCTGATAGCCCAACAAGAGACTACACCTGTGGAGATTTCTTCTGCAAGGATATTTATATAGTGGCTGTTGCTACCACGGTGAAAATGGCTATTACCACTTGAGGTTCCATCCATGTGGTTGACCCAATAAAGGGAATGTCCACTATGGTTAACCCTCTCTAAAAGGAGATGCACAAAATGGACCACATGGGGACTTAGTTCAGATTCAAGGATCTAAGTTTCTAATACTACCCAAAAAGGGAGTAGAGCATAATCCTCTAGCCTCTTCACTTCACCAAAACATAGCAAACAGATTCTTTGACATGCTAAGACTGAAACTAACTCACCAAGGTTTGTGATGTCAACAACAATGTCTACTGAGCTCTCTAAGTGGGACCAAGAGAACGTACCAATCAAAGTTGAGGACTAAACCAAGTGAAACCGTGAGATAATAACAGTATCCTCCATACCTACAAGGGGATCTATCTTTGAGAAGAGCTTCACATGTGAAACAAGTGAATGAAGCCCACTCTCTCAAGAAATCCATAAATAGTGTTCATAGGGCCTAATTACTATGTGTAACAGATATGCAGAAAGCAAATCTATGTTCTTTTTAGAGCCCAAAATCTAGTTGTGATTTATGAAAGTAGGAAAGACACTCAAGCTAGACATGTGAGAGGTTCGTTTTATATCCCAAATCGAAATGTTATCAGATGTAGCAAGATACCTTAGTTCCCATGCAACACACTTAGTAAATTTTACCTGATTTTTAATTTTGTTGCACTTTCCCATGAGCCAAAACAACAAGTACCAATCAGAAACAACAAATATCAATTGTTAGGGTTAGTTGTCAATCCAAATCCAAAAATCAAATCTAAAAGACAACCTAGAAATCTAATATGACAATTGAATTTCTGGCATGAAAACTCATACGACAGTAGGTTACTTCCTGTATGACAATCCACCCACAAAATGATAGTGGGTTAGTATGAACATGACAGAGTAATTCCCAAATGACAATACCAGACAACCAGCATGATTCTCAAAATTTCCAACTATCGTATGATAGTCTTGGGGTCCTAGTATGATAATCTATCAAATGCCGTATGAAAATTGTATAGACAGAAAATAAAAATTGCACTTTTGAGAGAAATTGATAGAAAAGTGATAGAAAAGAATGTAAACCCATTTCAGGGCCCCATAGTGGGTGCTAGAAATGTGTGTGTGAAAATTGTACCTAGCTGTGGACACAACACTTAAGTAAAACATTAAAGGTTAGCAAATGAAGAAATCTACAAATAAGAACAATATAGCTAACCAGGCGATTTATTGCCTTCTAGTAGGTATGAGTATGGTATTCTCAGATTCTGACCAAGATCACTGATGATGCAATACTTAAATGAAGGATTTGAATGATTGAAAGCAATGAAACATGTATGCAAATTAATCTATTTTTTTTGGATTTTGTATGCAATAAGATGAAAAACTATATGAAACTAATCTAGAATGAATTGAAATGCTATGTAAATTGATCTAACAATGATATGCTATGATATGAAAATGAATGAAAGCTATGATCAAAATAATAACAAAAATCTCACATTCACCTCTTCGCAAAAGCTTGATTCTTCAGATGCAAATTCGCCAGAGTAAGTATGCAAATTCAAAGAATCCTTTTGTGAGGAGCCGAGCTTTGTTTTTATAGAAATAAAGGGCTTGAGGATGCATTGAGAAAAGCCACAAATCACTCTCGATAAACTCAAGTTGAATTTTGAGTTAACAAGAAATCAGGAATAGATCAACTCATAAAATCATGCAAAAATAGCTTTTAACTCAAAATAGAGTTTAGTTCACTTTTTCTACTCACAATCGCATGTTCAGTTTTTGAAAGTTAACAAATTGAAATTGATAATTGATTTGAAGTTGACCACTTTTCTGATTGTGCATGATTTAATATGAATTAATTTAATAATTAAAGTGATTTATTCTCAACTTAACTGATTTTGGAGTACAAATAACTAGTTTATGGGCTAATCAATTATTAAATCAAACTTTTATTTCTAACTATATCATTAAATATTGACAACTGGATTTAATCAATTAAATAATAATTTAATCAGTTATTCGTAGGATTTTTGATTTATTGTCAAAATTAAATAATATAAATTAGGAATAAATAGAATTAAAACTAATTAAATAATTAAGTAGCAAAATTAAACTTAATTAATTATATATTCAAAATATTCAATTAATCAAATTTTAGGATAAATATGATTTATCGCCAAATAATCATTAATCGAGATAATTATGATAAATTAGGAACATTTAGGAAATGTTCCCCGATGCAGAATGAGGATAAAATCAATTAGGGTTTTGATGAACTGATGAAAAAATGTGCCTTTGGTTAGGACTTTGATGTCAATTTTGATCAATTTGTTGATGTAGGAGGTTAATGAACCTATAGCCCATTTTTGGGGTATTACACCTACAACCTAACACTCCATCAACTCCTTGGTTCCACTACTCCTTACTCCTTACCCCTTGGCCTTGGCCTACTCCCTTCACCATGGAAATGCACTTTATGATTTCAAATGAATTTGGATGAAAAATCTCTCCATCATAGGATCTTTGTTTTGTAACAACACCATAAGTAAATGAGGAAAAAATGATAAAGTTTCAAACTCTTCTCTTGACTGCAACACATACATGAGGTTAACCATCAAATAGGACTATATCTATTTGACAACAAAAATAGAGCATGTATAGCCAATCACTAGACTCAAAAACTTGGAAACTTGACCAATGGAAGGGTGGATATGTGAACGAAATGTTTATATACAAAAAATTCAAATTATTATTGAGAAGAAGGATTTTAAATGGAAAAGACTAAACTGACTATGACAGTTTGGGAACAAGGACAGTTTGAGAGAGGATGGTGTGATCAAAATTTTAGGATAACATGAAACCTCCATTAATGGTGTGGAAAGCATGGGAAACACTTATATAAACCATATTAAACCCATTCAAGGACTGTGTTAGAAAGTAAAGATCCCCAAGATAACTGAGAGGGGGGGGGGGGTCAATCAGTTATCTGATAATTTAACCATTCAACTGCTTTAAACAATATAATTAATGTACTAATCAACCATAGAAAGATAACCATACACAATTACACAATAACACAAGATATGTTGACTAGGGAACCTCTTGAAAAGAGTAAACCCCGGTGGGAATGATGCCCATAAAATGATGCACTAATATGAAAGTTCCTTGTTAGAGGATGGACCCTGTTAGGAGTCTTATGAAATACATTTAGTACATATAAATCCCTGTTAGGAGATTTTGAATCCTTGTTAAAAGATTCTAACCCGGTTAAGAGTTTATGGAAGACAGAAAGACCCACTGCCCAAACAGCTTCAAGGCAAGATCTCTGAACCCACTGTCCAAAAGATCTTAGAATTATTCAATAGAATAATATGAAATATATTACCTCCTTCACACTGTGCCAAAACCGCACTCTCTGCTACACAAGATCATAATTCCAGATCTCTGTACTCACAAGTCTTCCTTCATCACTGAATTAGCTCTCTTCTTCACTTCATGCATATATTCGCATTTCAACCTTCACAATACATATTGCAACAAGGAAAAAATTTCTTCTTATATACCAAACTCAAATAATTACAAATGAGTCGGTCCTCAATTACAAAATAATAATTTCTACACACTACACACAAAATTCACATAAAACTGTCAGCTTCTGGATACTGTAACTTTCTCCAAACATATCTTCAAAGTTTTTGCTATGAACCACATCATCATTAATGAGTCTCCAACATCCCTTTAACTGCACAAAATTAGATTCCATCCTAGCTAAGAGATATCCTCCAATTTCTGAAAATCACTTCACAGAAACACTGTCTAAACACTACTTTCATCAAAATGCTCATAACTCTCATGAATGAATGAATTTCTTTTTGTGCTATTAACCATAGGTTAATAACACACCAAAGAACATACCATCAACTACACAAAAGCCAATCTACAATATAACATGTGCGCAAAACAAAACTGTACCTACTTTCCTGCTGATATCCAGAATATCACTATGTTGACATCAATGACAATCCAAGTCATGAATGCAACAACAACTGCTACAGAATGACTGCCAAAATACTTTGCATTCATTCCTAAAAATCTCCCCCATTAGAATTGATGGCAACATAGATGAAAAATATGCAATGTTCCAAAAATCCAATACTGCAACATCACTGCAAAATATCAAATTAAATCTTGCTTCATTTTCCTATTCAGTTCTCTCATACAATCCACAATGTTTTTCATGTATATCTCTCCCCCATTGACATCAATGACATAAATTCCATCACTAAGTCAACAACAACTTAATGTCAAAAGACACTTTTCAGAAAAATACAATAACAAGAGTCCTCATGACTCAACTCATAAACTCCCCCATAGAGGAAGTTCCAACATCCAATCCAGAAGAAAGATAGGGCTCATATACCACTGGACAGATGCAATCATCTGCATCAATTCTCAAAAATAGGTTGGGGCATAACCCCAAGCATACCTCTCAGATACACAAATGTATCCTTAGGTAAAGGTTTTATAAATATATCTGCTATCTGTTCCTTTGTGCTTATGTACTCCAATCTTACTTCTTTTTCTGCAACTTTCTCTCTTACAACATGATACTTGATCTCAATATGTTTAGTCTTAGAATGTAAAATAGGATTTTTTGACATACTCACTGTACTGGTGTTATCACAATGTATAACAATAGGCTCATCAAACTTTATTCCAATATCCTTCAACATCTGCTTCATCCAAATAATCTAATTATAATTGTTTGCTGCTGCAACATATTCTGCTTCTGCTATACTTTGTGAAGTACAATTCTACTTCTTACTTAACCAAGAGACTAATTTTCCTCCAAGAAAAAAGGATCCACCACTGGTGCTTTTCTTTTCATCAACACTGCCTCCCCAATCTGCATCAGTATAGGCACATAAAGTAAAATCATCAGAATTCTCATACCATAATCCATAATCCATTGTTCCTTTCAGATATCTCAGTATCCTCTTTACTGCTGCATAATGTGATTCTCTAGGTTCTGCTTGAAATCTTGCCACAATCCCAACTGAATGTGCTATATCAGGTCTTGTATGTGTCAAGTACTGCAATCCTCCAATCATAGATCTGTATTTTTTCTACTCAACTGTTGGTGTCTCATCTTTGCTAGATAACTTATGTTCAGTTACCATAGGTGTTCCAACAGGTTTAGAATCTTTCATTCCAAATATTTTCAATAAGTCATTCAAATACTTAGTTTGACTTACAAATATACCTTCCTTGCTTTGTGTTATTTGTAATCCCAAAAAATATTTCATTTCTCCAATCATGCTCATCTCAAATTCAGTCTTCATTTCATCTGCAAATTTGTCACTAGCTTCATCTTCTCCTCCAAAGATAATATCATCAACAAATATAACTATAACCAACAAACCATTCTCAATTTCTTTTGTGTATAAGTTACTATCTGTTGTTCCTTTTATAAATCCCAATTTCAATAAATACTTATCCAATCTTGCATACTAGGTTTTAGGTGCTTGTTATAAAGCTTTCTTTAACTTACATACCATATCTCCTTCTTGTGTCAAAGGAAAACCTTCAGGCTGCTCAATGTAAACTTCTTCTTCCAATTCACCATTCAAAAATGCGGACTTCACATCCATCTGATACACTTTGAATTTCTTGTAAGCTGCATATGCTAGAAACATTCTCACTACTTCAAGTCTGGCCACAGGTGCAAAAGTTTCTTCATAGTCAATTCCTTCTTGTTGTGAATATCCTTTACATGCCAATCTTGCTTTGTTTCTTATCACTTCTCCTTGTTCATTCATCTTGTTTCTGAATACCCACTTTGTTCCAATCACATTCTTGTCTTCAGGTCTAGGGACCAATTCCCATGTTTTGTTTTTTTCAATCTACTCCAGTTCTTCTTTCATAGCATTAATCCAATGTTCATCTTCACAAGCTTCATTAGTAGTCTTAGGTTCAATTTGAGAAATCAAACATAAATGTACCTTATTTCGAGTAAAAAATCCTCTGTCTAAACTTCCAATAACTTGCTCAATAGGGTGATGTCTTGAAATATACCTGTTAGGTGTCATAGTTACTGATCTTGTTCCAACTGTAGATTCTTCTCTATTTTCTTCTCTATTTTCTTCAGTATGACTTTCATTCAGCAAATCACTGTTAGTTTCAAAAAATAATTCTTCATTTTCAATGTTAGGCTAAGGTTGTGCTTCTGCATCAAATTCATAATCAAGCATTCTTTCCTGAATTTTAAACTTCTCATCAACTTTTACATTTGCACTTTCAACAATAGTCTTAGTTCTTTTGTTATAACATCTATATGCTTTGCTTTTTAAAGAATATCCAAGAAATATTCCTTCATCACTTCTAGGATCAAACTTTCCTATATCATCATCTCTCTTAATATAACATTTACTTCCAAAAATTCTAAAAAACTTAATTGAGGGTGCATGTCCAAACCATAATTCATAAGGTGTCTTGTTTGTATCTGCTTTGATTTGTACCTTGTTCATAGTGTATACTGATGTGTTCACTACTTCTCTCCAAAAAGTCTTAGCCAAATCATTTTCAAACATAGCTCTTGCTGCTTTAGTTATTGACCTATTCCTTCTTTCTGCAATACCATTTTGTTCTGGTGTTCTAGGGGCTGAAAGTTATCTCTTAATACCATTCATTTCACAAAAAGTATTAAACTCTCTAGATGTAAATGCACCACCTCTATCAGATCTTAGACACTTAATCTTCATTCTGGATTCATTCTCAATTTTGCTTTTCATGATCTTAAATTTATCAAATGCTTTAGATTTTTCTTTCAAAAATGCAATCCACATCATCCTTGTAAAATCATCAACAAGAATCATAAAATACCTTTCTCCATAGAATCCTCTAGTCCTAGTAGGACCACTCAAGTCTGTATGAACAATCTCTAGCTTCTCTGTCGATGTGAACTTATTGCTGGGAAATGAACTCCTTTTCTACTTTGCCATCATACATTCTTTGCAAATCATGTTAGTAGGTTTCATAATTCTAGGTAAATCTCTTACCGCAAGTGTAGTGCTCACCTTGACAATATTATCAAAGTTTATATGACAAAACCTTTTATGCCATAACCAACTATCATCAATCTTAGTTATCAAACATGTCATCTTAGTAGGATTCAACTCAAATACATTACTTTTGGTTCTGGATCCTTTTCCAATCAGATTTCCATCTCTATCTTTTATCACACAAGTTTTCTTAGCAAACCAAACTTGATAACCCTTATCAACCAATTGTCCAACGCTTAGTAGATTATGTCTCAATCCATCAACAAAGTAAACATCATCAGTGTTAGTCTTTCCATCAAGAGTAATAGATCCTATACCCTTAATCAAACAAGGTGCATTATTACCAACCCTAACAATTCCTCCATCATAATTATCTAACTTAACAAACTTTCTTTTATCTCCAGTCATATGATGTGAACAACCACTGTCTATAATCCAATCAGATTTCTTTTCAACTTGAGAAACTAATGCTTTTTCTTCCCTTTCATCAGATTCAAAACTTTCTTCTTTAATTGCTACAAATCCTATTTCCTCAAAGTTATCATTATCACTGTCACTTAAATGTCTTTCAATTCCTACTTCAAGATCTTCATCATTTGCATAATAACATTCTTTAGATCTCCTAGGTTTAAAGTTGCTTCTATACTTCTTAACTCTTTTAGGACATTTAGATGCAAAATGACCATATTCTTGACAAGTCCAACATTTAAAGATTTTCTTACCATCTAGTTCTCTTTTTACAAGTAATGCAATACCTTCTTCAATCTTCTTATCTTCCTTAGATTTGGATCTGCTACTGCTGGCATAATCTCCATTCACACTAGTACTTCTTGTAGGTCTAATGTTAAGAGCACTGAATGATGTCTCCATTCTAGGTAGCTCTCCTGATAATCTCAAATTCATCTCTGCTATTTGTAATCTTCCATGAAGAGTCTCTCTTGAAAAGTTTGATGTACAAGGTATCACTTGTTCAATCATCTGTGTTGTCTGCTTGAATACTGGTGTCAAAGTTCTCAGAATTTTCCATATCACTTCATTCTCTATCTTATCACCTCCATAAGACTTTATTCCTATTACAATCTCAGACATCCTACCAATATAGCTTCTAATAGATTCATCTTCCATCATTTTGATATCTTCAAATGCACAAATCCAATTATGTAATCTAGCCTTCTTTGCATGTTCATCACCTTCAAAAGTAGAATGTAAAGCTTTCCAAATTGCATGAGATGTTTTCAAACATCTTACCTGACTATATTCATTCTCCGATAGTGCTGATAAAAGTGCTTCTCTTGCAAGTATGTTACACATGAATAGATCTAGTTCATCTTTAGTTCCTGCCTCTAGATTGTCTTCCTCAATGATAGTCTTCTCATTCTTTGTAATCAACCAATAAATTGGTCCTAAACACAATAGATGTGTCTTCATCTTTTCTTTGCAGCTATCAAAATTTACTCCATCAAACTTAGGGCTTTCTTTCCTAAAATTCACCATGGATCTCCTTAAGTTGTTAAACTTTTCTTTCAAGGATCTGCTGCTCTGATACCAATTGTTAGAAAGTAAAGATCCCCAAGATAACTGAGAGGTGGGGGGGGGTGAATCATTTATCTGATAATTTAACCTTTCAACTACTTTAAACAATATAATTAATGTACTAATCAACCATAGAAAGATAACCATACACAATTGCACAATAACACAAGATATGTTGACTAGGGAACCTCTTGAAAAGAGTAAACTCCGGTGGGAATGATGCCCACAAAATGATGCACTAATATGAAAGTTCCTTGTTAGAGGATGGACCCTATTAGGAGTCTTATGAAATACATTCAGTACATATAAATCCCTGTTAGGAGATTTTGAATCCATGTTAAAAGATTCTAACCCGGTTAAGAGTTTATGGAAGACAGAAGGACCCACTGCCCAAACAGCTTCAAGGCAAGATCTCTGAACCCACTGTCCAAAAGATCTTAGAATTATTTAATAGAATAATATGAAATATATTACCTCCTTCACACTGTGCCAAAACCACACTCTCTGCTACACAAGATCACAATTCCAGATCTCTGTACTCACAAGTCTTCCTTCATCACTGAATTAGCTCTTTTCTTCACTTCATGCATATATTCATATTTCAACCTTCGTAATACATATTGCAACAAGGAAAAAATTCCTTCTTATATACCAAACTCAAATAATTACAAATGAGTCAGTCCTCAATTACAAAATAATAATTTCTACACGCTACACACAAAATTCACATAAAACTGTCGGCTTCTAGATACTGTAACTTTCTCCAAACATATCTTCAAAGTTTATGCTATGAACCACATCATCATTAATGAGTCTCCAACATCCCTTTAACTATGCAAAATCAGATTCCATCCCAGCTAAGAGATATCCTCCGATTTCTGAAAATCACTTCACAGAAACACTGTCTAAACACTGCTTTCATCAAAATGCTCATAACTCTCATGAATGAATGAATTTCTTTTTGTGCTATTAACCATAGGTTAATAACACACCAAAGAACATACCATCAACTACACCAAAGCCAATCTACAATACAATATGTGTGCAAAACAAAACTGTACCTGCTTTCCTGCTGATATCCAGAATATCACTATGTTGACATCAATGACAATCCAAGTCATGAATGCAACAACAACTGCTATAGAATGACTTCCAAAATACTTTTCATTCATTCCTAATAGACTGTGGGCACAAAAAGTCTTGAATTTAGAACCAAACAATCACAATTTATCATTGTTATGGAATTGGACAATTATGACTATAATAATGAAATCAATATTTAGAAACAACATGAAATTTTGGCCAAAGGCATATATGCCGATGTTTGGTTCCCTTTCAATCTTTATCAATCATATCCAACAATTAGAACATTCCAAAAGATCCTTTGTTGTCATAATAATAGAATTTTTTTGTCATAGTGAATAAAAATCATAGAGTAGTCACGCTAGGGCTTGGTGGATCTCACCAAATACTCAATCTTTTAAACTCGAGCCATTTGAAATTTTAAAGTACTTCAAATTACTACTAGAATATATAAAATGAGAATTTTTTTAATGGTGAAAAGTAAAGTTATTAATCAAACTTCAAACAAACCCTTAATTTTGGAGGGTTTTGGGCTTGTTTGGAAATATTTTATTGTATCTCCTTCCGTTCTTCACGCCAAGACCTCCAAATTCAATAGAAAGGAAGCCAAATCCTTATATTTTATGTCCCAAAATGTTTCAAAGAAAAAAAATCCCTACAAATGAATACCATACTATTTATCAGAGAAAACCCAGTAAAATGGCAACAAATTGCAATGTTCTATTGGTAAATTTCATTCAAGACTCCCCTAGATGTCCAACCTTGACTCAAAGAGGGGTATTTAAGTACCTAAAATTTTATTTAAATTTTCAATTGAATTAGTTGGACATTGTTTCATCAAATGACAACTTATTTTACAAATGTTGACAACTTTTGTGACATTATTGCAAGTTTTTGACACTTTAACTTCTTGATCATCCAAGGAGACCTATTCCATAACTAATAGGCCTAACATGGCTCAAATAAACCAAAAAAATCATTTCTACACTATCCTCACCTATTTGACCAGTTTGACCAATTTTAATCCATTATTGACCAATCAGGGCCTCTTGGGCCAAATGAATACATGATGACTCCTTAGGCCTTACAATTACAATCTCTATCATCGTAAAATGGAAGAAATTCAATTTAGGACTGGTTTAGCCCTTCAATTAAGTGGTTTCTAGTCATGTCAAATGCCTTGAGTGGGTCTTTGGATTGGATCTAGATTTTTCCTCTCTTCTGCCCCATTTTCCACTTCCTTTCTGCCTGTTTCTGGCATCTTGCTCTATGAATCTAAGGTTCTTGACTTCAGGGTCAAGGTTGACCTTCTGGGTCAAGGTCAACCTTGACCTTGACCTAGGTTAGGATCAACCTTGACCTTGACCTAGGGTTTAAATTTTAGATTCTGAAGGTTTTTAGATGTTGGGTTTCAGAAAGATTTATTTCCCACTTCTGGGTTAGCTATTTTGGGCCTCCAAATGGTAAACTCTTAAATGATATTTAATTTAGGTCCACTTCCAAGGGTATATGCTTAATGAGAATTTATTTCTCCTATGTTGGCCTCTTTATAATTTTGTGCCCTAGACTAGTATAGAAGGAAGCCTTCCCCTCTCATTTCAATCCATCCTTCATCCTCCATCCTCACTCAAGAAACATCCAAGATCTCAAGCATTCTGAAGAAAGAATTCTCAAGGAAGCATTCAAGCAATCATCTACATTCAAGAATTCAAGTTCTCCATTGAAGAAGAAGGATTCAAGAATTCAAGACTTTGAAGGGATTTGGTTCAAGCATTCAAGATTCATCATTCAAACCCTAGATCTATCCATCACGGTGGTGTGATCTTCTTTCAAGATCCTTTGTTCATCTTCAAGATCTATTCATTCTTCCTTCAAGGTGGATTCCAAGCATACAATCATGGAGATTTTGAATTACATTTATGGTTATTAGTGTTGAGTCCAAGCTTTCATATTAACATACTTGTTTACATTTCAAATACAATTGCATATGTATTGAATACCATAGCTTTGTTGTTAGATCTACTTCTACCACTTGCTAGCATTCTCCATTTCAATTCTATTTCAAGGTTTATTCCAAACTGGGGTTTGACCAATGCAAACCCATCATCCAAACAACAAAACCATTTTTTTTGCAGGAATAGGTGCGAAACAGAGAATTACAGAACATATTAAGACACCATTTTTAACAAACTTTCAGGATCCGTGAACATAATTTCCGTTGGAGCAGTGTAGGTTAAGGTTGACATAAAGGGGTCAGGTTAGACCTTTATTTGGGTCAAGGTTGACCTTTTTTAGAAAAGAAAAAGATTTCTAGGTTTTCTTTGTCTCTATGTTTCCAGGCCATATCTGGTTGCAAAATTTCCAGAAACTGAGTGCAGACACTAAAAAATAGCATTTTCTAGATCTGCTACCTTTCAAGATAAGTGTTTATGTTTTATTAGTTTTATATGTCCAAAAAAATTTCCACACACCACATTACACACATAAACAAACCCCACATAGAGATATAAATATATTTTTATATCCTACATTTTGGTGAACCCGTGATAGACAACTCTTTCTTTTTGGTGTTGGATGCTTTGCCTCCTTTCCTTAAGATTAGCTTAGATTAGTTTTATTTTATGCTCTTGCATTTTCAAATTAAAAAAAAAAACAAAAAAATATATATACTCTACAAAATACAAAAACATTTCTTGCATATCATTTACTATGAAGATCTTTAAGATGCTTTGGTGTATGGATATTTTCCTTATTATTCTCCTCTTAGCATCTCTTTATCGTACTTATGATGTTTATGAGATTATCATCCATTTCATTATGTTTTTCACTCTTCATGTTTCAATTGCTTATGCTATTGTGAGATTGACTAATACTAGCCTTCCTACTTTCAAAATTTTCATTAAAGATTTATGTGGCAGACTTATTAATCTTTTGGATTATGTGAAGAATTTGGTAGATGATACACCATCTCCTAATCCTATCCTTAATAATCCAATTCCTAATATTCTTGATCCTATTTCTCCATCTGCTATTCCTAGTTCTTCCCACACTTATGATGAGGCTCAAACTATGGTTCATGATACAAATGTGCAAGAATTTTTGGATTTACCTTCCCCTTCTTATCTGATCCATGATGATATTAAAGGGAAGAAAAAAGAAACTACTTCTAAACCTATTATTCCACCTTATACAACCTTTTATCATTATCACCATAAACAATCACCTCCTGCAGAAGCTTTACAAGATATGTACACTACAAGATATGTTACAAGTAGTAGTTGTCGTTGCACCAAAAGATTGACCTGTTAATGCCCGATACAACCACTAGACTTATAGAAGACACAAGAGGTGGTTAATCTATGTCATTAATCCCTGTATGCACCCCAAAATGGTCACCTAGACTTTGGGCCCCCATTCAGCAATTTATCATATCCATGAATCAGTATTTTAAAAAATCAGCATTTTTCAATATCAATTTCCTTGATCAAATCCTAATTCTCTCATTTTCGATTATTTTCCTTGTGCTAACCATTTTATCCTAAGTCTTTATTTATTTAAAAAGAATTTCCTCCCCTTTTAATAAATAAAAAGCCCCCACTTTTCCTCTTATTCTAAGTTGCACAAATATAGCATTATTCTTATTTTATAAAAAGAAGAAAAAATACCTTTTGTCTCATATGGACACAAAATTCAACTCTTATTTTATCATTGGAGGATATTTGTTCACAAGGATTGCTCCTTCTTCATGTTCCACCGTTGATCAAATATTTTTCCTCTTAATCTCCATCGTCCGTTGTTTCTCATTTCTTATAAAAGAAGAGCTCTCTTCTTCATTTTCATAGGCATCTTTGAATACTAATGTTATGATGTAGGTTTTCTAGGTCACTTTGAAGCTTTTGGAGATTTGGAGCATTCTTAGCTTTTACATTTACATAGTTGCATTATCATGGCATTCATAGCTTCATATTTAGCTTAGTTTTTTTTATGCTTTAGATCAATTCATCTAGCTTAATTAGGAGGCTTTGTAATACTTTCATTTCATTTCATAGCTTAGCTTGCATAGCTTGCATCTTCATTTCTAGTATAGCATTGCATTGCATTTCATTTTGATTCTTGAGGATATTGGCATTATTTTCCTTGTCTTCATTGAATCTCCCATTGTGTGGTTGACTAGCAAGGTCATAAGCTTAATAGCTCTAGCTAAGAGCAATCTTAAAATCCTTGCAACTCCATTCATAGGGAGCTCTAGGTCAATTTCTAAGGTTTGCCTTTCATGGATTCCCTTGGAAGTAATGACTTAGAGAAGTACACTATTTAGTGTGTACATTTTTGGCACCCACTGTGGGAGAGCTGACCATTTTCAAGGGAATCCATGAAAGGCAAATTCAATTAAGACAATGGGAGATTCAATTCTTAGCTATTGCACATTGAATACAATCTCAAGGGGAGAGCTGACCATTTTTCCAACAATCTCCCCCTCAGTGTTACCTGAGGGGATTCAAACCTATGACCAAGCTCTGATACCACTTGTTACAAGTAGTAGTTGCCATTGTGCCAAAAGATCGACCTGTTAATGCTCGATACAACCACTAGACTTATAGAAGACATAAGAGGTAGTTAAGCCATGTCACAAATCTTGAGGGGAGCACTGACCATTTTGCCAAAAAGATATAATATGATGGCTAAACAAGGTTATAAGGGTTTAGGTCTTGGTGTTAATGAACATGATATTAAATGTCCAGTTCATCTATCCCTTAAACAAGATATGCATGGTCTTGACTTTCCGCTATCTCAATTTAAGGTGGTTGATTTTGATCATCGCCTGTCTCTTCATGTTCTTCTTCCAACACCTACCTTAGATTACCCTGATACTCCTCAAGATGTGGCTTAGAAGGTGTATGTTCAGTTAATGAATTCTAAGATAGAAATCTTTAAACCTATGCCGAAAGATACTCTCTCCAAGTAAAAATGTCATTTTCACTATAGAAATGCACATTTACTTGTTGATTGTGTGCATTTCAAGTTGTATGTTAGAGAAAGAGCTTCTTTAGGAATTATATCTCACTCTCGTGCGGTTTTACAATTCCTTAATAATTTCAATATGGGGAATACCCCTCACTCTTGTATAATGTAGATATTTTCTCCTCTTGTCTCTTCACTGGGGGGCAAGAGGTATCTCTTCGATTTCTCTATAATCTATTATTCTCTTAGCATATATTATGTTTTGAGCATAACTGGTTATTCTATCCCTATGGTTTTGTATTATGATCATAATCATCCATAGTTCTCTTTTATTATTCAACATATCTTTTCTAAAGGCATTTTTTTAAAAAAGGTATCCCTTTCTTTCATCCCTGGGGGGAAAAGTTCTTCCTTCTTTCTCTTTGTCTAGGGATCTTCTTTCCCTAGCTTAGTGGCATTTGTTTATTTTGCAACATTATTTAATTATACTAACTGAAGTTTTGGCTATGGATATCCTTTTATGTGAGAGTTTTTTGTCCTAGGTCATCACCTCTTCTTTATTTTGAAAATTATGTTTTTTATAAAATATTTCCCTTGTTGTAGGGTTAGATTTTGATTCCTTTGTTCCAAGATTCCACTTCCTCTTGATTGCAGGGGGCTTGTTGATTGAATATTTGGTCCCTCTTTTCTTTTCTTTGAAAGATCATATTATATCCAAAGTAATCCTCTATGGTGGGAGGTCTTTTTGATAAGATCTCTTTCTCTTTGAGGATCTTTTTCCATAAGTAACATACGTTGGATATTTTCTAGTGTGACTGTATGTTTGTCATTGATGACAACTTATGGTAAGTAGTGTGTGTGGAAGTCTTATGTAGTGAGCCTTGAGAATATATTGCATGCGTATGTTATTAACATGATATCATAGACTCAGAGGTTGATTCTAAGTACAGTTAGTTGTGTAGCCATTTATATCAGCAGGGTTCCTGACAGAGTGATAGACATAGTTCAGTATGAGATTCTCAGTATGGTTATGATGGAGCCTTGCATGTTTATATTTGTGTTGTAGACATGTTTGTGAAGCTATGTTCATGGAAGTAGAGTTATTTGTGTATCATAGGCTGAGTTATGATGTTTCCAATTGCTAGTTACAGTTTCCTGAGTTTATTTGATAGAGCCGACATAGTTTATATTATTTCAGTAGTTTCACCTATCATTTTGATATGCATGTTTGGTTTAGTGTTTGGAGATGAGTTAAGAATGTTTGGTTAAGAGAAAATAGAATATTTTAGATTGGAAGTAAAGTATCAGTTGATTTGGTGGAGCCTACAGTGTGAAGTGACGCATCTACTCATATTGAGTTGCACGGTCCTATTTGTGTTGCATTCTTAGTATAGCCATTGGAGATGTTTTTGGAGAGTTATATTGTTTCTCTAATATGATTTCAAGAAGGTTCTAATAGGCCGACTTGATTATATCATTTGGAGAAAGATACTTATAGCCGGTCAGCTGTGATCGCTAAGTATGGCAGAGAGTTGAAAGAAAAGAGTAGAGCAGAAGGTGCAAAGTATTGAGCCATCAGTAGAAGGTCTATGTGAAAAAGAAGAGAGTGTATTCTATTCATTGGAATTGATCAAGACAATAGGTCTAATTCATAGTTCATCAAATCCAAATATAGTGTGTATCTATTGTGTAGAAGTTTGCAACCTTCACCATTGGAGCAATGAGCTCTTGGACAGTGAGTCCTCACCCCTAACAAGATTATTTTTAAAAGAATCCTAATAGGATCTAACCTTTGACCAGGTCACTATACTTCATGCATTATAAAGATAAAATCCTAACAGGGTTGTAAGATCTTCTAACATGGATCATTATACTCTAGTGTGGTTTATAGTGGGTGCTAATTCCCACCGAGGTTTTTACCTATTTGGCTTTCCCCATAACCAAAATTGTGGTGTTGTGTTAAGTGTTATCATATTGTGTATGTGCTTAATGTTCTTCTATACTTAATTGGATAAAGAATTGAATCTTGTAGATAATTGATTCACCACCCCCCCCTCTCAGTTATCTCTTGGGACTATTCCTAACAATTAGTATCAGAGCAAAGTGCCTCGGAGAGAAGTTTAACAGCTTGAGGTTGATCATATGACATTATTTAGAAAAGAAAGTCCTAAGTGTGATGGAGAGAATTATTTAGACTAGAAGAACAAAATGATGACACATTTACAGTGCATTGGTTTTGAGATTTTTGAAGTAGCTACTCGAGATGTTGTTATTCCCTCCCTATTAGATCTTGCAAAAGATGATGAAACTTTGAAGAAAAAGGAATTATTCACTCAAAATGCAATTTCCAAAGAAGCCCTTATCAGTGCCTTATCTGATAGTGAGTTATCAGAGATCAAGAAAGTAAATAAAGCCTATAGAATATGGAAGTATCTAGAAGACATGTTTGAAGGAGATATCCAAGCCAAGAATGCATGCAGAAAGACATGGAAGAAAAGATACAATACATTGGAGATGCTACCTGAAGAGAACATCAGAGCCTATAATCAAATAATTAATGAAGCGATTACATGAATTAGAAACAATGGTGGAGAGATTTCAAAAGAAGACATAATGGATAAATTGATGACTACCTTGACACTTGAATATGAGAGCAAGATAAAAATACTAGATGAGACTATATAGTCCACAAAAGACTTCAAAAGAGAGACCTTAATCAGCAATATTTAAGCATTTGAGATATCAAGATTGAAGAGAGAGCCCAAAAGTGAAACAACATTCAAAGCCTCAATACATGGTAAGAAATATTTGAACACTTCTGGTAATTTTGATGACGAAGATGATGATAAAGAACTAGATGAATTCATTTCTATGATTGCTAAGAAAGAAAGGAAAGGAAAAGGAAAATATGAAGGTCAGTTACCATTCAAATGTTTCTCATGTAACAAGATTGGTCATTTTGCATCTAAGTGTCCTACAAGAGTCAAGAAGTACAAAACTAATTACAAGCCTAAGTATAAAGAATGTTACTATGTTGGAGATGGAGTATAAAATGAAGATTTAGGAGAAGATGGAATAGGATTCATTGCTATTGAAGAGATGGAAAGAATGTTTTATGAAATGTATAAGGAAGATGAGAGAAAATCAAAAGAGCTAGCATTGATATCTCAAGCAGACATCAAGATAGACTGGATCATTGATAGTGGTTGTTCACATCACATGATAGGAGAAAAAGATAGATTTGTTCATTTAGATAAGTATAAAGGTGTCATGGTTAGATTTGGAGAAAACACTCCTAAACCTATCATAGGTAGAGGAGCTATCACATTGGATTGAAAGAATAACACTGATGATGTTCTATATGTTGATGGTTTGTAGCATAACTTACTTAGTGTTGGATAGTTTCTTGACAAAGGATATCAGTTAGAATTCAAAAACAACAAGTGCATCATTAATAACAAAGAAGGAGAAATGATTGCATTAGGTTCAAAGACAAAAAGTAATTTTTTTCATCTTAATTCAGAAGCAAGTTGTTTTGTTGCTAAATTAGATGACAGTTGGCTATGGCACAAAAGACTATGTCACATCAATTTTGACAATGTAGAAAGATAAGCAATGTAAAGGTAGTAAGAGACCTCCCTAGTATTGCAAAACTAGTTGATACAATATGCAGGGAATGTGTGATGGGAAAGCATGTAAGGAATTCATTCAGAAGTAAGTACAATTTGACAGAGAACAAATTGGATCTAGTGCATACAAACTTATGTGGACCAACTCAAACAAGATCATACTATGGTGAAAGGTACTTTATTTTGTTTGTTGATGATTATTCTAGGATGATGTGGATTGTGTTCTTAAGAGATAAATCTGAAGCATTTGAGAAGCTCAAAATTCAAAGCTAAAGTTGAAAATGAGTGTGGATTAAAGATAAAATGTCTAAGATCGGACAGAGGAGGAGAATTCACCTCTGATAGGTTTTATGAGTATTGCAAAGAACATGGGATAAAGAGATAGCTAAATGCACCTAGAACCCCTCAGTAGAATGGAATTGCAGAAAGGAGAAATAGGATCATACTTGATACAAATCAGACTATCATGATTGAAGGAAAAGTTGCACACACACCTATTAGAGAGATGCAGTCAATACAATAGTCTATACTATCAATAGAATTCAATTAAGGCTAGGTGCAGAAAAGACACCTTATGAGCTATGATTTGGGAATGTACCTACAGTAAAATACTTTAGAATCTTTGGAAGCAAGTGCTACATCAAGAGAGATGAAGCTATTGGCAAGTTTAATGCAAGAAGCGATGAAGGTATTTCTCTTGGTTACTCTACTAAAAGAAAAGCTTATAGATGTTTTGACTTGAGATTGAAGAAGATCATTGAAAGTGCTCATGTAAAGATTGATGAAAATTTTATGATTCAAGAGAGATATCATGATTATGCATCTATGATTGAAGAAGAACCTAGACATACAAGTAGAGAAGCAGTTGTTGAAGAAATGTTTGATAGCATTGATGTTTTATTCAATGATCCTGAAACAAGTGAAGAAGAATCATAAAAGGAAGATGAGAGAGTCACACCCAATGTTCCAAAGTTCACATCTAGATACCATTCAAAAGAATATATCATTAGAGATTAGAACAACAAAGTCATGACAAGATCAAAGGCAAAAAGTTTAATAGTTGATGAAGCGGTATGTTTACTTTCACAAATTGAACCCTTAAGTGTTGAAGATGTATGTAATGATTCAAATTGGCATGAAGCAATGAAAGAAGAGCTAGATCAGATAATTAAGAATGATACATAGGAATTGGTCCCTAGACCTAGTGACAAGAATGTGATTGGAACGGAGTGGATATTCAGAAACAAGATGAATGAAGATGGTACAGTAGTAAGGAACAAAACTAGACTAGTATGTAAAGGATATGCACAAAGAGAAGGAATTGATTATTTAGATACATTTGCCCCTGTAAGAAGATTGGAAGCCATAAAGTTATTTCTAGCCTATGCTACATTCAAGTACTTCAAAGTATATCAGATGGATTTTAAGTCAACATTCTTGAATGGAGAGTTGAAGGAAGAAGTATACATACAATAGCTTGAAGGATTTACTTTATCAGACAAACCTGATATGGTATGCAGACTAAAGAAAGCCCTCTATGGACTTAAGCAAGCCCCTAGAGCATGGTATGAAAGACTAGATGGTTACTTAACTAAGATTGGATTCAAGAAAGTAGAAATAGATTGTAACTTATTCATAATAGAGACACCTGAAGTAATACTACTAGTTGCTATTTTTGTTGATGACATTATTTTTGGAGGTAATGACAAGCTTAGTGCAGAATTTTCTAAAGAGATGCAGAGTGAATTTAAAATGAGCATGACTAGACCTATCAAGTACCTTTTTGGATTGAATGTGCATTAGACAGAAAAGGGTATTTTCATTAATCGGTCTAAGTATGTGAAAGAGATATTGAAGAAATTCAAGATGGAAGATGGAAGATATAAGATTGCTAGTAAGTACCTCTATGATAATAGGAAGCAAGCTTTCAAAGGATGATGATTCTATAGTAGTTGACAAGACTCTATATAAGTCTATGATTGATAAACTCATATATCTTACTCAATCTAGACTAGATATTTATAATGCAATTGGCATTGTTAGAAGATTTGCAACTAAACCTAAACAAAGTCATCTTATGGCAGTAAAAAGGATATTCAGATATTTGAAAGGAACTATAGACTATTGTTTATGGTATCCTAACTCAAAGAATGTAGAGCTTCATGTGTATACAGATGTAGATTGAGTAGGTTGCATGGATGATAGAAAGAGTACCTCAGGAGGAGTAGTATTTCTTGGAGATAAACATGTTACTTGGACAAGCAAGAAGAAAAATTGTATTTCTCAGTCCACAATAGAAGCAGAGTATGTAGCAGCAACATTAAATTATTCTACAATTGTTTGGATCAAGAAGATGATAAAAGATTTTGGAATCCAAATTGACTACCCTATTGTTACTCATTGTGACAACACTAGCACTATCAATATGTCAAAGAACCTTGTGATGCATGCAAAGACAAAACACGTTGAGATAAAATATCACTTCCTTAGAGATAAAGTTGTAGAGAATGAAGTAAAATTGGATTATGTGAGTACTAAAGTATAGATAGCAAACATATTCACAAAGCCTTTACTGAAGGATACATTTGAGTATCTTAGGGAGAAGCTAGGAGTAATCCCCTTCCCTAGATCTAATTAGAGTTTGTAGTAATGCATTAGTTCTCAATGATTGATGAATGGTTGACTAATCTACCTCAAGAGTAGTACCTGTGCTTATTTTTTTTTGGTGCCCTTTTCCATTGGTGTCAAAGGGGGAGTATATATATATATAGTCATGAAAAACAAGCAGGAGGAGCATGAAGTAAGGGGGAGTATACATTAAGAAGATGTAGTAGCTGGAAAGTTCATCCTTGGGGGATTTTTGTTGAGGAAATGAAGAATGTTATAATATAATTGTACATTTGGATTGGTGGTGTTTTTTATTCCATATGTTTCCATCAATGCCAAATGGGAGATTGTTGGAGATTTTCCAGCAAGCTGGTGTTGACTGTATGTTTT
Organism: Chamaecyparis obtusa; assembly: GCA_027943335.1. Lineage (NCBI taxonomy): Eukaryota > Viridiplantae > Streptophyta > Pinopsida > Cupressales > Cupressaceae > Chamaecyparis > Chamaecyparis obtusa. The sequence goes on from BSBK01004861.1 coordinate 470,318, forward strand.
TCATTGATGAAAGAATATGGTAAGAAGCATGCATGGAAGTATTATTTAGTGAGCCTTGATCATATGTTGCATGAATATTTTATCAACATGATATCATAGACACAAAGGTTGATTTCGAGTACAGTCAGTTGTGTTGCAGTTTATATCATCAGTGTTCCTGACAGAGTGACAGATAGAGTTCAGTATGAGATTCTCAATATGGTTATGTTGGAGCCTTGAACGTTTATATTTGTGTTGTATACATGTTTGTGAAGCTATGTTCATGGATGTAGAGTTAGTTGTGTAGTACAGGTTAAGTTATGATGTTTCCAGTTGCCAGTTATAGTTTCCTGAGTTTATCTAATGGAGCCGATAGAGTTTATATTGTTTTAGTAGTTACACCTATCATTTTGATATGCGCATTTGGTTTAGTGTTTAGAGATGATTTAAGAATGTTTGGTTAAGAGCACATAGCATATTTCAGATTGGAAGTAAAGTCTTAGTTGATTTGGTGGAGCCAACAGTGTGAAGTGACACGTCTACTCATATTGAGTTGCACAGTCCTATTTGTGTTGCGTGCTTAGTATAGCCGTTGGAGATGTTTTTGGAGAGTTATATTATTTCTCTAATATGATTTCAAGAAGGTTCTAATAGGACAACTTGATTATATCATTTGGAGAAAGATACTTATAGCCGGTTAGTTGTGATCACTAAATATGGTAGAGAGTTGAAAGAAAAGAGCAGAGCAGAAGGTGCAAAGTATTGAGCCATTAGTAGAAGATATATGTGACAAAGAAAAGAGTGTATGCTATTAATTGGAACTAATCAAGACAACAGGTCTAATTCATAGTTCATAAAATCCAGATATAGTGTGTATCTGTTGTGCAGAAGGTTACAACCTTCACCATTGGAGCAGTGAGCTCTTGGATAGTGAGTCCTCACCCCTAACAGGGTTATTTGTAAAAGACTCCTGACAGGGTCCAACATTTGACCAGGTCATTGTACTTCATGCATTGTAAAGATAAACTCCTAATTGGGTTGTAAGATCTTCTGATAGGGATCATTATACTCTAGTGCAGTTTATAGTGGGTGCTAATTCCCACCAGGGTTTTTACCTATTTGGGTTTCCTCGTAACCAAAATTGTGGTGTTGTGTTAAGTGTTATCTTATTGTGTATGTGCTTAATGTTCTTCTATACTTAATTGGATAAAGAATTGAATCTTGTAGATAATTGATTCACCCCCCCCCCCCCCCTCTCAGTTATCTCTTGGGACTATTCTTAACAACATATCCTTTTTCACAATTATCTATGCTCTTTGTGGTAAGGGTCAATACCCTTTGCTAAGAATATAGTGTACATTTTTGTTAACAGGATATCTCCTCACTTTGTGAAGTAGGTATCCTCCTTCTCTTCCTTATCTTGTCTAGTAGGTAGCCATGATAAGGAGTGGGGCATATATAGGGTCTCCCTTATGCTATAGTTTACAATTTCAAAAATACTAAATCATCGGAAGGTAACACACATAAGTTGCTAAATCTTGAAGAGACACATGTTTTTAATTTCAAATATGCTAAATCCTTAGAAGGTAACACACATAACTTTCTAAATCCTGAAGAGATGCATTTTCAATTTCAAATATGCTAAATCCTTGGAAGGTAATGCACATAAGTTGCTAAATCCTAAAGAAATAGGCACTTTAAATTTCAATTATGCTAAATCCTCAAAAGGTAATGCACATAAGTTGCTAAATCCTGAAGACACATGCATTTTAAATTTGAAATATGCTAAACCATTGGAAGGTAACACACATAAGTTGCTAAATCATGAAGAGACATGTATTTTATATTCCATAGTGATACAAGAATGTGGATCTATGGGTATTCCAAAAGTTTTCAGGAGATTCATTACAACTACAAAGCACAATTTTTGGGTGAACTATCAAGTTTTGCTACCTGTTGGGCTCCTTGGTGATTCATAGTAAGGTGGGCATCTTACTGGGTGAGGTAATCATTCTCTTTTCTCTCTCTTTTTTCTTTCATGCTAGTAGGATTAGATCATGAAGCTATGTTATTTATAGTGTTACTCTTGTCTTTCTTATGTAATCATTTATGCTTTTATAACAACTTTCCAAATATGATATTAGTATAGGAAGCATTTCTTAGCAAGGTTTCCTTTTCTAGTTGATTTGGGTTTATTTTTCTACTAACCCCTCTTTTTGTGTCTTTTAGCTTTGTCTTTATTTTCTCTTTGTTTTTGCACCCTTGTGCATGTATGTTGAGTTATAATCCTTGGCCTAGGGGCTCATGTCCCTAACTAAGAGATATTCTACCTTGTTGCGATCCACTAGAATCTTTCTTCTCCTTTACCAAGAGTTTGCATTGAGTTCATACTCTTGCTAAAGTGGGGGATAAATGTATCGTAAAAAAATTAAAGCACTTCCATTTAGGACTAGTTTAGCCCTCTAAGTAAGTGGTTTGGGGTCATGTCAAATGCCTTGAGTGGGTCTTTGGCTTGTATTTGGATTTTTTCCGTGTTCTACACCATTTTCCACTTCATTTCTGCCTATTTTTGGCATCCTGCTTTGTGAATCTAAGGTTCTTGACTTCAGGATCAAGGTCAACCTTCAAGTTCAAGGTCAACCTTGACCCTGGACCAAGGTTTAAATTTTAGATTCCAAAGGTTTCTGGATGTCAAGTTTTAGAAGGATTTATTTCTCGCTTCTGGGTCGACTGTTTTGGGCTTCGAAATGGTAAAATCTTAAATTATATTTAATTTAGGTCCACTTCCAAGGGTATAGGCTCAATGAGAATTTATTTCTCCTATGTTAGCCTCTCTAGAAGTTTGTGCCCTAGATTAGTATATAAGGAATCCTTCCCCTCTCATTTCAATCCATCCTTCATCCTCCATCCTCACTCAAGCAACATCCAAGATCTCAAGCATTATCAAGAAAGCATTCTCAAGGAAGCATTTAAGAAATCATCTACATTCAAGCCTTTGAAGGGATTTTGTTCAAGCATTCAAGATTCATCATTCAAACCCTAGATCTATCCATCATGGTGGTATGATCTTCCTTCAAGATCCTTTGTTCATCTTCAAGATCAATTCATTCTTCCTTCAAGGTGGATTCCAAGCATAAAATCATGGAGATTTTGATTTACATTTATGGTTATTAGTGTTGAGTCCAAGCTTTCATATTAACATACTTGTTTACATTTCAAATACAATTGCATATCTATTGAATATCATAGCTTCATTGTTAGATCTACTTCTACTACTTGCTAACATTCTCCATTTCAATTCTATTTCAAGGTTGATTCCAAATCAGGGTTTGACCAAGGAAAACCCCTTATCCAAACAATAAAACCATTTTTCTTCTAGGAACAAGTGTGGAAAAATGAATTATAGAACAAATTCAGACACCCTTTTTAGCAAACTTCTTTCAAGATCTGCAAACAGAATTTCCATCAGAGCAGCATAGGTGAAGGTCGACATAAAGGGGTTAGGGTCAGCCTTTGTTTGGGTGAAGGTCGACCTTTTTTAGAAGGGCAAAATATTTTTGTGTTTTCTCTGTCTCTGTGTTTCCAAGGTAGATCCAATTGTAGAACTTCTAGAAACTGAGTACAGACACCAGAAAATAGTATTTTCCAGATTTTTTACCTTTCAAGATAAGTGTTTATGTTTTATTAGTTTTATATGTTCACAAAATTTTCCACACACCACATTACACACATAAACAAACCCCACATAGAGATATAAATATATTTTTATATCCTACACAATCTAATGCATGTAAAAACATTATCTAACTATTAAAATAATACAAATGGCCTTATTACAATATTTAAATCATTTTGGCCTTATTGGCCTCTCAAGACCTTTAATGCTCCTACATTAGTAGATGTGGCCAATAGAAGAAAAAGTCCCCTATCAAAAAATCCCTACTCAAAATAGTAGTAGTGGTCTCCTTAGGTTGTCTCAAATAGTATAGAGAGATTATCAATGTGGAACCAAATCATACAACTGTATCAATCATCTTTTTTCTCTTTTGTTCCATAAAATGTTGGTGGTCACAAGGGGAACCTCCTCCCCATTAACATATTGAACTTAGAAGTTACTTAAGCCACTCAATCAATTCAACGATTAAGCCACATTGATGTAACTTTGGGGGATTTGAACATGGGTCTCCAACATGAGAATCTTATGTTATTGCCATTTGACCATGACCCTATTAACTATTTGTGCAGAAGCACCAAAAGCCCTTGAAACCCATTGAAGACCAATTTGGTCAAAATATTGTAATAAGTCCATTGAGAAGCCATATCTTTTATTTTCATAGTTAAGTAGTGTCATCTCATGCATTTTATTGTACTTTGAAGGCCATTTGAGCAATTATTATAAGCCTTAAGACAATTTGGGCCTATGTTGGTGAAACCTATTCAAAGGTCTTGAAAGGAATTAAAGGTGGAAAGGATGATAGAAATAATTTTTTTATACTATATTTGACATGTTATCAGAGGGATACATCAGTACATGGTCATTTGATCATATATTGCACAATCTTGCAAAAAACTCGCATCTCCAATGTGTGGGTTCAAACTCCCTAGATTAGACCTAAATCTAGTTCGTATAGAAAATGTGCAGCCTTGTTAGCATAATATATGGGTGTGAATTTAATAAAATAGGCCTCCATTTCAAACATATAA